>OY720348.1:37840096-38440096 GCA_963082975.1 Labia minor | reverse complement strand
GTTTCCTTAACATATATTAAAAGATAAGTTAAATTTTTCTCAAGTGAATTTCTAAAACAATTATTATCTCTTAATTAAATTGTTAAAACTTATATTATTTTTAATTAATTGAATTAATTGTTATTATTTTTTGTTATGTTTTTTGAAGTGAAAACTTCTTTAGCGGCGTTGAACACTTTTGCGGGATGGGGAAAAAATATAGATTTCGCGTGAGATTCCAAAACGACACCGACCCGACCGACCGACCGATATACGCATGCGCAATACGCCAGAATGTTAGACACTAAACTTCTGATACATTCTTTACGAAATTTTACATATTTGCCATATTAAATATTATTATTTATATTTACATTAATAATCAGTATTACTAAATTATGTATATATAAAATAAAATTTTTTTATTTTAATATATTATTATGTGTTAAATTATATTAAATTAATTTCTAATATATTTATATATATATATTAAATTATATACTATATATAATATATTATATAATATATATTTTAATAAATTAATTTTTAAATATGTTTGTGTGTGTGTGTGTGACCGTAAAAATAAAGATATATGTTTGATAATTTTTCACATGATTAATAATTGTATAAAACTGCTATATATAGAATTTCAGCCTGATAGAATCGCTGAAAGTACCAGAATTAATTTTTTTACACTGGAAATCTCACGCGCCAACACGTGACGTGGTGCCATCAACAAAGAGCCAAACACTCCACTATCCACTCGACTATCTCGCAAATTTGAATTTGATTAAATAATATTTATTAATTTAAATTAAATTAAATTAATTAAATTATAATTTAATAAATATTATTTATAACATCAAAAACATCAAAATCTCAACATCGAAAATTGAATTGCTGAAAGTACCAGAATTAATTTTTTTTCTGAGGAAACTCAGACAAAACACAGAGGAAACAAAAACAAAACACAGCCAAAACACAGAGGAAACACAAACAAAACTCAGCCAAAACACAGAGGTAACTCAGCCAAAACACAGAGGAAACACAAACAAAACACAGCCAAAACACAGAGTAAACTCAGCCAAAACACAGAGAAAACACAAACAACACTCAGAAAAAACTCAGACAAAACACAGCCAAAACACAGAGGAAACACAAACAAAACCCAAACAAAACACAGAGGAAACACAAACAAAACACAAAGGAATCACAAACAAAACACAGAGGAAACACAGAGGAAACTCAGACAAAACACAGCCAAAACACAGAGGAAACTCAGCCGAAAAACGGCCAAAACTTAGAGGAAACACAAACAAAACTCAGCCAAAACACAGAGGAAACACAGAGGAAACACAGAGGAAACTCAGACAAAACACAGAGGAAACACAAACAAAACACAGAGGAAACACAGAGGAAACACAGAGGAAACTCAGACAAAACACAGAGGAAACACAAACAAAACTCAGCCAAAACACAGAGGAAACTCAGCCAAAACACGGCCAAAACGCAGAGGAAACACAGCCAAAACACAGAGGAAACTCAGACAAAACACAGCCAAAACACAGAGGAAACACAGGAAACACAGAGGAAACTCAGCCAAAACACAGAGGAAACACAGAGGAAACTCAGACAAAACACAGCCAAAACACAGGAAACTCAGACAAAACACAGCCAAAACACAGAGGAAACTCAGCCAAAACACGGCCAAAACACAGAGGAAACACAAACAAAACCCAAACAAAACACAGAGGAAACACAAACAAAACACAGAGGAAACACAGAGGAAACTCAGACAAAACACAGCCAAAACACAGAGGAAACTCAGATAAAACACAGCCAAAAGACAGAGGAAACTCAACCGAAACACGGCCAAAACTTAGAGGAAACACAAACAAAACTCAGCCAAAACACAGAGGAAACACAGAGGAAACTCAGACAAAACACAGCCAAAACACAGAGGAAACACAGAGGAAACACAGAGGAAACTCAGACAAAACACAGAGGAAACACAAACAAAACACAGCCAAAACACAGAGGAAACACAAACAAAACACAGAGGAAACACAGAGGAAACTCAGACAAAACACAGAGGAAACACAAACAAAACTCAGCCAAAACACAGAGGAAACTCAGATAAAACACAGCCAAAAGACAGAGGAAACTCAGACAAAACACAGCCAAAACACAGAGGAAACACAAACAAAACTCAGCCAAACACAGAGGAAACACAAACAAAACCCAAACAAAACTGAGCCAAAACACAGAGTAAACTGAGCCAAAACACAGAGGAAACACAGAGTAAACTCATCCAAAACACAGAGGAACTCAGCCATAACACAGAGGAAACTCAGACAAAATACAGCCAAAACACAGAGGAAACTCAGCCAAAACACGGCCAAAACACAGAGGAAACACAAACAAAAAAACAGCCAAAACACAGGAAACTCAGAAAAACACAGCCAAAACACAGAGGAAACTCACCCAAAACACGGCCAAAACACAGAGGAAACTCAGCGAAAACACAGAGGAAACACAGAGGAAACACAAACAAAACACAGCCAAAACACAGAGTAAACTCATCCAAAACACAGAGGAAACTCAGCCAAAACACAGAGGAAACTCAGACAAAACACAGCCAAAACACAGAGGAAACACAGAGGAAACACAAACAAAACACAGAGGAAACACAGAGGAAACTCAGACAAAACACAGAGGAAACACAAACAAAACACAGCCAAAACACAGAGGAAACACAAACAAAAAACACCCAAAACACGGCCAAAACACAGATGAAACTCAGCGAAAACACAGAGGAAACACAGAGGAAACACAAACAAAACACAGCCAAAACACAGAGTAAACTCATCCAAAACACAGAGGAAACTCTGACAAAACACAGCCAAAACACAGAGGAAACTCAGCCAAAACACGGCCAAAACGCAGAGGAAACACAGCCAAAACACAGAGGAAACTCAGACAAAACACAGCCAAAACACAGAGTAATCTCAGACAAAACACAGCCAAAACACAGAGGAAACTCAGCCGAAACACGGCCAAAACTTAGAGGAAACACAAACAAAACTCAGCCAAAACACAGAAGAAACACAGAGGAAACACAAACAAAACACAGAGGAAACACAGAGGAAACTCAGACAAAACTCAGAGGAAACTCAGCTAAAACACAGCCAAAACACAGAGGAAACACAAACAAAACTCAGCCAAAACACAGAGGTAACTCAGCCAAAACACAGAGGAAACACAAACAAAACACAGAGGAAACACAGAGGAAACACAGCCAAAAGACAGAGGAAACTCAGACAAAACACAGCCAAAACACAGAGGAAACACAAACAAAACCCAAACAAAACTGAGCCAAAACACAGAGTAAACTGAGCCAAAACACAGAGGAAACACAAACAAAACACAGAGGAAACACAGAGGAAACACAAACAAAACAGAGAGGAAACACAAACAAAACACAGAGGAAACACAAACAAAACTCAGCCAAAACACAGAGGAAACTCAGATAAAACACAGCCAAAAGACAGAGGAAACTCAGACAAAACACAGCCAAAACACAGAGGAAGCTCAGATAAAACACAGCCAAAAGACAGAGGAAACTCAGATAAAACACAGCCAAAACACAGAGGAAACTCAGCCAAAACACAGAAAAAACACAAACAAAACTCAGCCAAACACAGAGGAAACACAGAGGAAACACAAACAAAACACAGAGGAAACACACAGGAAACTCAGACAAAACACAGAGGAAACACAGAGGAAACTCAGACAAAACACAGCCAAAACACAGAGTAAACTCAGCCAAAACACAGAGGAAACTCAGACAAAACTCAGACAAAACACAGAGGAAACACAAACAAAACTCAGCGAAAACACAGAGAAAACACAAACAAAACTCAGAAAAAACTCAGCCAAAACACAAACAAAACACAGCCAAAACACAGAGTAAACTCAGCCAAAACACAGAGGAAACTCAGACAAAACTCAGACAAAACACAGAGGAAACACAAACAAAACTCAGCCAAAACACAGAGAAAACACAAACAAAACTCAGAAAAAACTCAGCCAAAACACAAACAAAACACAGCCAAAACACAGAGGAAACACAAAAAAACACAAACAAAACACAGAGGAAACTCAGACAAAACACAGAGGAAACTCATACAAAACACAAAGGAAACACAGAGGAAACTCAGACAAAACACAGCCAAAACACAGAGTAAACTCATCCAAAACACAGAGGAAACTCAGACAAAACACAGAGGAAACACAAACAAAACAGAGAGGAAACACAAACAAAACACAGAGGAAACACAGAGGAAACACAAACAAATCTCATACAAAACATAACACAGGCAACACAAACTAAACAAAACACAAATAAAAAACACAGACGAAACAGAATTAAAACTCAGAGGAAACACAAACAAATCTCAGAGGAAACACAGAGGAAAGCTGGCGCGAGATTTGTAGTTGTATAAATTTAATACCGGTACTTTCAGCGATTCAATCAAGCTGAATTTCTATATATAGTAGTTTTATACAATTTTTAATCACGTGAAAAACTATCATACATATACCTTTATTTTTACGGTCAGTTTAGAGGAAAAAAAATTAAAACGTGGTAACTAATGACACTCATCCGATTGAGTTATTTTTCTAACAAGTTGATATAAAACTACGAATTTTGAATAATGTTCGTGTACTAAATTTCATTATTCTAGCTGAATCTTGTAATTCCGTAATCTTGTCTACATACTCACATAAACACACACACATACATTTTTCTCAACCTTAGTGAAAATGATTCAGGAACCTTCAAAACGTATAAAAACATCAAAATCTCAACGGAAAAGCGATTTTTTATAAATAAAAGTAAAAAAAAATAGATCTAATATCATTTCAAATGTGATTCAGGCATGTAAAATAAATATAAATTACTCTTCAATAAAAATAAAAATATTGAGAAAATAAAATAAAATAGTAAATATTTTGCTATAATATTGAATAGAAATGATATTTTCCCCTATATAATATTTATTTTATTATTTAAAAAATATATTTTTATTTTTTTTTTTATTTCAACAAAACCAATATTTTGAAGATTGTCAATCATTCGAATTGTTCGTGGGTGTATCAAAGAATGGGAAATTGAAAAATGACCCTAATTAAATTATAAATATATACAAATAAAACAAAAAAACAAAGATTATTATAAAAGAATCAGTCGGGAGAATTTTTTTTGAAGTGAAAACTTCTTTAGCGGCGTTGAGCACTTTTGCGGGATGGGGAAAAAATATAGATTTCGCGTGAGATTCCAAAACGACACCGACCCGACCGACCGACCGATATACGCATGCGCAATACGCCAGAATGTTAGACACTAAACTTCTGATACATTCTTTACGAAATTTTACATATTTGCCATATTAAATATTATTATTTATATTTACATTAATAATCAGTATTACTAAATTATGTATATATAAAATAAAATTTTTTTATTTTAATATATTATTATGTGTTAAATTATATTAAATTAATTTCTAATATATTTATATAATTTAAAATTAATTTCAGAATATATATATATATATATATATTAAATTATATACTATATATAATATATTATATAATATATATTTTAATAAATTAATTTTTAAATATGTTTGTGTGTGTGTGTGTGACCGTAAAAATAAAGATATATGTTTGATAATTTTTCACATGATTAATAATTGTATAAAACTGCTATATATAGAATTTCAGCCTGATAGAATCGCTGAAAGTACCAGAATTAATTTTTTTACACTGGAAATCTCACGCGCCAACACGTGACGTGGTGCCATCAACAAAGAGCCAAACACTCCACTATCCACTCGACTATCTCGCAAATTTGAATTTGATTAAATAATATTTATTAATTTAAATTAAATTAAATTAATTAAATTATAATTTAATAAATATTATTTATAACATCAAAAACATCAAAATCTCAACATCGAAAATTGAATTGCTGAAAGTACCAGAATTAATTTTTTAACACTGGAAATCTCACGCGCCAACACGTGACGTGGTGCCATCAAAAGAGAGCCAAACTTTCCCTGGTTTAATAAATATTATTTATTAATTTTAATTTATAATTGAATTAATTTAATTTAATTTAAATTAATATATGTTATTTAATCCAATTCAAATTTGCGAGATATGCTGAATATGCTTTTAAATAAAAAAAATTTTCAAGAAAGTAATTGGAATTATTAATATTAAGAATCAATAAATAAATTTATTAAATATACATTTAAACATGTAAATTAATCTATATATAAATTTAATAAATATTCAAACAATAATTGAAACAATATAAATAAAACGATTCAATATTTTACTTGCATTGTGATTTATATTTTTATTTTTATTACAACTATTATTATGGGTATGTTATTTTTGGCAGTTTAAAAAAAATTAAAAATATTAATAAAATTTATCAAAATAATAAGTTGAAAAGATTTCCAATTATTTTTATTTATTTATTGTAAATTTTTCAATGTAACCATGGTAACCATAAATAGACTTTTACCAAAATATTACTATTTAAATTAATTTTGGATAAATTAATTTTGGATTTAACTACACTAAAACCTTCCCTGGGACGCCCACAACAATCCCTGAAAGTTTCATCGCAATCGGACGGGTAGTTTTTGAGTATTTGACAGACACACACACACAGACAGACAGACAGACAGACATATATATATATATATATATTCATACACATCGTATTTTTAATATTTTTGTAATAATAATCAGTTTGCTGAAAAAAATAATTATGAATTTTATATATATATATATATATACGTATATAAATTTCATTTTTCTCGTGAAGCTGGTGCGCATTCCGTCTGCTTTCAAATTTCTTACGCACAAGTTTTCACTTCTGTCGGCCAGTCCCACGACTGCCAATTCGACTTTTTTTTTTATTTATATTTATTTACTAATAAATTGTATATAATTTACAGAAACTGTGGAGGTTATCTACTTCCAGTAGATCCATTGATAGAAGATCTGGAACAGGATGCACTTATACAAAATAGATCAAATGCATTTCAATGTGAAAAATGTTCAAAATGTATATCATCTTATGATGCATTTTCTCTACTTGAAAAAATTGGTGAAAAATTAGTAGAAATTGGAAAGAAAGATGTTCAATCTTGTGAAAAATTTCTATTAGAATGTAAAAATAAATTACATCCAAATCATTATTATATAACCGATGTAAAAATTGCCTTAGCCCAAATGATTGGACAAGACAATGGTTTAACAGACTTATCTATGCAGGATCTTATGAAAAAGAAAAATATATGTCAAGAAGTCCTCACTCTTATCGAATCTCTTGTCCCAGGTAATTTATTTTTCAATTTTTATTTTAAAATCTAGATTAGAAAGAAAGAAATTAGTTTATACTTTATAATATATTAAAATAATATTTAATTTTTACTATCTCGCCATCGATCACGAAAATTTTCGATATTGAGATTTTGATGTTTTTATACGTTTTGAAGGTCCCTGAGTCAACTCGACTATCTCGCAAATTTAAAATGGATTATTAACATATATTATATTTAAATTAAAAATTATAAATTAAAATTAATAAATAATATTTATTAAACCAGCGCGTGTTTGACTCTTTGTTGATGACACCACGTCACGTCCTGGTGCGTGATTGCCAGTCAACGTGTTAAGATTTAAAAAAATATATAATTCCGGTACTTTCAGCAAATCAATCAAGCTGAAATTCTTATATAGCAGTTTTTTTAATCATGTGAAAAACTATCAAACATATATCTTTATTTTTACGGTCACTTTAGAGGAAAAAATGAATGAGCTTCATTTCTTAAAAGCTGATAGAAAATTACTAATTTTGAATAATGCCCGTGTATCAAATTTGATTTATCTAGCTCAAACCGTGTTTGCGTAATCTTGTCTTCTTACACACCCACACACACAGAGAGACATTTTTCTCAACCTTAGTGAAAATGACTCAGGGGCCTTTAAAACGTATAAAAACATCAAAATCTCGACATCGAAAGTTTGCGTGATCGCAATACTATCTCTTGCGAGATAGTAAAAGAAATTATTAGCTAATAGTAGATATCAATATAGAACTATAATATTATTATATCAGGGGTCACCAAACATTTTTGATCATCGATCCCTATATAATTTTTTGAAATCTACATCGACCCCCATAATGGTGATTTTGAGGTAATCAAAATAAAACTATTAGCTTTAATATTTAATAAATCAGAAACAACTGTTCCCTTCGAGTCCCATTCGACCCTCATTCGACCTCTTGGCTCAGGTCGACCCATACTGTTGTTAATCCCTTTGGCGACCCCTGTATTATATAAATAATTAATAAAAAAATTGTAATACTTATTAATTAAGTGTAATTCATTTAAATATGACAAAAATCGCTAATTTATAAATTAAATTAATTTAATTAAAGTTTTTTAATATTAATTAAAGTAAATATTATTTATTTGATTTATTTGTTTTGTTTTACAGCTGAAACAAGACTTAGGGGTGTATTACTTTTTGAACTTCATGCTGTCTTTACAGAAGAAGCTAGAAGAAAATATAAAAATGCTGAAATTACGCCTGAAGTGTTTTTATTAATGCTTTTAGTAAGTATTATTTTAATTAATTGAATTGTTTAATATTAATTAATTTATTTGGAATTATGAAAAACAATAAACTTTACTATTGGTATTGTTTTTTGAAAAAGGATAATATTTTTTTTTTATTATCCATTTGGATAATAAAAAAAAATATTTTCCTTAATAATAATTTCTAGAGGTCATTTTTATTAAGAATAAATGGTATTTATAATTTATATCAACTTTCGATAATAATTTTCAATAAAATAGAATAAAATTTTTGTAATATTAATATAATTTTAAAGAATCATTATATATAGTTAAAAATTTTATTGAAAAGTATTTTGGTGATATAACTAAAGTCTAGTTTACACGGGCTTAGTACTTGTCATTAGTTCAGGCGTGGGCAAATACTTTTAAGTTAGCTCTTATTTTTATTTTTCGTTCAATATGTCTCTAAAAAAAGATAATTGTTTTTTATTAGTGTTTTCGAAATATGGTCCTCTGGCCGGAAGACATTTTGAAAATTTCACACACATTTTGGCCCACTCTTAAAAGTATTTACTCACCCCTGAACTAATGACAAGAACTAAGCCCGAGTAAACTAGGTTTTATTTATAATATTTCGTATTTAAGGAAGCACTGACTGGCGTTGCCCATTTTAAATTAAGGGAGAACTAACAAACATGATTTTCCCCGAGGCTGAAACCAATACAGATCGATTTTTATTTATAAATATTATATATATATATAATATTATATAATCTATGGTGTGAAAAAATCCTTAAAGCGGTTTAATTTTTCAAAAATAAATATTACTATATATATACCATTTTTGCCAGTATAATAAGATAAGATTAGATATAAATATGTATAAATTTTCCAGAGCTACCTTAAGTCAATGTTATGTCTTTATTGGATATTTATAGACAATTATCATTATTACTTAAATTAAGAAAATTTTCCTGTAAATCACAGTTATTCAGATCTCGATTATTCATATTAAAAAAAATACTTAAAACATGAAATTCATAAAAATCTTATAATTATAAAAATACACAATAGAGGAAACGAAAAGTCAAAAAAAATCTATCAATTTATTATTCTGCAGGGTGTTCATTAGTCTTAGAAATCCCCGTTGTATACGTGTATTTCAAAAACGTCGAGGACTGAAGTAAACGACGAGATTAGGTGTAAATTTCCAACGAAATTTTTGACGAGTATTGAAAGTAACGATATGCAAATGCTACGACTTCCGAGTATCCACTATAATATATTATGATATAGTTTGCATTATTATTATTATTTACTTTTACTATTTATTAAAAATAACTAAAAACATTAATAATGTAATTGATTATTATATTTAAATTTTTTTCTGTTTTTTTAAAGAATTCACGACGTTTTCTCTTGGATGCGTATGAACTTCTACGATACGAGGCTGATATTCTTCCAGAAGGAAAAATTGCTGATCAAGCTCGTAAAAATATTATGGAACTGGATCTATTGATACATGCTCACCAAGAAATGAATGTACATTCATAATTTATTAAAATTGGAAATTATGTTTTTATATTTTGATTTTTGTTTTGTTTTTGTTTTTTTATTTTGTCATTAAATAAAAAAGTTTTTGTCTGTACATCGCTTAGAATTTACATATTTTTTTAATATTTTGACGTTTCCAAGAATCCAAATATGACAGATTTTTCTCTGTCTATCCGGGAAATTATAAGTTTAAATTACTGTGAAATTAAATCACAACATTGTTATATACCCATATTCGTGTAGTTCAACTTATATTACATTTATAGATAGACATATAAATATATAAAGGGTTTCATTTTATTATATTTAGAAAAGAACACTTTGGGTTGTCCCTTGACATATTGTTCTTGTTTTATTTTATTGCATGGGAAAATCAACCTATGCCGAGATAGACATGGTGTTGTAATTTTGGTTCAATGAGAGATATTCATCTAATATTATTACGATACGCTTTCCAAAAATAAATATTCTTTATAATGACATAAGACTTAAAACTGGCTTGCCTACTTGTTAAAGTCCCTCCCCCAAATTAAATATTTTTTAGTCTTATGGCCTCTATTATTTCATCATACCATCATATTATAATAAATTACAATAATAAATAAATTCCTCTCTTCTATACTAATTACCTTTAATGCTTATTCTTTTTGAAACTTCTCCATTTGTACAGAAATTTATTACTTATAACTTTGAATTCTCTATTTAATTACCAATTAATTATTTGATAATATATCAATTCTTAAATTATTTATTATTAAAAATATTTTAATTTAATATAGTTAATAATATATTATAATTTAAATATTATATAAATGATATAGATAACTTCTTCTTCTTCTTCTTCGTTGTCGATAAATTCCTAGCGGAAGTGTCGTGGCCCTAATAACTCCACAGGAGTCATAGGGTGTTCATGGGAAAATTTGACCGAAGTGGTTTCCCCTTGCCTTCTTCGGTGGGGCAGCCGATGTTAAATTGAATTAAATTTTTATATTTATTAATTAAATAAATATATAATCTTGAGTTCTATGCTGGGATTCGAACTCAGGCTTCCTGTGTAGAAATCTAGTACTCTACTCACTCAGCCATGCTGCCCTTTAGATAGATAACAGGTGTGCTGAAAAATTCGTAGGCTGCCACATACATGGTGCCACTAGTATCAAATCCATATTTTTTTAGTTAGCCGTAACCTTCAAAAGACGCGTGTATAAATTTGACAGCTGTTGCACAATTATTATCGGAGTTATAGAATTTTTTTTGAAAGAACTTTTGAAAACATTAAAAAAGTTTTGAAAACATTAAAAAAGTCCATAAAATAATTTTTGATAATCGCAAAGTGAAGTTGAATTGAGATAGCTGAGAACCTAAAGATATCAAAGGAACGTATTGGTCATATCGTGCATGAATATATGGATATGAAAAAGCTCTGTTCAAAGTGGGTGTCGCGCGAGCTGACAATCGACCAAAAACAACAAGGAATCAATTATTCTAAGGAGTGTTTGGAGATGTTCAAACGTAATAAATAAGAATTTTTGCGTCGATATGTGACTATGGATAAAACATGGCTCCATCATTTCACGCCAGAGTCCAATCGAAGAGGTGATCGGCGAAACTGAAGCATATTTTGAGGCTAAAGGCAAATCGTATTATAAAAATGGTATCGAAAAATTATATGACCACTATAATCGCCCTCGAGGGGAACTATATTTAATAATAAAAACAAATTATATTAACCTAACCTACGAACTTTTCAGTCCACCTGTTATATACATATATGTAAGAAAATATGTTTTTTCTTCTTTCTTCTTTTATCTTCTTTAAAGGTAGATCTTCATAAATAATAATTCAATAAATTGGATGCATAAATCCTTTTAATAAAATATTACATAAATGTAGCAAATTCATAAAACATAAAATGCTTGCTTAACATTAACGTGAGCATATCCAATAGCATAAGTAGTCATAACATAATTAAGGCTTGGTCATAACTGATTGAATATTGATATTTGTCCGTTATTAAATAGTATCTAGGTATATTCAATCTTGTCGCTCATTGGCTGGTTTTCTCTCCAAGCATAGCTTTTACACTTTCTATTATACTAATTAATACATAAGTGTTATTACAATGGGGTATATTAATTAACATATAATATAATATTAGCTAAATTAATATATTAAACTTAATCTAAATATAAGTTCTACTTTGAATTTTGGTTTTAATTTTATGATTAATCCTACTGTTACATATCTGTGTTCCTAATCATAACATAATCTCCGGAAGGATTTTCACAATCAGGTGATATACATCTTCAGGAATTTGCAAAGTGTTTCTTAATTTTGAATTGCTCACGTGGAAACCAATACCATCTACTGATCAATTCAAAAACTTTACCTCTCCTAAATGAGCAAAATTATCATGATACATAATTATAACTGGATTTTCCATTGCCTTAGGGACATAAAATAACAATTTTTTACCATGCTTTACATAAATTAACCCGTTTCTTAATTCAAGCTTAGGGTGTTCCTGATTTTCTAAATTTTTTAAAATTTTATTTATATTTTCATCTTGATTTTGTTTATAAAATAAATTTTGTTCAAAAGAATTTTGTTCAAAAATTAATATTTGATTTCTACTTAAGGCGTCAACGTGTTTCGTTTTAACACCAGGCCGATGTTCTAAAGTATAATTATAATTTTGAAGAAACAAAGCCCATCTAGCGATTCTAGGATTTAATTCCTTTTTATCCATTCTTAATTTAATACTATTACAATCAGTAAGAATTTTAAAGTGAATTCCTTGTTCTAAATCTTCATTGTAAGGTGCCCAAAATCAAGTAGTACATCCATCTGATTGCTATTACATTTTATAAATAATTAATTGAAAAAGGGGCAGTTATGAATGCAAAGGATTCAGCTGGATGGACTCAATCCATCTGAATACTTTGCATTCACATTTGTTAATTTATAATTTCTAAGTGTCAATTGTCAGATGCCCAAAATAAAGGAGTCCATCAAGTTGAATCCTTTGCTTTCATAACCGCTCCTTTTTCAACTAAATATTTAATAAATTAAAAGGGTCCATTGTCAGATGCCCAAAATAAAGGAGTCCATGCAATTGAATCCTTTGCATTCATATCTGCTCCTTTTTTCAATTAAATATTTTATAATTTCTATGTGTCCATTGTGAGATTTTAAAATAAAGGATTCCATCCATTTGAATGCTTTGTATTCACATTTGCTCCTTTCACAAATAAATGGTTTAAAATTTCTAAATGTTCATTGTGAGATGCCCAAAATAGATGAGTCCATCTAGTTGAATCCTTTGCATTCGTAACCGCACTTTTTTCAGTTAAATGTTTTAAAATTTCTATGTATTCATCAGGGCCGCCCTAACCACAGGGCTAATTGGGCTATAGCCCTAGGGCGCAAGCCTTCTGGGGGCGGCATTTTTTATTGGTTTATATATTTTTACTAACCATTTTTTCTGTGTAATTTCTTATGAAAAGGGGCACAAAATTTTCGGAGCCCACGGGCGCCGAAATTCTTAGGACTGCCCTGGTATTCATTCTCAGATGCCCAAAATAAAGGAGTCCTACCATTTGAATCCTTTGCATTCACATCTGCTCCTTTTTCAATTTAATATTTTATAATTTCTAAATGTCCATTGTCAGATGCCCAAAATAAGGTGGTCTGACTTTTTGAATCATTTGCATTCACATCCTCCCCTTTTTCAATTAAATATTTTATAATTGCTAAGTGTCTATTGTGAGATTTTCAAATAAAGGAGTCCATCTAGTTCAATCATTTGCATTCGTAACCGCACTTTTTTCAATTAAATGTTTTAAAATTTCTATGTGTTCATTGTCAGAATGCAAAGGATTCAGCTGGATGGACTCAATCCATCTGAATACTTTGCATTCACATTTGCTAAATTATAATTTTTAAGTGTCAATTGTCAGATGCCCAAAATAAAGGAGTCCATCAAGTTGAATCCTTTGCTTTCATAACCGCTCCTTTTTCAACTAAATATTTAATAAATTAAAAGGGTCCATTGTCAGATGCCCAAAATAAAGGAGTCCATCCATCTGATTCCTTTGAATTCACATTTGCTCCTTTTTCAAAAAAATGTTTTAAAATTTCTAAATGTCCATTGTGAGATGCCCAAAATAAAGGAGTCCATCTAGTTGAATCCTTTGCATTCATAACCGCTCCTTTTTCAATTAAATATTTTATAATTTCTATGTGTCCATTGTGAGATTTTAAAATAAAGGATTCCATCCATTTGAATGCTTTGTATTCACATTTGTTCCTTTAACAAATAAATGGTTTAAAATTTCTAAATGTTCATTGTGAGATGACCAAAATAAAGGAGTCCCACCATTTGAATCCTTTCCATTCACATCTGCACCTTTTTCAATTAAATATTTTATAATTTCTAAATGTCCATTGTGAGATTACCAAAATATATATAAAATTTCTAAATGTTCATTGTGAGATGACCAAAATAAAGGAGTTCTACCATTTGAATCCTTGGCATTCACATCTGCCCCTTTTTCAATTAAATATTTTATAATTTCTAAGTGTCCATTGTGAGATTTTCAAATAAAGGAATCCATCTAGTTGAATCCTTTGCATTCGTAACCGCTCTTTTTTCAATTTAATATTTTATAATTTCTATGTGTTCATTGTCAGATGACCAAAATAAAGGAGTCCATCTAGTTGAATCCTATGCATTCGCAGTGCCGCCCTAACCACAGGGCTAAATGGGCTATAGCCCCAGGACGCAAGCCTTTTGAGGCGGCAATTTTTTATTTGCGATATAGAAAAAAATTATTTTTCATTTTATTAGTTTTTACTTATTTTTAAATTAAAACACTTCTTAAAATATTAAACTGATTTTTATTTCTTTCAAATGTGCTGAAAAACGATAGATAGAGAAGGGCAACGAGAAATAGGAGTAACACCCTACCGATCGTACTTTTGTTTCAGTCGCATTTAAACTGTCGGAGCTGTACTGGAGTTAATATAAGACCACCAATCATATAATAGTTCCGATCAAGTTCTAAGGATTAGACTAAAAACTGATCGGAACTGTCATTATTGAGATAATCCCCTCAAATCTGGGTAAACATTTATACCCATCTTTTAAATAAGTGACTTTAAAGAAAAGTTACAATAAAGATAACAGTTTATTATATAAGTAACTAGCTGCTCCGAGCGCCTTCCAGGCGCTCTTCACACCTAGACGGGGGCTCCGCCCCCTGTACCCCCGAATGATACATGGTATTTGGTTGAAAGTCTGTATGTAAAAGGTTTCATCCATTTTGTTTCAATCAGTATAAGTAGATAAGACATATATTTGTTTTCTTGGAAAATATATTTTAATTTAAGCAACAACAAATTTTCCTAGTATAATAAGTAAGATTTATTGACTATTTCATATTATTATTTATATATTTACTAATATATTTGTGGCTCTTTGCATTTATTTAAGTAGATTTTAATTAATTAAATAATTAATATTCTAAGTTTATGAACATTATTTTTTTTTATAAATTATATTAATTAAAATTTATTTTCTTATTTCTGTTTGTTCTTTATTTTACATATATATGTACAAAACACAAAACAATAACACATACAGACACACACAATCCCTGAAAGTTTCACCGTAATCGGACGGGTAGTTTTTGAGTATTTGACAGACACACAGACATTGCCTTTTATATATATATAGATTCATCTTAATTTCTTGAGTTATCTATTGTTATTTAAATTCTTACAGTTTTATTAAATAAATCATTTTTAGTTATAATTTTATATAAGCATTTTTTAATTGAACCTATTCAATCTTGTCATTCCCTAATCAACCTACGCGGTTTCAATAACCCTTTTAATTATTCTAAATTCAATCCAGAGTGCTACCAATTAATTAAACTTATTTTTAACCCAATTTTTCTTATAAAATACCTCACCCCTAATATCTTATACACGACAATCTATATATAAGATGGTAGGTTTAATCAAATGGACTATAGACAGAGTTGTTTGCTAAAAACATCTTATTACATTAGAAAAATTGTAAATAATTACAATAAATACAATAATATATTCTTACCTAAAAACAAATTGGTTTTTATAGTCAATTCTTATCTTGTTAATAACTAAATAACTTAAGAGTATAACTAATGGTTTTCAATTTATAAAATCTAATTTAACACACAATTCCGTCTCATTATTGTAATACAAAGTTAGAAATATTAAGTTAATATAATTAATATTATTTATTTATTAATACCAATTAATAATATTAATTACTTATAAATAATTCATAATAATAATAAATTGTGATACCAACTTATAGGAATATTAAAATAATATAATTATTATTTTACATATATATGAATATAATATAAATATTTTTAATTTTATTTTAAGAATAGATATATATCTAAAAGGCGGTAACTGTGACGTCACATATATACATTTAAATTAAAAAAAACTAATGAAGATGATTTTTTCCAGATATGTGATCAATAAAACTAAATAACTTAAGAGTATAACTAATGGTTTTCAATTTATAAAATCTAATTTAACACACAACAATTCCGTCTCATTATTGTATTGTAATACAAAGTTAGAAATATTAAGTTTAAAAAAAATTAAAAATATTTGAATGTTTAAGTCACAGACCATCAACCATTAAGTTTATATGTAGCGCCATCTGTCGATAGTTTTGTGACACTACAGACTTTTACCAAAATATTACTAATTAAATTAATTTTGGATAAATTAATATTTTGGATTTAACTACACTAAAACCTTCCCTGGGACGCCCACAACAATCCCTGAAAGTTTCATCGCAATCGGACGGGTAGTTTTTGAGTATTTGACAGAGAGACAGACACACAGACATTGCCTTTTATATATATAGATAAATAGTTTTTTTTAGTTCTGACACTTTTGTTTTGTATAACTTTTCCGACTCCCATTTGCCATTCTGTGTATTTTCTTAGGAAGAAGGGCGCATTATTTTTAGTAGCCCATGGGCGCCGAATTCCTTAAGACGGCCCTGTACATTCGTAACCGCTCTTTTTTCAATTAAATGTTTTAAAATTTATAAATATTCATTGTGAGATGCCCAAAATAAAGTAGTCCTACCATTTGAATCCTTTGTATTCACATTTGCTCCTTTAACAATTACATGGTTTAAAATTTCTAAATGTCCATTGTGAGATGCCCAAAATAAAGGAGTCCTACCATTTGAATCCTTTCCATTCACATCTGCACCTTTTTCAATTAAATATTTTATAATTTCTAAATGTCCATTGTCAGATGCCCAAAATATAGGTGTCTATCTATTTTTATCATTTGCATTCGTAACCGCACTTTTTTCAATTAAATGTTTTAAAATTTCTACGTGTGTGATTCAACTAGATGGACACAGTGGCGCAACCAGAATTTGCTCCTGGGGGGGGTTTTGACTAGCCGCTCCACCTTCCTATGCCCCCCCCCCCCTCCCCGGGCTCACTCAAAGACAAATTTTCATTAAAATTTTTTTTTTTATATTAAATATTTAAAAAAGTTTTGTAAATGAAACACTGATTTTACAAAATCTGGCAAATTTTGTATTTTATTTACTCGTATTCACAGTTTTAGAAAGAAAATATTTTTTTCCAGCTATAAGTAAACCATTTTAGCTTTCCTCATGAAATAAGGATAGCTTTTACGATGATCGGAAAATTTTTGCTCCGAGATTCTTCGAGATTTCCACTTTTCAGACGGTTCTGAATCCAAACTTGCAAAAAAAAATTTTGATACGGCCGGCCGTTCGTTACCAAAATTAAGTCTAAACGAAATGAGATATTATCTTGGGATTTGATATTTAGATGTTTTTTTTGGAATGATGGGCGGGGATTGGATTGTTTTTGGACAAGATGGGACCATAAGTAATGCTAGTTTAAAGAGGTGTCAAAACACATTTTATTAAATTTCTTTATAAATTCCGATTTTTATGAGAATTATCATACTATCGTATTAAATTTATAGGAAATCGCATTTACTAAAAGTTTCATTATATTCATTTTTACCTAAACTTAATAATAAAGGAGTTATTTATAATAAACTACTTTAAGATGTCGAAAGCTTTTCGTCCGCCCGTAGTGGTAGGATAATTTGAAAAAATTAAACTTAAGAAAATTTAGAAAAAAATAGATTTTATGTGTGGGAACTGAAGCTCCCCCGAATCCCCCCCCTGCCTCTTCACCGGCTACGTGAAAAAATGAAATTCGATTTTAACCCATTGGTGACCAGATATCATGTAGATAAATATAGAAAAAAATATTTTTGAAAGGGTTTTTGGTGTATAAAAATAAATGTTCCCATTTGGGAACGCTGGCTCTACAAATGGGTTAATATATATAAAGAAATAAAAAAAATTAACCTTTTCAGTTGTGAAATCAACTATTTCTTTATTGTCTTCTTCGCTATTGCTATTAACACAATCTGTTGTTTCTGAAGGTCCAGCTTCACTATCTAATTCTTAAATGGAAAAGTATTTAAGAATTAATTCACTAATTTAAAAAAAAATTTTAAATCTTACCTTTCTAGTTTTTCTTATTTTGAAAAAAATCTGAAATTAGTCTTCGCTTCATAATCTTTATGAAATTAGCAATTAATGTATGTAGCAATGTGGAAGGGGTTGAATTGGTGTCTAGGGTAAATGTTCTCGATAGAGCAACTTCTTGTTTGCGAATTTCTATAAAATGGTTTATTTACAAATGCCCTACCCGTTGTGGTGGAGAAGGGGGGAGACTTTCTCCTGGACGTCACCAAAGGCCCTGTGGGGGTGAGGGCCTGCGTTTCCGCTATCCCTCTGTTAAATTTTACAACCAGGGATAAGGAAGTGGAGTGAGGAGCTCGAAACATCCCTTGACCTCGGTATCAATTTCCACATGTATTAATAAAAAAAAACTTTTTTATTATACACTAAGTTATATTTTAAGAATTTTTTTTCTTTTCTATTTGAAAACATAATACATATACAGCAATTTTTTTTTTCTCTCCTGGGGGTTTTAACCCCCAAAACCCCCCCTGGTTGCGCCACTGAATATACAGCAATTATTATTTTTTTTCTCTCCTGGGGGGGGTTTTAACCCCCAAAACCCCCCCCTGGTTGCGCCACTGGATGGACACCTTTATTTTAGGCATCTCACAATGAACATTTAGAAATTATAAAATATTTAATTGAAAAAGGTGCAGATGTGAATGCAAAGGATACAGCTGGATGGACTCAATCCATCTGAATACTTTGCATTCACATTTGCTAATTTATAATTTCTAAGTGTCAATTGTCAGATGCCCAAAATAAAGGAGTCCATCTAGTTGAATCCTTTGCATTCATAACCGCTCCTTTTTCAACTAAATGTGCTGGTGCGTCATTGAAAGTCAAAGTGATAATAAGTTGACCTGTGGCCAGGTCCGAACCGATCGATGGTTTGAAGTAAATTAATTTCCAGCTACAGAAACATTTCCAAATAATTTTAATATATCTATTAATGTAATAAAAAAACAGATATGGATATAACATAAATATTTTTAATTTTATTTTATTTATAATATATAAGTAGTAGCTGGCTGTGACGTCATGAAGGGCTGGGTGACGTCATATAATTTTAAATTAAGAAAAAACTAATGAAAGTGATTTTTCCCAAGGATAAAACCAATACAAAATGCATGATTCGTGGAGATATGTAAAAATATCCACATGTGAAATTTGGTGTGAAAACAATACATCCCTTACTATCGTCGGTCGGTAAAAATTGAATAATATTGGGTTTATTCACGGATGATATTATTATTTATGTAAACCGAGACATTTTTATCTCTCGGAGAATTTTTGCGGGGACACTGGGACACACAGAATACACATACGAATAAGCAAAATGATCATATGGGATTTGTAAGTCAGCTAAAGAATAAGAATATTTGATCTATCAAACATTTTTAGGAGATCTAATTTTATTTATTTATTTAAAATAAGTTGTACCACATGTTTATAATTAACAAAAATTATACATTAAGTTAATTTTTTAAATAAGTTTAACTATATATATTTTATTTCTTTCCAAATATGATTTATCAGTATAATGATAGGAAAAAAATTTGATAATTTATTAATAATAAATTATTATTGAGTATAGATATATTCGATTACAATATATTTATATTCATATGAGATAATTTTCATAATAAAAAAAATAAAATATTTTTATATTTGGTAAGTTAAAAAGAAATAATAATGAAAAAGAGTTATATTTTTACAATATATATGATTTTTTTTTGTGATGTTTGCATTTTAATTTTAAATTGAGAAATATTATAATAATAATTCTAAGACCACATTATTTGTATAAAATTATTTATTAAATTAAAATTGAAGAGTTACCGTTTCTTGATGTATTAATTAAAAAGAAACAGAATAGATTAAGGTTTGATATTTTCAGGAAAACAACTCACACCAACAGATATATCCACGCAGATTCCCACCACCATCCATCACAAAAATATGGAGTGATAAAAACACTGCACAAAAGAGCCGAAGAGATATGCTCAAATGAAAACATTAAAAAAGAAAAACAACGATTGAAGGAAGCTTTCATAAACAATGGCTTCTCGGAATATGAAATTAGGAAATTCAGTAAAACAAAAAAGACAGAAATCAAAAATGAAAATGAAAAACCAATATACAGATCACAAATAACATTACCTTATATAAAAGGAACAACAGAAAAAATAGCGTCAAAATTGAGGAAACACAACATCAGAGTAACATATAAACCTCATAAACAAATGTCTTCTCTCACCTCAAATATAAAAGACAAAATTAAAAACGAAAATAATGGAGTTTATAAGGTAACTTGTGAATGCAAAAAAGTATACATTGGTGAAACAAGTAGAAAGATTTCTACAAGACTGTCTGAACATGAGAGAGCCATTAGATTGAAACATCCAAATCAATCAGCAATTGCAGAACATGCCTTAACAACAGGACATAAAATAAATTTAGATAATGTAGAAACACTTCATATTGAAAATAATTGGTGGAAAAGAAAAATAAAAGAATCTATAGAAATTGATAATCATCCCAATAATATTAACAAAGAGGATGGATATAGACTTAATAAGATGTGGAACATAGTGTTGGATGAGTAAAATTTGTCAGATTAAATTAAATATAATTAATCTAATGTGTATTTATGTATATATCTTGATTATGGAAATAATTTAGTATCTTCATTTTAGAGACATAATGCACTATCATACTTCTTGATTGTAAACGCTTGCTTTGACAATTGCTGCTGACTTCATGTTGAGATTAAGAATTGGCGGTAAAAATTGGAGCCAAAAATTGGCGCCAATATCACTGCCTATATAAGAGGTGACGTGTCCCGACATGCATCAGTCCGCTTGAATCGGAGCAAGCGTACGGTTACTTGAAAACGACTGCAGAATAAGCAGTTGAAACGTTGTACAATTATTTTAATTTAATAAATAATTTTATACAAATAATGTGGTCTTTTAATAAAAATTCTCTTAATAATTATCAAAATAACCACAAAAGCTTTAATAAATACATTTATGAGAAATATAACCTAAAAATTCAAAAGCAGGTAAGGAGTTATGATGGATTAATTGTTAAAAAAGCAAAATTATTAAGTTCTTTGAATTTCTTAAAAAGATGTCGTGATCAAGATATTATACCAAAAGGCTTTTATATTAAGCGAGTTGTATACACAAAAAGAGCGACTAGCATATATAATAATGCTAGTTTGGCTCTGTTACGAGAACGCATCACAAATATCAGGCAAGTTTTATTTACATTAGACACTGATTTATTCAATATATATAATAATCTAAAATCTGTTTTAACCCAGGAAGAAATTTCTTATTTGCAGCACGTATCCCAGACACACTTTAAATTTACACATAAAAAACAAACCGATATTCAAAAATCAAAATTTGATAAACTTTCATTCAATAAGACTAAAACATCTATTCAGAATTTTGATAATAACAAATTAGTAGTCAATCTATCAAATAAAAGTCTTGACAAAAATACCATCTCAGTGTTAGCAAAAGGACCAAAGTTCTCCATAGCACCGAATAAAATTCCAAAAATTGAGATAGTTAGTTCAATTGAATCATCCTTATATAACTTACCAAACAACATTGCAGAGGAAATTAGATTTGATACGATTAACATACTGAAAAATGCTAAACCACCCAAACCAAATTTGACAAAATCTGAGATGCGTGCTCTGAAGGAAATTAGAAACGATGACTCTCTAAAGATTATCCCTGCCGACAAAGGTAACGCCACTGTTGTAATGAATACAGTGGATTATAAACAAAAAATGGAAAATATTTTGAATTCTTCTACCTACGAAATACAGAAAAAAGATCCAACGGATAAATTCTGTAGAAAACTAAAATCAATAATAAAGAATCTACCTATTGAGGAAAAAGATAAAGATAAATTAAAACCGAAAGATCCACAAATACCAAAAATATACGGTAATCCCAAAATCCATAAAACCAACAAACCTTTAAGACCAATAGTTAGTCAAATCAATTCAGTGACTTACAACTCATCAAAATATCTAGCACATTTGTTAAAACCATTTACAGGTACTAATTTTTCATACGTTAAAAATTCCACCCACTTAGTAGAAATGTTATCAAAAGTAGAAATTACAAAAAATGATATATTGGTGAGTCTGGATGTGGACTCCTTGTACACAAATGTTCCTATTGACGAGACCATTGAGATTATAAAATCAAACATTACATTAGATAAAAATACTCTCGAATTAATAGAATTTTGCCAAAAATCTACATACTTTATTTATGATAAAAAGATTTATAAGCAAAAAGAAGGATGTGCTATGGGTAGTCCACTAAGCCCAGTATTCGCTAACATATTCATGGAAGAATTTGAATCAAAATTGGTCAATAATGCAATAAAGAAACCAAAACTGTTTCTTAGATATGTGGATGATATTTTGATGATTTGGCCTCATGGTAAGGATTCTTTAGTTAAATTTGTAGAAGCAGCAAATAATTTACATAAAAATATAAAACTAAGCGTTGAATGGGAAATAAATGAAGAGTTACCGTTTCTTGATGTATTAATTAAAAAGAAACAGAATAGATTAAGGTTTGATATTTTCAGGAAAACAACTCACACCAACAGATATATCCACGCAGATTCCCACCACCATCCATCACAAAAATATGGAGTGATAAAAACACTGCACAAAAGAGCCGAAGAGATATGCTCAAATGAAAACATTAAAAAAGAAAAACAACGATTGAAGGAAGCTTTCATAAACAATGGCTTCTCGGAATATGAAATTAGGAAATTCAGTAAAACAAAAAAGACAGAAATCAAAAATGAAAATGAAAAACCAATATACAGATCACAAATAACATTACCTTATATAAAAGGAACAACAGAAAAAATAGCGTCAAAATTGAGGAAACACAACATCAGAGTAACATATAAACCTCATAAACAAATGTCTTCTCTCACCTCAAATATAAAAGACAAAATTAAAAACGAAAATAATGGAGTTTATAAGGTAACTTGTGAATGCAAAAAAGTATACATTGGTGAAACAAGTAGAAAGATTTCTACAAGACTGTCTGAACATGAGAGAGCCATTAGATTGAAACATCCAAATCAATCAGCAATTGCAGAACATGCCTTAACAACAGGACATAAAATAAATTTAGATAATGTAGAAACACTTCATATTGAAAATAATTGGTGGAAAAGAAAAATAAAAGAATCTATAGAAATTGATAATCATCCCAATAATATTAACAAAGAGGATGGATATAGACTTAATAAGATGTGGAACATAGTGTTGGATGAGTAAAATTTGTCAGATTAAATTAAATATAATTAATCTAATGTGTATTTATGTATATATCTTGATTATGGAAATAATTTAGTATCTTCATTTTAGAGACATAATGCACTATCATACTTCTTGATTGTAAACGCTTGCTTTGACAATTGCTGCTGACTTCATGTTGAGATTAAGAATTGGCGGTAAAAATTGGAGCCAAAAATTGGCGCCAATATCACTGCCTATATAAGAGGTGACGTGTCCCGACATGCATCAGTCCGCTTGAATCGGAGCAAGCGTACGGTTACTTGAAAACGACTGCAGAATAAGCAGTTGAAACGTTGTACAATTATTTTAATTTAATAAATAATTTTATACAAATAATGTGGTCTTTTAATAAAAATTCTCTTAATAATTATCAAAATAACCACAAAAGCTTTAATAAATAATAATTCTACCTATATAGTAAAATATTTAAAATATATCAAAGTTTAAATGATGAAATTGTATATTTCAAAATGAAAATAAAAAGTTAAAGAAAATAATCGCGAAATTCAATTATTTTTTTATTATTAATTAAATTAAAAAAAAAACAATTGAAATAGGGCCTCCTCCTTTCCCCATAAATTAGCCCTTCCAAGCCTCGCCTTCCGAAATTTAGAAAAAGTAATAATAAAGAAAGTTTGCCTTAAAAAAAAAGATTAAAAAAGTCGAATTGGCAGTCGTGGGACTGGCCGACAGAAGTGAAAACTTGTGCGTAAGAAATTTGAAAGCAGACGGAATGCGCACCAGCTTCACGAGAAAAATGAAATTTATATACGTATATATATATATATATATATATAAAATTCATAATTATTTTTTTCAGCAAACTGATTATTATTACAAAAATATTAAAAATACGATGTGTATGAATATATATATATATATGTCTGTCTGTCTGTCTGTCTGTGTGTGTGTGTGTCTGTCAAATACTCAAAAACTACCCGTCCGATTGCGATGAAACTTTCAGGGATTGTTGTGGGCGTCCCAGGGAAGGTTTTAGTGTAGTTAAATCCAAAATTAATTTATCCAAAATTAATTTAAATAGTAATATTTTGGTAAAAGTCTATTTATGGTTACCATGGTTACATTGAAAAATTTACAATAAATAAATAAAAATAATTGGAAATCTTTTCAACTTATTATTTTGATAAATTTTATTAATATTTTTAATTTTTTTTAAACTGCCAAAAATAACATACCCATAATAATAGTTGTAATAAAAATAAAAATATAAATCACAATGCAAGTAAAATATTGAATCGTTTTATTTATATTGTTTCAATTATTGTTTGAATATTTATTAAATTTATATATAGATTAATTTACATGTTTAAATGTATATTTAATAAATTTATTTATTGATTCTTAATATTAATAATTCCAATTACTTTCTTGAAAATTTTTTTTATTTAAAAGCATATTCAGCATATCTCGCAAATTTGAATTGGATTAAATAACATATATTAATTTAAATTAAATTAAATTAATTCAATTATAAATTAAAATTAATAAATAATATTTATTAAACCAGGGAAAGTTTGGCTCTCTTTTGATGGCACCACGTCACGTGTTGGCGCGTGAGATTTCCAGTGTTAAAAAATTAATTCTGGTACTTTCAGCAATTCAATTTTCGATGTTGAGATTTTGATGTTTTTGATGTTATAAATAATATTTATTAAATTATAATTTAATTAATTTAATTTAATTTAAATTAATAAATATTATTTAATCAAATTCAAATTTGCGAGATAGTCGAGTGGATAGTGGAGTGTTTGGCTCTTTGTTGATGGCACCACGTCACGTGTTGGCGCGTGAGATTTCCAGTGTAAAAAAATTAATTCTGGTACTTTCAGCGATTCTATCAGGCTGAAATTCTATATATAGCAGTTTTATACAATTATTAATCATGTGAAAAATTATCAAACATATATCTTTATTTTTACGGTCACACACACACACACAAACATATTTAAAAATTAATTTATTAAAATATAAAGGTATATGTATGATAGTTTTTCACGTGATTAAAAATTGTATAAAACTACTATATATAGAAATTCAGCTTGATTGAATCGCTGAAAGTACCGGTATTAAATTTATACAACTACAAATCTCGCGCCAGCTTTCCTCTGTGTTTCCTCTGAGATTTGTTTGTGTTTCCTCTGAGTTTTAATTCTGTTTCGTCTGTGTTTTTTATTTGTGTTTTGTTTAGTTTGTGTTGCCTGTGTTATGTTTTGTATGAGATTTGTTTGTGTTTCCTCTGTGTTTCCTCTGTGTTTTGTTTGTGTTTCCTCTGTGTTTTGTCTGAGTTTCCTCTGTGTTTTGTCTGAGTTTCCTCTGTGTTTTGGCTGTGTTTTGTCTGAGTTTCCTCTGTGTTTCCTTTGTGTTTTGTCTGAGTTTCCTCTGTGTTTTGTCTGAGTTTCCTCTGTGTTTTGTTTGTGTTTCCTCTGTGTTTTGGCTGAGTTTACTCTGTGTTTTGTCTGAGTTTCCTCTGTGTTTCCTCTGTGTTTTGTTTGTGTTTCCTCTGTGTTTTTTCTGAGTTTTGTTTGTGTTTTCTCTGTGTTTTGGCTGAGTTTCCTCTGTGTTTCCTCTGTGTTTTGTCTGAGTTTCCTCTGTGTTTTGTTTGTGTTTCCTCTGTGTTTTGGCTGTGTTTTGTTTATGTTTAGTTTATGTTTCTTCTGTGTTTTGTCTGTGTTTTGTCTGAGTTTACTCTGTGTTTTGGCTGTGTTTTGTTTGTGTTTCCTCTGTGTTTTTTCTGAGTTTTGTTTGTGTTTTCTCTGAGTTTTTTCTGAGTTTTGTTTGTGTTTTCTCTGTGTTTTGGCTGAGTTTACTCTGTGTTTTGGCTGTGTTTTGTTTGTGTTTCCTCTGTGTTTTGGCTGAGTTACCTCTGTGTTTTGCTTGTGTTTACTCTGTGTTTTGGCTGAGTTTTGTTTATGTTTAGTTTATGTTTCTTCTGTGTTTTGTCTGTGTTTTGTCTGAGTTTCCTCTGTGTTTTGGCTGTGTTTTGTCTGAGTTTCCTCTGTGTTTTGTTTGTGTTTCCTCTGTGTTTTGGCTGTGTTTTGTCTGAGTTTTGTTTGTGTTTTCTCTGTGTTTTGGCTGAGTTTACTCTGTGTTTTGGCTGAGTTTTGTTTATGTTTAGTTTATGTTTCTTCTGTGTTTTGTCTGTGTTTTGTCTGAGTTTCCTCTGTGTTTTGGCTGTGTTTTGGCTGAGTTTCCTCTGTGTTTTGTTTGTGTTTCCTCTGTGTTTTGGCTGTGTTTTGTTTGTGTTTCCTCTGTGTTTTGTCTGAGTTTCCTCTGTGTTTCCTCTGTGTTTTGTTTGTGTTTCCTCTGTGTTTCCTCTGTGTTTTGGCTGAGTTTTGTTTGTGTTTCCTCTAAGTTTTGGCCGTGTTTCGGCTGAGTTTCCTCTGTGTTTTGGCTGTGTTTTCTCTGAGTTTTTTCTGAGTTTTGTTTGTGTTTTCTCTGTGTTTTGGCTGAGTTTACTCTGTGTTTTGTCTGAGTTTCCTCTGTGTTTCTTCTGTGTTTTGTTTGTGTTTCCTCTGTGTTTCCTCTGTGTTTTGGCTGTGTTTTGTTTGTGTTTCCTCTGTGTTTTGTTTGTGTTTCCTCTGTGTTTTGGCTGAGTTTTGTTTGTGTTTCCTCTAAGTTTTGGCCGTGTTTCGGCTGAGTTTCCTCTGAGTTTTGGCTCAGTTTACACTGTGTTTTGGCTCAGTTTTGTTTGGGTTTTGGCTGAGTTTCCTCTGTGTTTTGGCTGAGTTTTGTTTGTGTTTCCTCTGTGTTTTGGCTGTGTTTTGTCTGAGTTTACTCTGTGTTTTGGCTGTGTTTTGTCTGAGTTTCCTCTGTGTTTCCTCTGTGTTTTGGCTGAGTTTCCTCTGTGTTTTGGCTGTGTTTTGTCTGAGTTTTCTCTGTGTTTTGTCTGAGTTTTCTCTGTGTTTTGGCTGAGTTTACTCTGTGTTTTGGCTGAGTTTTGTTTATGTTTAGTTTATGTTTCTTCTGTGTTTTGTCTGTGTTTTGTCTGAGTTTCCTCTGTGTTTTGGCTGTGTTTTGGCTGAGTTTCCTCTGTGTTTTGTTTGTGTTTCCTCTGTGTTTTGGCTGTGTTTTGTCTGAGTTTTTTCTGAGTTTTGTTTGTGTTTTCTCTGTGTTTTGGCTGAGTTTACTCTGTGTTTTGTCTGAGTTTCCTCTGTGTTTCCTCTGTGTTTTGTTTGTGTTTCCTCTGTGTTTTGGCTGTGTTTTGTTTGTGTTTCCTCTGTGTTTCCTCTGTGTTTTGTTTGTGTTTCTTCTGTGTTTTGGCTGAGTTTTGTTTGTGTTTCCTCTAAGTTTTGGCCGTGTTTCGGCTGAGTTTCCTCTGTGTTTTGGCTGAGTTTTGTTTGTGTTTCCTCTAAGTTTTGGCCGTGTTTCGGCTGAGTTTCCTCTGTGTTTTGGCTGTGTTTTGTCTGAGTTTACTCTGTGTTTTGGCTGTGTTTTGTCTGAGTTTCCTCTGTGTTTCCTCTGTGTTTTGGCTGAGTTTCCTCTGAGTTTTGGCTCAGTTTACTCTGTGTTTTGGCTCAGTTTTGTTTGGGTTTTGTCTGAGTTTCCTCTGTGTTTCCTCTGTGTTTTGTCTGAGTTTCCTCTGTGTTTTGTTTGTGTTTCCTCTGTGTTTTGGCTGTGTTTTGTTTATGTTTAGTTTATGTTTCTTCTGTGTTTTGTCTGTGTTTTGTCTGAGTTTACTCTGTGTTTTGGCTGTGTTTTGTTTGTGTTTCCTCTGTGTTTTTTCTGAGTTTTGTTTGTGTTTTCTCTGAGTTTTTTCTGAGTTTTGTTTGTGTTTTCTCTGTGTTTTGGCTGAGTTTACTCTGTGTTTTGGCTGTGTTTTGTTTGTGTTTCCTCTGTGTTTTGGCTGAGTTACCTCTGTGTTTTGCTTGTGTTTACTCTGTGTTTTGGCTGAGTTTTGTTTATGTTTAGTTTATGTTTCTTCTGTTTCGTCTGTGTTTTGTCTGAGTTTCCTCTGTGTTTTGGCTGTGTTTTGTCTGAGTTTCCTCTGTGTTTTGTTTGTGTTTCCTCTGTGTTTTGGCTGTGTTTTGTCTGAGTTTTGTTTGTGTTTTCTCTGTGTTTTGGCTGAGTTTACTCTGTGTTTTGGCTGAGTTTTGTTTATGTTTAGTTTATGTTTCTTCTGTGTTTTGTCTGTGTTTTGTCTGAGTTTCCTCTGTGTTTTGGCTGTGTTTTGGCTGAGTTTCCTCTGTGTTTTGTTTGTGTTTCCTCTGTGTTTTGGCTGTGTTTTGTTTGTGTTTCCTCTGTGTTTTGTCTGAGTTTCCTCTGTGTTTCCTCTGTGTTTTGTTTGTGTTTCCTCTGTGTTTCCTCTGTGTTTTGGCTGAGTTTTGTTTGTGTTTCCTCTAAGTTTTGGCCGTGTTTCGGCTGAGTTTCCTCTGTGTTTTGGCTGTGTTTTCTCTGAGTTTTTTCTGAGTTTTGTTTGTGTTTTCTCTGTGTTTTGGCTGAGTTTACTCTGTGTTTTGTCTGAGTTTCCTCTGTGTTTCTTCTGTGTTTTGTTTGTGTTTCCTCTGTGTTTCCTCTGTGTTTTGGCTGTGTTTTGTTTGTGTTTCCTCTGTGTTTTGTTTGTGTTTCCTCTGTGTTTTGGCTGAGTTTTGTTTGTGTTTCCTCTAAGTTTTGGCCGTGTTTCGGCTGAGTTTCCTCTGAGTTTTGGCTCAGTTTACACTGTGTTTTGGCTCAGTTTTGTTTGGGTTTTGGCTGAGTTTCCTCTGTGTTTTGGCTGAGTTTTGTTTGTGTTTCCTCTGTGTTTTGGCTGTGTTTTGTCTGAGTTTACTCTGTGTTTTGGCTGTGTTTTGTCTGAGTTTCCTCTGTGTTTCCTCTGTGTTTTGACTGAGTTTCCTCTGTGTTTTGGCTGTGTTTTGTCTGAGTTTTCTCTGTGTTTTGTCTGAGTTTTCTCTGTGTTTTGGCTGAGTTTACTCTGTGTTTTGGCTGAGTTTTGTTTATGTTTAGTTTATGTTTCTTCTGTGTTTTGTCTGTGTTTTGTCTGAGTTTCCTCTGTGTTTTGGCTGTGTTTTGGCTGAGTTTCCTCTGTGTTTTGTTTGTGTTTCCTCTGTGTTTTGGCTGTGTTTTGTCTGAGTTTTTTCTGAGTTTTGTTTGTGTTTTCTCTGTGTTTTGGCTGAGTTTACTCTGTGTTTTGTCTGAGTTTCCTCTGTGTTTCCTCTGTGTTTTGTTTGTGTTTCCTCTGTGTTTCCTCTGTGTTTTGGCTGTGTTTTGTTTGTGTTTCCTCTGTGTTTCCTCTGTGTTTTGTTTGTGTTTCTTCTGTGTTTTGGCTGAGTTTTGTTTGTGTTTCCTCTAAGTTTTGGCCGTGTTTCGGCTGAGTTTCCTCTGTGTTTTGGCTGAGTTTTGTTTGTGTTTCCTCTAAGTTTTGGCCGTGTTTCGGCTGAGTTTCCTCTGTGTTTTGGCTGTGTTTTGTCTGAGTTTACTCTGTGTTTTGGCTGTGTTTTGTCTGAGTTTCCTCTGTGTTTCCTCTGTGTTTTGGCTGAGTTTCCTCTGAGTTTTGGCTCAGTTTACTCTGTGTTTTGGCTCAGTTTTGTTTGGGTTTTGGCTGAGTTTCCTCTGTGTTTCCTCTGTGTTTTGTCTGAGTTTCCTCTGTGTTTTGTTTGTGTTTCCTCTGTGTTTTGGCTGTGTTTTGTTTATGTTTAGTTTATGTTTCTTCTGTGTTTTGTCTGTGTTTTGTCTGAGTTTACTCTGTGTTTTGGCTGTGTTTTGTTTGTGTTTCCTCTGTGTTTTTTCTGAGTTTTGTTTGTGTTTTCTCTGAGTTTTTTCTGAGTTTTGTTTGTGTTTTCTCTGTGTTTTGGCTGAGTTTACTCTGTGTTTTGGCTGTGTTTTGTTTGTGTTTCCTCTGTGTTTTGGCTGAGTTACCTCTGTGTTTTGCTTGTGTTTACTCTGTGTTTTGGCTGAGTTTTGTTTATGTTTAGTTTATGTTTCTTCTGTGTTTTGTCTGTGTTTTGTCTGAGTTTCCTCTGTGTTTTGGCTGTGTTTTGTCTGAGTTTCCTCTGTGTTTTGTTTGTGTTTCCTCTGTGTTTTGGCTGTGTTTTGTCTGAGTTTTGTTTGTGTTTTCTCTGTGTTTTGGCTGAGTTTACTCTGTGTTTTGGCTGAGTTTTGTTTATGTTTAGTTTATGTTTCTTCTGTGTTTTGTCTGTGTTTTGTCTGAGTTTCCTCTGTGTTTTGGCTGTGTTTTGGCTGAGTTTCCTCTGTGTTTTGTTTGTGTTTCCTCTGTGTTTTGGCTGTGTTTTGTTTGTGTTTCCTCTGTGTTTTGTCTGAGTTTCCTCTGTGTTTCCTCTGTGTTTTGTTTGTGTTTCCTCTGTGTTTCCTCTGTGTTTTGGCTGAGTTTTGTTTGTGTTTCCTCTAAGTTTTGGCCGTGTTTCGGCTGAGTTTCCTCTGTGTTTTGGCTGTGTTTTCTCTGAGTTTTTTCTGAGTTTTGTTTGTGTTTTCTCTGTGTTTTGGCTGAGTTTACTCTGTGTTTTGTCTAAGTTTCCTCTGTGTTTCTTCTGTGTTTTGTTTGTGTTTCCTCTGTGTTTCCTCTGTGTTTTGGCTGTGTTTTGTTTGTGTTTCCTCTGTGTTTTGTTTGTGTTTCCTCTGTGTTTTGGCTGAGTTTTGTTTGTGTTTCCTCTAAGTTTTGGCCGTTTTTCGGCTGAGTTTCCTCTGAGTTTTGGCTCAGTTTACACTGTGTTTTGGCTCAGTTTTGTTTGGGTTTTGGCTGAGTTTCCTCTGTGTTTTGGCTGAGTTTTGTTTGTGTTTCCTCTGTGTTTTGGCTGTGTTTTGTCTGAGTTTACTCTGTGTTTTGGCTGTGTTTTGTCTGAGTTTCCTCTGTGTTTCCTCTGTGTTTTGGCTGAGTTTCCTCTGTGTTTTGGCTGTGTTTTGTCTGAGTTTTCTCTGTGTTTTGTCTGAGTTTTCTCTGTGTTTTGGCTGAGTTTACTCTGTGTTTTGGCTGAGTTTTGTTTATGTTTAGTTTATGTTTCTTCTGTGTTTTGTCTGTGTTTTGTCTGAGTTTCCTCTGTGTTTTGGCTGTGTTTTGGCTGAGTTTCCTCTGTGTTTTGTTTGTGTTTCCTCTGTGTTTTGGCTGTGTTTTGTCTGAGTTTTTTCTGAGTTTTGTTTGTGTTTTCTCTGTGTTTTGGCTGAGTTTACTCTGTGTTTTGTCTGAGTTTCCTCTGTGTTTCCTCTGTGTTTTGTTTGTGTTTCCTCTGTGTTTCCTCTGTGTTTTGGCTGTGTTTTGTTTGTGTTTCCTCTGTGTTTCCTCTGTGTTTTGTTTGTGTTTCTTCTGTGTTTTGGCTGAGTTTTGTTTGTGTTTCCTCTAAGTTTTGGCCGTGTTTCGGCTGAGTTTCCTCTGTGTTTTGGCTGAGTTTTGTTTGTGTTTCCTCTAAGTTTTGGCCGTGTTTCGGCTGAGTTTCCTCTGTGTTTTGGCTGTGTTTTGTCTGAGTTTACTCTGTGTTTTGGCTGTGTTTTGTCTGAGTTTCCTCTGTGTTTCCTCTGTGTTTTGGCTGAGTTTCCTCTGAGTTTTGGCTCAGTTTACTCTGTGTTTTGGCTCAGTTTTGTTTGGGTTTTGGCTGAGTTTCCTCTGTGTTTTGGCTGAGTTTTGTTTATGTTTAGTTTATGTTTCTTCTGTGTTTTGTCTTTGTTTTGTCTGAGTTTCCTCTGGGTTTTGTTTGTGTTTCCTCTGTGTTTTGGCTGAGTTTTGTTTGTGTTTCCTCTAAGTTTTGGCCGTGTTTCGGCTGAGTTTCCTCTGTGTTTTGGCTCAGTTTTGTTTGTGTCTTTTCTGTGTTTTGGCTGTGTTTTGTCTGAGTTTACTCTGTGTTTTGGCTGTGTTTTGTCTGAGTTTCCTCTGTGTTTTGGCTGAGTTTCCTCTGAGTTTTGGCTCAGTTTACTCTGTGTTTTGGCTCAGTTTTGTTTGGGTTTTGGCTGTGTTTCCTCTGAGTTTCCTCTGTGTTTTGGCTGAGTTTCCTCTGTGTTTCCTCTGTGTTTTGTCTGAGTTTCCTCTGTGTTTCCTCTGTGTTTTGGCTGAGTTTCCTCTGTGTTTTGGCTCAGTTTTGTTTGGGTTTTGTTTGTGTTTCCTCTGTGTTTTGGCTGTGTTTTGTCTGAGTTTTTTCTGAGTTTTCTCTGAGTTTCCTCTGAGTTTTGGCTGAGTTTTGTTTATGTTTAGTTTATGTTTCTTCTGTGTTTTGTCTGTGTTTTGTCTGAGTTTCCTCTGTGTTTTGTCTGAGTTTCCTCTGTGTTTTGTTTGTGTTTCCTCTGTGTTTTGGCTGTGTTTTGTCTGAGTTTCCTCTGTGTTTCCTCTGTGTTTTGGCTGAGTTTCCTCTGTGTTTCCTCTGTGTTTTGTTTGTGTTTCCTCTGTGTTTCCTCTGAGTTTTGGCTGTGTTTCCTCTGTGTTTCCTCTGAGTTTTGGCTGTGTTTTGTTTGTGTTTCCTCTGTGTTTTGTCTGAGTTTCCTCTGTGTTTTGTCTGAATTTCCTCTGTGTTTCCTTTGTGTTTTGGCTGAGTTTTGTTTGTGTTTCCTCTAAGTTTTGGCCGTGTTTCGGCTGAGTTTCCTCTGTGTTTTGGCTGTGTTTTGTTTGTGTTTCCTCTGTGTTTTGGCTGAGTTACCTCTGTGTTTTGTCTGAGTTTTTTCTGAGTTTTGTTTGTGTTTTCTCTGTGTTTTGGCTGAGTTTACTCTGTGTTTTGGCTGAGTTTTGTTTATGTTTAGTTTATGTTTCTTCTGTGTTTTGTCTGTGTTTTGTCTGAGTTTCCTCTGTGTTTTGGCTGTGTTTTGGCTGAGTTTCCTCTCTGTTTTTTTTGTGTTTCCTCTGTGTTTTGGCTGTGTTTTCTCTGAGTTTTTTCTGAGTTTTGTTTGTGTTTTCTATGTGTTTTGGCTGAGTTTACTCTGTGTTTTGTCTGAGTTTCCTCTGTGTTTCTTCTGTGTTTTGTTTGTGTTTCCTCTGTGTTTCCTCTGTGTTATGGCTGTGTTTTGTTTGTGTTTCCTCTGTGTTTTGGCTGTGTTTTGTCTGAGTTTACTCTGTGTTTTGGCTGTGTTTTGTCTGAGTTTCTTCTGTGTTTCCTCTGTGTTTTGGCTGAGTTTCCTCTGTGTTTTGGCTGTGTTTTGTCTGAGTTTCCTCTGTGTTTTGGATGAGTTTACTCTGTGTTTTGGCTGTGTTTTGTTTGTGTTTCCTCGGTGTTTCCTCTGTGTTTTGTCTGAGTTTCCTCTGTGTTTCCTCTGTGTTTTGGCTGAGTTTCCTCTGTGTTTTGGCTCAGTTTTGTTTGGGTTTTGTTTGTGTTTCCTCTGTGTTTTGGCTGTGTTTTGTCTGAGTTTTTTCTGAGTTTTCTCTGAGTTTCCTCTGTGTTTTGGCTGAGTTTTGTTTATGTTTAGTTTATGTTTCTTCTGTGTTTTGTCTGTGTTTTGTCTGAGTTTCCTCTGTGTTTTGGCTGAGTTTCCTCTGTGTTTTGTTTGTGTTTCCTCTGTGTTTTGGCTGTGTTTTGTCTGAGTTTCCTCTGTGTTTCCTCTGTGATTTGGCTGAGTTTCCTCTATGTTTCGGCTTAGTTTACTCTGTGTTTTGGCTCAGTTTTGTTTGGGTTTTGTTTGTGTTTCCTCTGTGTTTTGGCTGTGTTTTGTTTGTGTTTCCTCTGTGTTTTCTCTGAGTTTCCTCTGTGTTTCCTCTGTGTTTTGTCTGAGTTTCCTCTGTGTTTCCTCTGTGTTTTGTTTGTGTTTCCTCTATGTTTCCTCTGAGTTTTGGCTGTGTTTCCTCTGTGTTTCCTCTGAGTTTTGGCTGTGTTTTGTTTGTGTTTCCTCTGTGTTTTGTCTGAGTTTCCTCTGTGTTTTGGCTGAGTTTTGTTTATGTTTAGTTTATGTTTCTTCTGTGTTTTGTCTGTGTTTTGTCTGAGTTTCCTCTGTGTTTTGTCTGAGTTTGCTCTGTGTTTTGTTTGTGTTTCCTCTGTGTTTTGGCTGTGTTTTGTCTGAGTTTCCTCTGTGTTTCCTCTGTGTTTTGGCTGAGTTTCCTCTATGTTTCGGCTTAGTTTACTCTGTGTTTTGGCTCAGTTTTGTTTGTGTTTCCTCTGTGTTTTGGCTGTGTTTTGTTTGTGTTTCCTCTGTGTTTTCTCTGAGTTTCCTCTGTGTTTCCTCTGTGTTTTGTCTGAGTTTCCTCTGTGTTTCCTCTGTGTTTTGTTTGTGTTTCCTCTGTGTTTCCTCTGAGTTTTGGCTGTGTTTCCTCTGTGTTTCCTCTGAGTTTTGGCTGTGTTTTGTTTGTGTTTCCTCTGTGTTTTGGCCGTGATTCGGCTGAGTTTCCTCTGTGTTTTGGCTGTGTTTTGTTTGTGTTTCCTCTGTGTTTTGGCTGAGTTACCTCTGTGTTTTGTCTGAGTTTTTTCTGAGTTTTGTTTGTGTTTTCTCTGTGTTTTGGCTGAGTTTACTCTGTGTTTTGGCTGTGTTTTGTTTGTGTTTCCTCTGTGTTTTCTCTGAGTTTCCTCTGTGTTTCCTCTGTGTTTTGTCTGAGTTTCCTCTGTGTTTCCTCTGTGTTTTGTTTGTGTTTCCTCTGTGTTTCCTCTGAGTTTTGGCTGTGTTTCCTCTGTGTTTCCTCTGAGTTTTGGCTGTGTTTTGTTTGTGTTTCCTCTGTGTTTTGTCTGAGTTTCCTCTGTGTTTTGTCTGAATTTCCTCTGTGTTTCCTCTGTGTTTTGGCTGAGTTTTGTTTGTGTTTCCTCTAAGTTTTGGCCGTGTTTCGGCTGAGTTTCCTCTGTGTTTTGGCTGTGTTTTGTTTGTGTTTCCTCTGTGTTTTGGCTGAGTTACCTCTGTGTTTTGTCTGAGTTTTTTCTGAGTTTTGTTTGTGTTTTCTCTGTGTTTTGGCTGAGTTTACTCTGTGTTTTGGCTGAGTTTTGTTTATGTTTAGTTTATGTTTCTTCTGTGTTTTGTCTGTGTTTTGTCTGAGTTTCCTCTGTGTTTTGGCTGTGTTTTGTCTGAGTTTCCTCTGTGTTTTGGATGAGTTTACTCTGTGTTTTGGCTGTGTTTTGTTTGTGTTTCCTCGGTGTTTCCTCTGTGTTTTGTCTGAGTTTCCTCTGTGTTTCCTCTGTGTTTTGGCTGAGTTTCCTCTGTGTTTTGGCTCAGTTTTGTTTGGGTTTTGTTTGTGTTTCCTCTGTGTTTTGGCTGTGTTTTGTCTGAGTTTTTTCTGAGTTTTCTCTGAGTTTCCTCTGTGTTTTGGCTGAGTTTTGTTTATGTTTAGTTTATGTTTCTTCTGTGTTTTGTCTGTGTTTTGTCTGAGTTTCCTCTGTGTTTTGGCTGAGTTTCCTCTGTGTTTTGTTTGTGTTTCCTCTGTGTTTTGGCTGTGTTTTGTCTGAGTTTCCTCTGTGTTTCCTCTGTGTTTTGGCTGAGTTTCCTCTATGTTTCGGCTTAGTTTACTCTGTGTTTTGGCTCAGTTTTGTTTGGGTTTTGTTTGTGTTTCCTCTGTGTTTTGGCTGTGTTTTGTTTGTGTTTCCTCTGTGTTTTGGCTGTGTTTCCTCTGTGTTTCCTCTGTGTTTTGTCTGAGTTTCCTCTGTGTTTCCTCTGTGTTTTGTTTGTATTTCCTCTGTGTTTCCTCTGAGTTTTGGCTGTGTTTCCTCTGTGTTTCCTCTGAGTTTTGGCTGTGTTTTGTTTGTGTTTCCTCTGTGTTTTGTCTGAGTTTCCTCTGTGTTTTGTCTGAATTTCCTCTGTGTTTCCTCTGTGTTTTGGCTGAGTTTTGTTTGTGTTTCCTCTAAGTTTTGGCCGTGTTTCGGCCGAGTTTCCTCTGTGTTTTGGCTGTGTTAGGTTTGTGTTTCCTCTGTGTTTTGGCTGAGTTACCTCTGTGTTTTGTCTGAGTTTTTTCTGAGTTTTGTTTGTGTTTTCTCTGTGTTTTGGCTGAGTTTACTCTGTGTTTTGGCTGAGTTTTGTTTATGTTTAGTTTATGTTTCTTCTGTGTTTTGTCTGTGTTTTGTCTGAGTTTCCTCTGTGTTTTGGCTGTGTTTTCTCTGAGTTTTTTCTGAGTTTTGTTTGTGTTTTCTATGTGTTTTGGCTGAGTTTACTCTGTGTTTTGTCTGAGTTTCCTCTGTGTTTCTTCTGTGTTTTGTTTGTGTTTCCTCTGTGTTTCCTCTGTGTTATGGCTGTTTTTGGTTGTGTTTCCTCTGTGTTTTGTTTGTGTTTCCTCTGTGTTTTGGCTGAGTTTTGTTTGTGTTTCCTCTAAGTTTTGGCCGTGTTTCGGCTGAGTTTCCTCTGTGTTTTGGCTGTGTTTTGTCTGAGTTTACTCTGTGTTTTGGCTGTGTTTTGTCTGAGTTTCCTCTTTGTTTCCTCTGTGTTTTAGCTGAGTTTCCTATGAGTTTTGGCTCAGTTTACTCTGTGTTTTGGCTCAGTTTTGTTTCGGTTTTGGCTGAGTTTCCTCTGTGTTTTGGCTGAGTTTTGTTTGTGTTTCCTCTGTGTTTTGGCTGTGTTTTGTCTGAGTTTACTCTGTGTTTTGGCTGTGTTTTGTCTGAGTTTCCTCTGTGTTTCCTCTGTGTTTTGGCTGAGTATCCTCTGTGTTTTGGCTGTGTTTTGTCTGAGTTTTCTCTGTGTTTTGGCTGAGTTTACTCTGTGTTTTGGCTGAGTTTTGTTTATGTTTAGTTTATGTTTCTTCTGTGTTTCCTCTGTGTTTTGGCTGTGTTTTGTTTGTGTTTTGGCTGTGTTTTGGCTGAGTTTCCTCTGAGTTTTGTTTGTGTTTCCTCTGTGTTTTGGCTGTGTTTTGTCTGAGTTTTTTCTGAGTTTTGTTTGTGTTTTCTCTGTGTTTTGGCTGAGTTTACTCTGTGTTTTGTCTGAGTTTTGTTTGTGTTTCCTCTGTGTTTCCTCTGTGTTTTGGCTGTGTTTTGTTTGTGTTTCCTCTGTGTTTCCTCTGTGTTTTGTTTGTGTTTCCTCTGTGTTTTGGCTCAGTTTTGTTTGTGTTTCCTCTAAGTTTTGGCCGTGTTTCGGCTGAGTTTCCTCTGTGTTTTGGCTGAGTTTTGTTTGTGTTTCCTCTAAGTTTTGGCCGTGTTTCGGCTGAGTTTCCTCTGTGTTTTGGCTGTGTTTTGTCTGAGTTTACTCTGTGTTTTGGCCGTGTTTTGTCTGAGTTTCCTCTGTGTTTCCTCTGTGTTTTGGCTGAGTTTCCTCTGAGTTTTGGCTCAGTTTTGTTTGGGTTTTGGCTGAGTTTCCTCTGTGTTTTGGCTGAGTTTTGTTTGTGTTTCCTCTGTGTTTTGGCTGTGTTTTGTTTGTGTTTCCTCTGTGTTTTCTCTGAGTTTCCTCTGTGTTTCCTCTGTGTTTTGTCTGAGTTTCCTCTGTGTTTCCTCTGTGTTTTGTTTGTGTTTTGTCTGAGTTTCCTCTGTGTTTTGTTTGTGTTTCCTCTGTGTTTTGGCTGAGTTTACTCTGTGTTTTGTCTGAGTTTCCTCTGTGTTTCCTCTGTGTTTTGTTTGTGTTTCCTCTGTGTTTCCTCTGTGTTTTGGCTGTGTTTAGTTTATGTTTCTTCTGTGTTTTGTTTGTGTTTCCTCTGTGTTTTGGCTGTGTTTTGTTTGTGTTTCCTCTGTGTTTTCTCTGAGTTTCCTCTGTGTTTCCTCTGTGTTTCCTCTGTGTTTTGTCTGAGTTTCCTCTGTGTTTCCTCTGTGTTTTGTTTGTGTTTTGTCTGAGTTTCCTCTGTGTTTTGGCTGTGTTTTGGCTGAGTTTCCTCTGTGTTTTGTTTGTGTTTCCTCTGTGTTTTGTCTGAGTTTCCTCTGTGTTTCCTCTGTGTTTTGTTTGTGTTTCCTCTGTGTTTCCTCTGTGTTTTGTTTGTGTTTCCTCTGTGTTTCCTCTGTGTTTTAGCTGAGTTTCCTCTGTGTTTTGTTTGTGTTTCCTCTGTGTTTTGTCTGAGTTTACTCTGTGTTTTGGCTGAGTTTTGTTTATGTTTAGTTTATGTTTCTTCTGTGTTTAGACTGTGTTTTGTCTGAGTTTTTTCTGTGTTTTGTTTGTGTTTCCTCTGTGTTTTGGCTGTGTTTTGTCTGAGTTTTTTCTGAGTTTTGTTTGTGTTTTCTCTGTGTTTCCTCTGTGTTTTCTCTGTGTTTTGTCTGAGTTTCCTCTGTGTTTCCTCTGTGTTTTGGCTGAGTTTCCTCTGTGTTTTGGCTCAGTTTACTCTGTGTTTTGGCTCAGTTTTGTTTGGGTTTTGTTTGTGTTTCCTCTGTGTTTTGGCTGTGTTTTGTTTGTGTTTCCTCTGTGTTTTCTCTGAGTTTCCTCTGTGTTTCCTCTGTGTTTTGTCTGAGTTTCCTCTGTGTTTCCTCTGTGTTTTGTTTGTGTTTTGTCTGAGTTTCCTCTGTGTTTTGTTTGTGTTTTGTTTGTGTTTCCTCTGTGTTTCCTCTGTGTTTTCTCTGAGTTTCCTCTGTGTTTCCTCTGTGTTTTGTCTGAGTTTCCTCTGTGTTTCCTCTGTGTTTTGTTTGTGTTTTGTCTGAGTTTCCTCTGTGTTTTGGCTGTGTTTCCTCTGTGTTTTGTCTGAGTTTCCTCTGTGTTTCCTCTGTGTTTTGTTTGTGTTTCCTCTGTGTTTCCTCTGTGTTTTGGCTGTGTTTTGTTTGTGTTTCCTCTGTGTTTCCTCTGTGTTTTGTTTGTGTTTCCTCTGTGTTTCCTCTGTGTTTTGTTTGTGTTTCCTCTGTGTTTTGGCTGTGTTTTGGCTGTGTTTTGTCTGAGTTTTTTCAGAGTTTTGTTTGTGTTTTCTCTGTGTTTTGGCTGAGTTTACTCTGTGTTTTGGCTGTGTTTTGTTTGTGTTTCCTCTGTGTTTCCTCTGTGTTTTAGCTGAGTTTCCTCTGTGTTTTGTTTGTGTTTCCTCTGTGTTTTGTCTGAGTTTACTCTGTGTTTTGGCTGAGTTTTGTTTATGTTTAGTTTATGTTTCTTCTGTGTTTAGACTGTGTTTTGTCTGAGTTTTTTCTGTGTTTTGTTTGTGTTTCCTCTGTGTTTTGGCTGTGTTTTGTCTGAGTTTTTTCTGAGTTTTGTTTGTGTTTTCTCTGTGTTTTGGCTGAGTTTACTCTGTGTTTTGGCTGTGTTTTGTCTGAGTTTCCTCTGTGTTTCCTCTGTGTTTTGGCTGAGTTTCCTCTGTGTTTTGGATGAGTTTACTCTGTGTTTTGGCTGTGTTTTGTTTGTGTTTCCTCTGTGTTTCCTCTGTGTTTTAGCTGAGTTTCCTCTGTATTTTGTCTGAGTTTCCTCTGTGTTTCCTCTGTGTTTTGTCTGAGTTTCCTCTGTGTTTCCTCTGTGTTTTGGCTGAGTTTCCTCTGTGTTTTGGCTCAGTTTTGTTTGTGTTTTGTTTGTGTTTCCTCTGTGTTTTGGCTGTGTTTTGTCTGAGTTTTTTCTGAGTTTTGTTTGTGTTTTCTCTGTGTTTTGGCTGAGTTTACTCTGTGTTTTGGCTGTGTTTTGTTTGTGTTTCCTCTGTGTTTTGGCTGAGTTTTGTTTGTGTTTCCTCTGTGTTTTGGCTGAGTTTTGTTTGTGTTTCCTCTGTTTTTTGGCTGTGTTTTGTTTGTGTTTCCTCTGTGTTTTAGCTGAGTTTCCTCTGTGTTTTGTTTGTGTTTCCTCTGTGTTTTGTCTGAGTTTCCTCTGTATTTTGTCTGAGTTTCCTCTGTGTTTCCTCTGTGTTTTGGCTGAGTTTCCTCTGTGTTTTGGCTCAGTTTACTCTGTGTTTTGGCTCAGTTTTGTTTGGGTTTTGTTTGTGTTTCCTCTGTGTTTTGTCTGAGTTTTTTCTGAGTTTTGTTTGTGTTTTCTCTGTGTTTTTGCTGAGTTTACTCTGTGTTTTGTCTGAGTTTCCTCTGTGTTTTGGCTGAGTTTTGTTTGTGTTTCCTCTGTATTTTGGCTGTGTTTTGTCTGAGTTTACTCTGTGTTTTGGCTGTGTTTTGTCTGAGTTTCCTCTGTGTTTCCTCTGTGTTTTGGCTGTGTTTTGTCTGAGTTTCCTCTGTGTTTTGGATGAGTTTACTCTGTGTTTTGGCTGTGTTTTGTCTGAGTTTCCTCTGTGTTTCCTCTGTGTTTTCTCTGAGTTTCCTCTGTGTTTCCTCTGTGTTTTGTTTGTGTTTCCTCTGTGTTTCCTCTGTGTTTTGGCTGTGTTTAGTTTATGTTTCTTCTGTGTTTTGTTTGTGTTTCCTCTGTGTTTTGGCTGTGTTTTGTTTGTGTTTCCTCTGTGTTTTCTCTGAGTTTCCTCTGTGTTTCCTCTGTGTTTTGTCTGAGTTTCCTCTGTGTTTCCTCTGTGTTTTGTTTGTGTTTTGTCTGAGTTTCCTCTGTGTTTTGGCTGTGTTTTGGCTGAGTTTCCTCTGTGTTTTGTTTGTGTTTCCTCTGTGTTTTGTCTGAGTTTCCTCTGTGTTTCCTCTGTGTTTTGTTTGTGTTTCCTCTGTGTTTCCTCTGTGTTTTGTTTGTGTTTCCTCTGTGTTTCCTCTGTGTTTTAGCTGAGTTTCCTCTGTGTTTTGTTTGTGTTTCCTCTGTGTTTTGTCTGAGTTTACTCTGTGTTTTGGCTGAGTTTTGTTTATGTTTAGTTTATGTTTCTTCTGTGTTTAGACTGTGTTTTGTCTGAGTTTTTTCTGTGTTTTGTTTGTGTTTCCTCTGTGTTTTGGCTGTGTTTTGTCTGAGTTTTTTCTGAGTTTTGTTTGTGTTTTCTCTGTGTTTCCTCTGTGTTTTCTCTGTGTTTTGTCTGAGTTTCCTCTGTGTTTCCTCTGTGTTTTGGCTGAGTTTCCTCTGTGTTTTGGCTCAGTTTACTCTGTGTTTTGGCTCAGTTTTGTTTGGGTTTTGTTTGTGTTTCCTCTGTGTTTTGGCTGTGTTTTGTTTGTGTTTCCTCTGTGTTTTCTCTGAGTTTCCTCTGTGTTTCCTCTGTGTTTTGTCTGAGTTTCCTCTGTGTTTCCTCTGTGTTTTGTTTGTGTTTTGTCTGAGTTTCCTCTGTGTTTTGTTTGTGTTTCCTCTGTGTTTTGGCTGAGTTTACTCTGTGTTTTGTCTGAGTTTCCTCTGTGTTTCCTCTGTGTTTTCTCTGAGTTTCCTCTGTGTTTCCTCTGTGTTTTGTTTGTGTTTCCTCTGTGTTTCCTCTGTGTTTTCTCTGAGTTTCCTCTGTGTTTCCTCTGTGTTTTGTCTGAGTTTCCTCTGTGTTTCCTCTGTGTTTTGTTTGTGTTTCCTCTGTGTTTCCTCTGAGTTTTGGCTGTGTTTCCTCTGTGTTTCCTCTGAGTTTTGGCTGTGTTTTGTTTGTGTTTCCTCTGTGTTTTGTCTGAGTTTCCTCTGTGTTTTGTCTGAATTTCCTCTGTGTTTCCTCTGTGTTTTGGCTGAGTTTTGTTTGTGTTTCCTCTAAGTTTTGGCCGTGTTTCGGCTGAGTTTCCTCTGTGTTTTGGCTGTGTTTTGTTTGTGTTTCCTCTGTGTTTTGGCTGAGTTACCTCTGTGTTTTGTCTGAGTTTTTTCTGAGTTTTGTTTGTGTTTTCTCTGTGTTTTGGCTGAGTTTACTCTGTGTTTTGGCTGTGTTTTGTTTGTGTTTCCTCTGTGTTTTGGCTGAGTTTTGTTTGTGTTTCCTCTGTGTTTTGGCTGAGTTTTGTTTGTGTTTCCTCTGTTTTTTGGCTGTGTTTTGTTTGTGTTTCCTCTGTGTTTTAGCTGAGTTTCCTCTGTGTTTTGTTTGTGTTTCCTCTGTGTTTTGTCTGAGTTTCCTCTGTGTTTTGTTTGTGTTTCCTCTGTATTTTGTCTGAGTTTCCTCTGTGTTTCTTCTGTGTTTTGTTTGTGTTTCCTCTGTGTTTCCTCTGTGTTATGGCTGTGTTTTGTCTGAGTTTACTCTGTGTTTTGGCTGTGTTTTGTCTGAGTTTCCTCTGTGTTTCCTCTGAGTTTTGGCTGTGTTTCCTCTGTGTTTCCTCTGAGTTTTGGCTGTGTTTTGTTTGTGTTTCCTCTGTGTTTTGTCTGAGTTTCCTCTGTGTTTTGTCTGAATTTCCTCTGTGTTTCCTCTGTGTTTTGGCTGAGTTTTGTTTGTGTTTCCTCTAAGTTTTGGCCGTGTTTCGGCTGAGTTTCCTCTGTGTTTTGGCTGTGTTTTGTTTGTGTTTCCTCTGTGTTTTGGCTGAGTTACCTCTGTGTTTTGTCTGAGTTTTTTCTGAGTTTTGTTTGTGTTTTCTCTGTGTTTTGGCTGAGTTTACTCTGTGTTTTGGCTGTGTTTTGTTTGTGTTTCCTCTGTGTTTTGGCTGAGTTTTGTTTGTGTTTCCTCTGTGTTTTGGCTGAGTTTTGTTTGTGTTTCCTCTGTTTTTTGGCTGTGTTTTGTTTGTGTTTCCTCTGTGTTTTAGCTGAGTTTCCTCTGTGTTTTGTTTGTGTTTCCTCTGTGTTTTGTCTGAGTTTCCTCTGTGTTTTGTTTGTGTTTCCTCTGTATTTTGTCTGAGTTTCCTCTGTGTTTCTTCTGTGTTTTGTTTGTGTTTCCTCTGTGTTTCCTCTGTGTTATGGCTGTGTTTTGTCTGAGTTTACTCTGTGTTTTGGCTGTGTTTTGTCTGAGTTTCCTCTGTGTTTCCTCTGTGTTTTGGCTGAGTTTCCTCTGTGTTTTGGCTGTGTTTTGTCTGAGTTTCCTCGGTGTTTCCTCTGTGTTTTAGCTGAGTTTCCTCTGTGTTTTGTTTGTGTTTCCTCTGTATTTTGTCTGAGTTTCCTCTGTGTTTCCTCTGAGTTTCCTCTGTGTTTTGGCTGAGTTTCCTCTGTGTTTCCTCTGTGATTTGTCTGAGTTTCCTCTGTGTTTCCTCTGTGTTTTGGCTGAGTTTCCTCTGTGTTTTGGCTCAGTTTTGTTTGGGTTTTGTTTGTGTTTCCTCTGTGTTTTGGCTGTGTTTTGTTTATGTTTAGTTTATGTTTCTTCTGTGTTTTGTCTGTGTTTTGTCTGAGTTTCCTCTGTGTTTTGTCTGAGTTTCCTCTGTGTTTTGTTTGTGTTTCCTCTGTGTTTTGGCTGTGTTTTGTTTGTGTTTCCTCTGTGTTTTCTCTGAGTTTCCTCTGTGTTTCCTCTGTGTTTTGTCTGAGTTTCCTCTGTGTTTCCTCTGTGTTTTGTTTGTGTTTTGTCTGAGTTTCCTCTGTGTTTTGTTTGTGTTTCCTCTGTGTTTTGGCTGAGTTTACTCTGTGTTTTGTCTGAGTTTCCTCTGTGTTTCCTCTGTGTTTTCTCTGAGTTTCCTCTGTGTTTCCTCTGTGTTTTGTTTGTGTTTCCTCTGTGTTTCCTCTGTGTTTTGGCTGTGTTTAGTTTATGTTTCTTCTGTGTTTTGTTTGTGTTTCCTCTGTGTTTTGGCTGTGTTTTGTTTGTGTTTCCTCTGTGTTTTCTCTGAGTTTCCTCTGTGTTTCCTCTGTGTTTCCTCTGTGTTTTGTCTGAGTTTCCTCTGTGTTTCCTCTGTGTTTTGTTTGTGTTTTGTCTGAGTTTCCTCTGTGTTTTGGCTGTGTTTTGGCTGAGTTTCCTCTGTGTTTTGTTTGTGTTTCCTCTGTGTTTTGTCTGAGTTTCCTCTGTGTTTCCTCTGTGTTTTGGCTGAGTTTCCTCTATGTTTCGGCTTAGTTTTGTTTGTGTTTCCTCTGTGTTTTGGCTGTGTTTTGTTTGTGTTTCCTCTGTGTTTTCTCTGAGTTTCCTCTGTGTTTCCTCTGTGTTTTGTCTGAGTTTCCTCTGTGTTTCCTCTGTGTTTTGTTTGTGTTTTGTCTGAGTTTCCTCTGTGTTTTGTTTGTGTTTCCTCTGTGTTTTGGCTGAGTTTACTCTGTGTTTTGTCTGAGTTTCCTCTGTGTTTCCTCTGTGTTTTCTCTGAGTTTCCTCTGTGTTTCCTCTGTGTTTTGTTTGTGTTTCCTCTGTGTTTCCTCTGTGTTTTGGCTGTGTTTAGTTTATGTTTCTTCTGTGTTTTGTTTGTGTTTCCTCTGTGTTTTGGCTGTGTTTTGTTTGTGTTTCCTCTGTGTTTTCTCTGAGTTTCCTCTGTGTTTCCTCTGTGTTTCCTCTGTGTTTTGTCTGAGTTTCCTCTGTGTTTCCTCTGTGTTTTGTTTGTGTTTTGTCTGAGTTTCCTCTGTGTTTTGGCTGTGTTTTGGCTGAGTTTCCTCTGTGTTTTGTTTGTGTTTCCTCTGTGTTTTGTCTGAGTTTCCTCTGTGTTTCCTCTGTGTTTTGTTTGTGTTTCCTCTGTGTTTCCTCTGTGTTTTGTTTGTGTTTCCTCTGTGTTTCCTCTGTGTTTTAGCTGAGTTTCCTCTGTGTTTTGTTTGTGTTTCCTCTGTGTTTTGTCTGAGTTTACTCTGTGTTTTGGCTGAGTTTTGTTTATGTTTAGTTTATGTTTCTTCTGTGTTTAGACTGTGTTTTGTCTGAGTTTTTTCTGTGTTTTGTTTGTGTTTTCTCTGTGTTTTGGCTGAGTTTACTCTGTGTTTTGGCTGTGTTTTGTCTGAGTTTCCTCTGTGTTTCCTCTGTGTTTTGGCTGAGTTTCCTCTGTGTTTTGGATGAGTTTACTCTGTGTTTTGGCTGTGTTTTGTTTGTGTTTCCTCTGTGTTTCCTCTGTGTTTTAGCTGAGTTTCCTCTGTATTTTGTCTGAGTTTCCTCTGTGTTTCCTCTGTGTTTTGTCTGAGTTTCCTCTGTGTTTCCTCTGTGTTTTGGCTGAGTTTCCTCTGTGTTTTGGCTCAGTTTTGTTTGTGTTTTGTTTGTGTTTCCTCTGTGTTTTGGCTGTGTTTTGTCTGAGTTTTTTCTGAGTTTTGTTTGTGTTTTCTCTGTGTTTTGGCTGAGTTTACTCTGTGTTTTGGCTGTGTTTTGTTTGTGTTTCCTCTGTGTTTTGGCTGAGTTTTGTTTGTGTTTCCTCTGTGTTTTGGCTGAGTTTTGTTTGTGTTTCCTCTGTTTTTTGGCTGTGTTTTGTTTGTGTTTCCTCTGTGTTTTAGCTGAGTTTCCTCTGTGTTTTGTTTGTGTTTCCTCTGTGTTTTGTCTGAGTTTCCTCTGTATTTTGTCTGAGTTTCCTCTGTGTTTCCTCTGTGTTTTGGCTGAGTTTCCTCTGTGTTTTGGCTCAGTTTACTCTGTGTTTTGGCTCAGTTTTGTTTGGGTTTTGTTTGTGTTTCCTCTGTGTTTTGTCTGAGTTTTTTCTGAGTTTTGTTTGTGTTTTCTCTGTGTTTTTGCTGAGTTTACTCTGTGTTTTGTCTGAGTTTCCTCTGTGTTTTGGCTGAGTTTTGTTTGTGTTTCCTCTGTATTTTGGCTGTGTTTTGTCTGAGTTTACTCTGTGTTTTGGCTGTGTTTTGTCTGAGTTTCCTCTGTGTTTCCTCTGTGTTTTGGCTGTGTTTTGTCTGAGTTTCCTCTGTGTTTTGGATGAGTTTACTCTGTGTTTTGGCTGTGTTTTGTCTGAGTTTCCTCTGTGTTTCCTCTGTGTTTTCTCTGAGTTTCCTCTGTGTTTCCTCTGTGTTTTGTTTGTGTTTCCTCTGTGTTTCCTCTGTGTTTTGGCTGTGTTTAGTTTATGTTTCTTCTGTGTTTTGTTTGTGTTTCCTCTGTGTTTTGGCTGTGTTTTGTTTGTGTTTCCTCTGTGTTTTCTCTGAGTTTCCTCTGTGTTTCCTCTGTGTTTTGTCTGAGTTTCCTCTGTGTTTCCTCTGTGTTTTGTTTGTGTTTTGTCTGAGTTTCCTCTGTGTTTTGGCTGTGTTTTGGCTGAGTTTCCTCTGTGTTTTGTTTGTGTTTCCTCTGTGTTTTGTCTGAGTTTCCTCTGTGTTTCCTCTGTGTTTTGTTTGTGTTTCCTCTGTGTTTCCTCTGTGTTTTGTTTGTGTTTCCTCTGTGTTTCCTCTGTGTTTTAGCTGAGTTTCCTCTGTGTTTTGTTTGTGTTTCCTCTGTGTTTTGTCTGAGTTTACTCTGTGTTTTGGCTGAGTTTTGTTTATGTTTAGTTTATGTTTCTTCTGTGTTTAGACTGTGTTTTGTCTGAGTTTTTTCTGTGTTTTGTTTGTGTTTCCTCTGTGTTTTGGCTGTGTTTTGTCTGAGTTTTTTCTGAGTTTTGTTTGTGTTTTCTCTGTGTTTCCTCTGTGTTTTCTCTGTGTTTTGTCTGAGTTTCCTCTGTGTTTCCTCTGTGTTTTGGCTGAGTTTCCTCTGTGTTTTGGCTCAGTTTACTCTGTGTTTTGGCTCAGTTTTGTTTGGGTTTTGTTTGTGTTTCCTCTGTGTTTTGGCTGTGTTTTGTTTGTGTTTCCTCTGTGTTTTCTCTGAGTTTCCTCTGTGTTTCCTCTGTGTTTTGTCTGAGTTTCCTCTGTGTTTCCTCTGTGTTTTGTTTGTGTTTTGTCTGAGTTTCCTCTGTGTTTTGTTTGTGTTTCCTCTGTGTTTTGGCTGAGTTTACTCTGTGTTTTGTCTGAGTTTCCTCTGTGTTTCCTCTGTGTTTTCTCTGAGTTTCCTCTGTGTTTCCTCTGTGTTTTGTTTGTGTTTCCTCTGTGTTTCCTCTGTGTTTTCTCTGAGTTTCCTCTGTGTTTCCTCTGTGTTTTGTCTGAGTTTCCTCTGTGTTTCCTCTGTGTTTTGTTTGTGTTTCCTCTGTGTTTCCTCTGAGTTTTGGCTGTGTTTCCTCTGTGTTTCCTCTGAGTTTTGGCTGTGTTTTGTTTGTGTTTCCTCTGTGTTTTGTCTGAGTTTCCTCTGTGTTTTGTCTGAATTTCCTCTGTGTTTCCTCTGTGTTTTGGCTGAGTTTTGTTTGTGTTTCCTCTAAGTTTTGGCCGTGTTTCGGCTGAGTTTCCTCTGTGTTTTGGCTGTGTTTTGTTTGTGTTTCCTCTGTGTTTTGGCTGAGTTACCTCTGTGTTTTGTCTGAGTTTTTTCTGAGTTTTGTTTGTGTTTTCTCTGTGTTTTGGCTGAGTTTACTCTGTGTTTTGGCTGTGTTTTGTTTGTGTTTCCTCTGTGTTTTGGCTGAGTTTTGTTTGTGTTTCCTCTGTGTTTTGGCTGAGTTTTGTTTGTGTTTCCTCTGTTTTTTGGCTGTGTTTTGTTTGTGTTTCCTCTGTGTTTTAGCTGAGTTTCCTCTGTGTTTTGTTTGTGTTTCCTCTGTGTTTTGTCTGAGTTTCCTCTGTGTTTTGTTTGTGTTTCCTCTGTATTTTGTCTGAGTTTCCTCTGTGTTTCTTCTGTGTTTTGTTTGTGTTTCCTCTGTGTTTCCTCTGTGTTATGGCTGTGTTTTGTCTGAGTTTACTCTGTGTTTTGGCTGTGTTTTGTCTGAGTTTCCTCTGTGTTTCCTCTGAGTTTTGGCTGTGTTTCCTCTGTGTTTCCTCTGAGTTTTGGCTGTGTTTTGTTTGTGTTTCCTCTGTGTTTTGTCTGAGTTTCCTCTGTGTTTTGTCTGAATTTCCTCTGTGTTTCCTCTGTGTTTTGGCTGAGTTTTGTTTGTGTTTCCTCTAAGTTTTGGCCGTGTTTCGGCTGAGTTTCCTCTGTGTTTTGGCTGTGTTTTGTTTGTGTTTCCTCTGTGTTTTGGCTGAGTTACCTCTGTGTTTTGTCTGAGTTTTTTCTGAGTTTTGTTTGTGTTTTCTCTGTGTTTTGGCTGAGTTTACTCTGTGTTTTGGCTGTGTTTTGTTTGTGTTTCCTCTGTGTTTTGGCTGAGTTTTGTTTGTGTTTCCTCTGTGTTTTGGCTGAGTTTTGTTTGTGTTTCCTCTGTTTTTTGGCTGTGTTTTGTTTGTGTTTCCTCTGTGTTTTAGCTGAGTTTCCTCTGTGTTTTGTTTGTGTTTCCTCTGTGTTTTGTCTGAGTTTCCTCTGTGTTTTGTTTGTGTTTCCTCTGTATTTTGTCTGAGTTTCCTCTGTGTTTCTTCTGTGTTTTGTTTGTGTTTCCTCTGTGTTTCCTCTGTGTTATGGCTGTGTTTTGTCTGAGTTTACTCTGTGTTTTGGCTGTGTTTTGTCTGAGTTTCCTCTGTGTTTCCTCTGTGTTTTGGCTGAGTTTCCTCTGTGTTTTGGCTGTGTTTTGTCTGAGTTTCCTCGGTGTTTCCTCTGTGTTTTAGCTGAGTTTCCTCTGTGTTTTGTTTGTGTTTCCTCTGTATTTTGTCTGAGTTTCCTCTGTGTTTCCTCTGAGTTTCCTCTGTGTTTTGGCTGAGTTTCCTCTGTGTTTCCTCTGTGATTTGTCTGAGTTTCCTCTGTGTTTCCTCTGTGTTTTGGCTGAGTTTCCTCTGTGTTTTGGCTCAGTTTTGTTTGGGTTTTGTTTGTGTTTCCTCTGTGTTTTGGCTGTGTTTTGTTTATGTTTAGTTTATGTTTCTTCTGTGTTTTGTCTGTGTTTTGTCTGAGTTTCCTCTGTGTTTTGTCTGAGTTTCCTCTGTGTTTTGTTTGTGTTTCCTCTGTGTTTTGGCTGTGTTTTGTTTGTGTTTCCTCTGTGTTTTCTCTGAGTTTCCTCTGTGTTTCCTCTGTGTTTTGTCTGAGTTTCCTCTGTGTTTCCTCTGTGTTTTGTTTGTGTTTTGTCTGAGTTTCCTCTGTGTTTTGTTTGTGTTTCCTCTGTGTTTTGGCTGAGTTTACTCTGTGTTTTGTCTGAGTTTCCTCTGTGTTTCCTCTGTGTTTTCTCTGAGTTTCCTCTGTGTTTCCTCTGTGTTTTGTTTGTGTTTCCTCTGTGTTTCCTCTGTGTTTTGGCTGTGTTTAGTTTATGTTTCTTCTGTGTTTTGTTTGTGTTTCCTCTGTGTTTTGGCTGTGTTTTGTTTGTGTTTCCTCTGTGTTTTCTCTGAGTTTCCTCTGTGTTTCCTCTGTGTTTCCTCTGTGTTTTGTCTGAGTTTCCTCTGTGTTTCCTCTGTGTTTTGTTTGTGTTTTGTCTGAGTTTCCTCTGTGTTTTGGCTGTGTTTTGGCTGAGTTTCCTCTGTGTTTTGTTTGTGTTTCCTCTGTGTTTTGTCTGAGTTTCCTCTGTGTTTCCTCTGTGTTTTGGCTGAGTTTCCTCTATGTTTCGGCTTAGTTTTGTTTGTGTTTCCTCTGTGTTTTGGCTGTGTTTTGTTTGTGTTTCCTCTGTGTTTTCTCTGAGTTTCCTCTGTGTTTCCTCTGTGTTTTGTCTGAGTTTCCTCTGTGTTTCCTCTGTGTTTTGTTTGTGTTTTGTCTGAGTTTCCTCTGTGTTTTGTTTGTGTTTCCTCTGTGTTTTGGCTGAGTTTACTCTGTGTTTTGTCTGAGTTTCCTCTGTGTTTCCTCTGTGTTTTCTCTGAGTTTCCTCTGTGTTTCCTCTGTGTTTTGTTTGTGTTTCCTCTGTGTTTCCTCTGTGTTTTGGCTGTGTTTAGTTTATGTTTCTTCTGTGTTTTGTTTGTGTTTCCTCTGTGTTTTGGCTGTGTTTTGTTTGTGTTTCCTCTGTGTTTTCTCTGAGTTTCCTCTGTGTTTCCTCTGTGTTTCCTCTGTGTTTTGTCTGAGTTTCCTCTGTGTTTCCTCTGTGTTTTGTTTGTGTTTTGTCTGAGTTTCCTCTGTGTTTTGGCTGTGTTTTGGCTGAGTTTCCTCTGTGTTTTGTTTGTGTTTCCTCTGTGTTTTGTCTGAGTTTCCTCTGTGTTTCCTCTGTGTTTTGTTTGTGTTTCCTCTGTGTTTCCTCTGTGTTTTGTTTGTGTTTCCTCTGTGTTTCCTCTGTGTTTTAGCTGAGTTTCCTCTGTGTTTTGTTTGTGTTTCCTCTGTGTTTTGTCTGAGTTTACTCTGTGTTTTGGCTGAGTTTTGTTTATGTTTAGTTTATGTTTCTTCTGTGTTTAGACTGTGTTTTGTCTGAGTTTTTTCTGTGTTTTGTTTGTGTTTCCTCTGTGTTTTGGCTGTGTTTTGTCTGAGTTTTTTCTGAGTTTTGTTTGTGTTTTCTCTGTGTTTCCTCTGTGTTTTCTCTGTGTTTTGTCTGAGTTTCCTCTGTGTTTCCTCTGTGTTTTGGCTGAGTTTCCTCTGTGTTTTGGCTCAGTTTACTCTGTGTTTTGGCTCAGTTTTGTTTGGGTTTTGTTTGTGTTTCCTCTGTGTTTTGGCTGTGTTTTGTTTGTGTTTCCTCTGTGTTTTCTCTGAGTTTCCTCTGTGTTTCCTCTGTGTTTTGTCTGAGTTTCCTCTGTGTTTCCTCTGTGTTTTGTTTGTGTTTTGTCTGAGTTTCCTCTGTGTTTTGTTTGTGTTTTGTTTGTGTTTCCTCTGTGTTTCCTCTGTGTTTTCTCTGAGTTTCCTCTGTGTTTCCTCTGTGTTTTGTCTGAGTTTCCTCTGTGTTTCCTCTGTGTTTTGTTTGTGTTTTGTCTGAGTTTCCTCTGTGTTTTGGCTGTGTTTCCTCTGTGTTTTGTCTGAGTTTCCTCTGTGTTTCCTCTGTGTTTTGTTTGTGTTTCCTCTGTGTTTCCTCTGTGTTTTGGCTGTGTTTTGTTTGTGTTTCCTCTGTGTTTCCTCTGTGTTTTGTTTGTGTTTCCTCTGTGTTTCCTCTGTGTTTTGTTTGTGTTTCCTCTGTGTTTTGGCTGTGTTTTGGCTGTGTTTTGTCTGAGTTTTTTCAGAGTTTTGTTTGTGTTTTCTCTGTGTTTTGGCTGAGTTTACTCTGTGTTTTGGCTGTGTTTTGTTTGTGTTTCCTCTGTGTTTCCTCTGTGTTTTAGCTGAGTTTCCTCTGTGTTTTGTTTGTGTTTCCTCTGTGTTTTGTCTGAGTTTACTCTGTGTTTTGGCTGAGTTTTGTTTATGTTTAGTTTATGTTTCTTCTGTGTTTAGACTGTGTTTTGTCTGAGTTTTTTCTGTGTTTTGTTTGTGTTTCCTCTGTGTTTTGGCTGTGTTTTGTCTGAGTTTTTTCTGAGTTTTGTTTGTGTTTTCTCTGTGTTTTGGCTGAGTTTACTCTGTGTTTTGGCTGTGTTTTGTCTGAGTTTCCTCTGTGTTTCCTCTGTGTTTTGGCTGAGTTTCCTCTGTGTTTTGGATGAGTTTACTCTGTGTTTTGGCTGTGTTTTGTTTGTGTTTCCTCTGTGTTTCCTCTGTGTTTTAGCTGAGTTTCCTCTGTATTTTGTCTGAGTTTCCTCTGAGTTTCCTCTGTGTTTCCTCTGTGTTTTGTCTGAGTTTCCTCTGTGTTTCCTCTGTGTTTTGGCTGAGTTTCCTCTGTGTTTTGGCTCACTTTTGTTTGTGTTTTGTTTGTGTTTCCTCTGTGTTTTGGCTGTGTTTTGTCTGAGTTTTTTCTGAGTTTTGTTTGTGTTTTCTCTGTGTTTTGGCTGAGTTTACTCTGTGTTTTGGCTGTGTTTTGTTTGTGTTTCCTCTGTGTTTTGGCTGAGTTTTGTTTGTGTTTCCTCTGTGTTTTGGCTGAGTTTTGTTTGTGTTTCCTCTGTTTTTTGGCTGTGTTTTGTTTGTGTTTCCTCTGTGTTTTAGCTGAGTTTCCTCTGTGTTTTGTTTGTGTTTCCTCTGTGTTTTGTCTGAGTTTCCTCTGTATTTTGTCTGAGTTTCCTCTGTGTTTCCTCTGTGTTTTGGCTGAGTTTCCTCTGTGTTTTGGCTCAGTTTACTCTGTGTTTTGGCTCAGTTTTGTTTGGGTTTTGTTTGTGTTTCCTCTGTGTTTTGTCTGAGTTTTTTCTGAGTTTTGTTTGTGTTTTCTCTGTGTTTTTGCTGAGTTTACTCTGTGTTTTGTCTGAGTTTCCTCTGTGTTTTGGCTGAGTTTTGTTTGTGTTTCCTCTGTATTTTGGCTGTGTTTTGTCTGAGTTTACTCTGTGTTTCCTCTGTGTTTTGGCTGTGTTTTGTCTGAGTTTCCTCTGTGTTTTGGATGAGTTTACTCTGTGTTTTGGCTGTGTTTTGTCTGAGTTTCCTCTGTGTTTCCTCTGTGTTTTCTCTGAGTTTCCTCTGTGTTTCCTCTGTGTTTTGTTTGTGTTTCCTCTGTGTTTCCTCTGTGTTTTGGCTGTGTTTAGTTTATGTTTCTTCTGTGTTTTGTTTGTGTTTCCTCTGTGTTTTGGCTGTGTTTTGTTTGTGTTTCCTCTGTGTTTTCTCTGAGTTTCCTCTGTGTTTCCTCTGTGTTTTGTCTGAGTTTCCTCTGTGTTTCCTCTGTGTTTTGTTTGTGTTTTGTCTGAGTTTCCTCTGTGTTTTGGCTGTGTTTTGGCTGAGTTTCCTCTGTGTTTTGTTTGTGTTTCCTCTGTGTTTTGTCTGAGTTTCCTCTGTGTTTCCTCTGTGTTTTGTTTGTGTTTCCTCTGTGTTTCCTCTGTGTTTTGTTTGTGTTTCCTCTGTGTTTCCTCTGTGTTTTAGCTGAGTTTCCTCTGTGTTTTGTTTGTGTTTCCTCTGTGTTTTGTCTGAGTTTACTCTGTGTTTTGGCTGAGTTTTGTTTATGTTTAGTTTATGTTTCTTCTGTGTTTAGACTGTGTTTTGTCTGAGTTTTTTCTGTGTTTTGTTTGTGTTTCCTCTGTGTTTTGGCTGTGTTTTGTCTGAGTTTTTTCTGAGTTTTGTTTGTGTTTTCTCTGTGTTTCCTCTGTGTTTTCTCTGTGTTTTGTCTGAGTTTCCTCTGTGTTTCCTCTGTGTTTTGGCTGAGTTTCCTCTGTGTTTTGGCTCAGTTTACTCTGTGTTTTGGCTCAGTTTTGTTTGGGTTTTGTTTGTGTTTCCTCTGTGTTTTGGCTGTGTTTTGTTTGTGTTTCCTCTGTGTTTTCTCTGAGTTTCCTCTGTGTTTCCTCTGTGTTTTGTCTGAGTTTCCTCTGTGTTTCCTCTGTGTTTTGTTTGTGTTTTGTCTGAGTTTCCTCTGTGTTTTGTTTGTGTTTCCTCTGTGTTTTGGCTGAGTTTACTCTGTGTTTTGTCTGAGTTTCCTCTGTGTTTCCTCTGTGTTTTCTCTGAGTTTCCTCTGTGTTTCCTCTGTGTTTTGTTTGTGTTTCCTCTGTGTTTCCTCTGTGTTTTCTCTGAGTTTCCTCTGTGTTTCCTCTGTGTTTTGTCTGAGTTTCCTCTGTGTTTCCTCTGTGTTTTGTTTGTGTTTCCTCTGTGTTTCCTCTGAGTTTTGGCTGTGTTTCCTCTGTGTTTCCTCTGAGTTTTGGCTGTGTTTTGTTTGTGTTTCCTCTGTGTTTTGTCTGAGTTTCCTCTGTGTTTTGTCTGAATTTCCTCTGTGTTTCCTCTGTGTTTTGGCTGAGTTTTGTTTGTGTTTCCTCTAAGTTTTGGCCGTGTTTCGGCTGAGTTTCCTCTGTGTTTTGGCTGTGTTTTGTTTGTGTTTCCTCTGTGTTTTGGCTGAGTTACCTCTGTGTTTTGTCTGAGTTTTTTCTGAGTTTTGTTTGTGTTTTCTCTGTGTTTTGGCTGAGTTTACTCTGTGTTTTGGCTGTGTTTTGTTTGTGTTTCCTCTGTGTTTTGGCTGAGTTTTGTTTGTGTTTCCTCTGTGTTTTGGCTGAGTTTTGTTTGTGTTTCCTCTGTTTTTTGGCTGTGTTTTGTTTGTGTTTCCTCTGTGTTTTAGCTGAGTTTCCTCTGTGTTTTGTTTGTGTTTCCTCTGTGTTTTGTCTGAGTTTACTCTGTGTTTTGGCTGAGTTTTGTTTATGTTTAGTTTATGTTTCTTCTGTGTTTAGACTGTGTTTTGTCTGAGTTTTTTCTGTGTTTTGTTTGTGTTTCCTCTGTGTTTTGGCTGTGTTTTGTCTGAGTTTTTTCTGTGTTTTGTTTGTGTTTTCTCTGTGTTTCCTCTGTGTTTTCTCTGTGTTTTGTCTGAGTTTCCTCTGTGTTTCCTCTGTGTTTTGGCTGAGTTTCCTCTGTGTTTTGGCTCAGTTTACTCTGTGTTTTGGCTCAGTTTTGTTTGGGTTTTGTTTGTGTTTCCTCTGTGTTTTGGCTGTGTTTTGTTTGTGTTTCCTCTGTGTTTTCTCTGAGTTTCCTCTGTGTTTCCTCTGTGTTTTGTCTGAGTTTCCTCTGTGTTTCCTCTGTGTTTTGTTTGTGTTTTGTCTGAGTTTCCTCTGTGTTTTGTTTGTGTTTCCTCTGTGTTTTGGCTGAGTTTACTCTGTGTTTTGTCTGAGTTTCCTCTGTGTTTCCTCTGTGTTTTCTCTGAGTTTCCTCTGTGTTTCCTCTGTGTTTTGTTTGTGTTTCCTCTGTGTTTCCTCTGTGTTTTCTCTGAGTTTCCTCTGTGTTTCCTCTGTGTTTTGTCTGAGTTTCCTCTGTGTTTCCTCTGTGTTTTGTTTGTGTTTCCTCTGTGTTTCCTCTGAGTTTTGGCTGTGTTTCCTCTGTGTTTCCTCTGAGTTTTGGCTGTGTTTTGTTTGTGTTTCCTCTGTGTTTTGTCTGAGTTTCCTCTGTGTTTTGTCTGAATTTCCTCTGTGTTTCCTCTGTGTTTTGGCTGAGTTTTGTTTGTGTTTCCTCTAAGTTTTGGCCGTGTTTCGGCTGAGTTTCCTCTGTGTTTTGGCTGTGTTTTGTTTGTGTTTCCTCTGTGTTTTGGCTGAGTTACCTCTGTGTTTTGTCTGAGTTTTTTCTGAGTTTTGTTTGTGTTTTCTCTGTGTTTTGGCTGAGTTTACTCTGTGTTTTGGCTGTGTTTTGTTTGTGTTTCCTCTGTGTTTTGGCTGAGTTTTGTTTGTGTTTCCTCTGTGTTTTGGCTGAGTTTTGTTTGTGTTTCCTCTGTTTTTTGGCTGTGTTTTGTTTGTGTTTCCTCTGTGTTTTAGCTGAGTTTCCTCTGTGTTTTGTTTGTGTTTCCTCTGTGTTTTGTCTGAGTTTCCTCTGTGTTTTGTTTGTGTTTCCTCTGTATTTTGTCTGAGTTTCCTCTGTGTTTCTTCTGTGTTTTGTTTGTGTTTCCTCTGTGTTTCCTCTGTGTTATGGCTGTGTTTTGTCTGAGTTTACTCTGTGTTTTGGCTGTGTTTTGTCTGAGTTTCCTCTGTGTTTCCTCTGTGTTTTGGCTGAGTTTCCTCTGTGTTTTGGCTGTGTTTTGTCTGAGTTTCCTCGGTGTTTCCTCTGTGTTTTAGCTGAGTTTCCTCTGTGTTTTGTTTGTGTTTCCTCTGTATTTTGTCTGAGTTTCCTCTGTGTTTCCTCTGAGTTTCCTCTGTGTTTTGGCTGAGTTTCCTCTGTGTTTCCTCTGTGATTTGTCTGAGTTTCCTCTGTGTTTCCTCTGTGTTTTGGCTGAGTTTCCTCTGTGTTTTGGCTCAGTTTTGTTTGGGTTTTGTTTGTGTTTCCTCTGTGTTTTGGCTGTGTTTTGTTTATGTTTAGTTTATGTTTCTTCTGTGTTTTGTCTGTGTTTTGTCTGAGTTTCCTCTGTGTTTTGTCTGAGTTTCCTCTGTGTTTTGTTTGTGTTTCCTCTGTGTTTTGGCTGTGTTTTGTCTGAGTTTCCTCTGTGTTTCCTCTGTGTTTTGGCTGAGTTTCCTCTATGTTTCGGCTTAGTTTACTCTGTGTTTTGGCTCAGTTTTGTTTGTGTTTCCTCTGTGTTTTGGCTGTGTTTTGTTTGTGTTTCCTCTGTGTTTTCTCTGAGTTTCCTCTGTGTTTCCTCTGTGTTTTGTCTGAGTTTCCTCTGTGTTTCCTCTGTGTTTTGTTTGTGTTTCCTCTGTGTTTCCTCTGAGTTTTGGCTGTGTTTCCTCTGTGTTTCCTCTGAGTTTTGGCTGTGTTTTGTTTGTGTTTCCTCTGTGTTTTGGCCGTGTTTCGGCTGAGTTTCCTCTGTGTTTTGGCTGTGTTTTGTTTGTGTTTCCTCTGTGTTTTGGCTGAGTTACCTCTGTGTTTTGTCTGAGTTTTTTCTGAGTTTTGTTTGTGTTTTCTCTGTGTTTTGGCTGAGTTTACTCTGTGTTTTGGCTGAGTTTTGTTTATGTTTAGTTTATGTTTCTTCTGTGTTTTGTCTGTGTTTTGTCTGAGTTTCCTCTGTGTTTTGGCTGTGTTTTCTCTGAGTTTTTTCTGAGTTTTGTTTGTGTTTTCTATGTGTTTTGGCTGAGTTTACTCTGTGTTTTGTCTGAGTTTCCTCTGTGTTTCTTCTGTGTTTTGTTTGTGTTTCCTATGTGTTTCCTCTGTGTTATGGCTGTGTTTTGTTTGTGTTTCCTCTGTGTTTTGTTTGTGTTTCCTCTGTGTTTTGGCTGAGTTTTGTTTGTGTTTCCTCTAAGTTTTGGCCGTGTTTCGGCTGAGTTTCCTCTGTGTTTTGGCTGTGTTTTGTCTGAGTTTACTCTGTGTTTTGGCTGTGTTTTGTCTGAGTTTCCTCTTTGTTTCCTCTGTGTTTTAGCTGAGTTTCCTATGAGTTTTGGCTCAGTTTACTCTGTGTTTTGGCTCAGTTTTGTTTGGGTTTTGGCTGAGTTTCCTCTGTGTTTTGGCTGAGTTTTGTTTGTGTTTCCTCTGTGTTTTGGCTGTGTTTTGTCTGAGTTTACTCTGTGTTTTGGCTGTGTTTTGTCTGAGTTTCCTCTGTGTTTCCTCTGTGTTTTGGCTGAGTATCCTCTGTGTTTTGGCTCAGTTTTGTTTGGGTTTTGTTTGTGTTTCCTCTGTGTTTTGGCTGTGTTTTGTTTATGTTTAGTTTATGTTTCTTCTGTGTTTTGTCTGTGTTTTGTCTGAGTTTCCTCTGTGTTTTGTCTGAGTTTCCTCTGTGTTTTGTTTGTGTTTCCTCTGTGTTTTGGCTGTGTTTTGTCTGAGTTTCCTCTGTGTTTCCTCTGTGTTTTGGCTGAGTTTCCTCTATGTTTCGGCTTAGTTTACTCTGTGTTTTGGCTCAGTTTTGTTTGTGTTTCCTCTGTGTTTTGGCTGTGTTTTGTTTGTGTTTCCTCTGTGTTTTCTCTGAGTTTCCTCTGTGTTTCCTCTGTGTTTTGTCTGAGTTTCCTCTGTGTTTCCTCTGTGTTTCCTCTGTGTTTTGTTTGTGTTTCCTCTGTGTTTCCTCTGAGTTTTGGCTGTGTTTCCTCTGTGTTTCCTCTGAGTTTTGGCTGTGTTTTGTTTGTGTTTCCTCTGTGTTTTGGCCGTGTTTCGGCTGAGTTTCCTCTGTGTTTTGGCTGTGTTTTGTTTGTGTTTCCTCTGTGTTTTGGCTGAGTTACCTCTGTGTTTTGTCTGAGTTTTTTCTGAGTTTTGTTTGTGTTTTCTCTGTGTTTTGGCTGAGTTTACTCTGTGTTTTGGCTGAGTTTTGTTTATGTTTAGTTTATGTTTCTTCTGTGTTTTGTCTGTGTTTTGTCTGAGTTTCCTCTGTGTTTTGGCTGTGTTTTCTCTGAGTTTTTTCTGAGTTTTGTTTGTGTTTTCTATGTGTTTTGGCTGAGTTTACTCTGTGTTTTGTCTGAGTTTCCTCTGTGTTTCTTCTGTGTTTTGTTTGTGTTTCCTATGTGTTTCCTCTGTGTTATGGCTGTGTTTTGTTTGTGTTTCCTCTGTGTTTTGTTTGTGTTTCCTCTGTGTTTTGGCTGAGTTTTGTTTGTGTTTCCTCTAAGTTTTGGCCGTGTTTCGGCTGAGTTTCCTCTGTGTTTTGGCTGTGTTTTGTCTGAGTTTACTCTGTGTTTTGGCTGTGTTTTGTCTGAGTTTCCTCTTTGTTTCCTCTGTGTTTTAGCTGAGTTTCCTATGAGTTTTGGCTCAGTTTACTCTGTGTTTTGGCTCAGTTTTGTTTGGGTTTTGGCTGAGTTTCCTCTGTGTTTTGGCTGAGTTTTGTTTGTGTTTCCTCTGTGTTTTGGCTGTGTTTTGTCTGAGTTTACTCTGTGTTTTGGCTGTGTTTTGTCTGAGTTTCCTCTGTGTTTCCTCTGTGTTTTGGCTGAGTATCCTCTGTGTTTTGGCTGTGTTTTGTCTGAGTTTTCTCTGTGTTTTGGCTGAGTTTACTCTGTGTTTTGGCTGAGTTTTGTTTATGTTTAGTTTATGTTTCTTCTGTGTTTCCTCTGTGTTTTGGCTGTGTTTTGTTTGTGTTTTGGCTGTGTTTTGGCTGAGTTTCCTCTGAGTTTTGTTTGTGTTTCCTCTGTGTTTTGGCTGTGTTTTGTCTGAGTTTTTTCTGAGTTTTGTTTGTGTTTTCTCTGTGTTTTGGCTGAGTTTACTCTGTGTTTTGTCTGAGTTTTGTTTGTGTTTCCTCTGTGTTTCCTCTGTGTTTTGTTTGTGTTTCCTCTTTGTTTTGGCTCAGTTTTGTTTGTGTTTCCTCTAAGTTTTGGCCGTGTTTCGGCTGAGTTTCCTCTGTGTTTTGGCTGAGTTTTGTTTGTGTTTCCTCTAAGTTTTGGCCGTGTTTCGGCTGAGTTTCCTCTGTGTTTTGGCTGTGTTTTGGCTGAGTTTCCTCTGAGTTTTGGCTCAGTTTTGTTTGGGTTTTGGCTGAGTTTCCTCTGTGTTTTGGCTGAGTTTTGTTTGTGTTTCCTCTGTGTTTTGGCTGTGTTTTGTTTGTGTTTCCTCTGTGTTTTCTCTGAGTTTCCTCTGTGTTTCCTCTGTGTTTTGTCTGAGTTTCCTCTGTGTTTCCTCTGTGTTTTGTTTGTGTTTTGTCTGAGTTTCCTCTGTGTTTTGTTTGTGTTTCCTCTGTGTTTTGGCTGAGTTTACTCTGTGTTTTGTCTGAGTTTCCTCTGTGTTTCCTCTGTGTTTTCTCTGAGTTTCCTCTGTGTTTCCTCTGTGTTTTGTTTGTGTTTCCTCTGTGTTTCCTCTGTGTTTTGGCTGTGTTTAGTTTATGTTTCTTCTGTGTTTTGTTTGTGTTTCCTCTGTGTTTTGGCTGTGTTTTGTTTGTGTTTCCTCTGTGTTTTCTCTGAGTTTCCTCTGTGTTTCCTCTGTGTTTTGTCTGAGTTTCCTCTGTGTTTCCTCTGTGTTTTGTTTGTGTTTTGTCTGAGTTTCCTCTGTGTTTTGGCTGTGTTTTGGCTGAGTTTCCTCTGTGTTTTGTTTGTGTTTCCTCTGTGTTTTGTCTGAGTTTCCTCTGTGTTTCCTCTGTGTTTTGTTTGTGTTTCCTCTGTGTTTCCTCTGTGTTTTGTTTGTGTTTCCTCTGTGTTTCCTCTGTGTTTTAGCTGAGTTTCCTCTGTGTTTTGTTTGTGTTTCCTCTGTGTTTTGTCTGAGTTTACTCTGTGTTTTGGCTGAGTTTTGTTTATGTTTAGTTTATGTTTCTTCTGTGTTTAGACTGTGTTTTGTCTGAGTTTTTTCTGTGTTTTGTTTGTGTTTCCTCTGTGTTTTGGCTGTGTTTTGTCTGAGTTTTTTCTGAGTTTTGTTTGTGTTTTCTCTGTGTTTCCTCTGTGTTTTCTCTGTGTTTTGTCTGAGTTTCCTCTGTGTTTCCTCTGTGTTTTGGCTGAGTTTCCTCTGTGTTTTGGCTCAGTTTACTCTGTGTTTTGGCTCAGTTTTGTTTGGGTTTTGTTTGTGTTTCCTCTGTGTTTTGGCTGTGTTTTGTTTGTGTTTCCTCTGTGTTTTCTCTGAGTTTCCTCTGTGTTTCCTCTGTGTTTTGTCTGAGTTTCCTCTGTGTTTCCTCTGTGTTTTGTTTGTGTTTTGTCTGAGTTTCCTCTGTGTTTTGTTTGTGTTTCCTCTGTGTTTCCTCTGTGTTTTGGCTGTGTTTTGTTTGTGTTTCCTCTGTGTTTCCTCTGTGTTTTGTTTGTGTTTCCTCTGTGTTTCCTCTGTGTTTTGTTTGTGTTTCCTCTGTGTTTTGGCTGTGTTTTGGCTGTGTTTTGTCTGAGTTTTTTCAGAGTTTTGTTTGTGTTTTCTCTGTGTTTTGGCTGAGTTTACTCTGTGTTTTGGCTGTGTTTTGTTTGTGTTTCCTCTGTGTTTCCTCTGTGTTTTAGCTGAGTTTCCTCTGTGTTTTGTTTGTGTTTCCTCTGTGTTTTGTCTGAGTTTACTCTGTGTTTTGGCTGAGTTTTGTTTATGTTTAGTTTATGTTTCTTCTGTGTTTAGACTGTGTTTTGTCTGAGTTTTTTCTGTGTTTTGTTTGTGTTTCCTCTGTGTTTTGGCTGTGTTTTGTCTGAGTTTTTTCTGAGTTTTGTTTGTGTTTTCTCTGTGTTTTGGCTGAGTTTACTCTGTGTTTTGGCTGTGTTTTGTCTGAGTTTCCTCTGTGTTTCCTCTGTGTTTTGGCTGAGTTTCCTCTGTGTTTTGGATGAGTTTACTCTGTGTTTTGGCTGTGTTTTGTTTGTGTTTCCTCTGTGTTTCCTCTGTGTTTTAGCTGAGTTTCCTCTGTATTTTGTCTGAGTTTCCTCTGAGTTTCCTCTGTGTTTCCTCTGTGTTTTGTCTGAGTTTCCTCTGTGTTTCCTCTGTGTTTTGGCTGAGTTTCCTCTGTGTTTTGGCTCAGTTTTGTTTGTGTTTTGTTTGTGTTTCCTCTGTGTTTTGGCTGTGTTTTGTCTGAGTTTTTTCTGAGTTTTGTTTGTGTTTTCTCTGTGTTTTGGCTGAGTTTACTCTGTGTTTTGGCTGTGTTTTGTTTGTGTTTCCTCTGTGTTTTGGCTGAGTTTTGTTTGTGTTTCCTCTGTGTTTTGGCTGAGTTTTGTTTGTGTTTCCTCTGTTTTTTGGCTGTGTTTTGTTTGTGTTTCCTCTGTGTTTTAGCTGAGTTTCCTCTGTGTTTTGTTTGTGTTTCCTCTGTGTTTTGTCTGAGTTTCCTCTGTATTTTGTCTGAGTTTCCTCTGTGTTTCCTCTGTGTTTTGGCTGAGTTTCCTCTGTGTTTTGGCTCAGTTTACTCTGTGTTTTGGCTCAGTTTTGTTTGGGTTTTGTTTGTGTTTCCTCTGTGTTTTGTCTGAGTTTTTTCTGAGTTTTGTTTGTGTTTTCTCTGTGTTTTTGCTGAGTTTACTCTGTGTTTTGTCTGAGTTTCCTCTGTGTTTTGGCTGAGTTTTGTTTGTGTTTCCTCTGTATTTTGGCTGTGTTTTGTCTGAGTTTACTCTGTGTTTTGGCTGTGTTTTGTCTGAGTTTCCTCTGTGTTTCCTCTGTGTTTTGGCTGTGTTTTGTCTGAGTTTCCTCTGTGTTTTGGATGAGTTTACTCTGTGTTTTGGCTGTGTTTTGTTTGTGTTTCCTCTGTGTTTCCTCTGTGTTTTAGCTGAGTTTCCTCTGTGTTTTGTTTGTGTTTCCTCTGTGTTTTGGATGTGTTTTGTCTGAGTTTTTTCTGAGTTTTGTTTGTGTTTTCTCTGTGTTTTGGCTGAGTTTACTCTGTGTTTTGGCTGTGTTTTGTCTGAGTTTCCTCTGTGTTTCCTCTGTGTTTTGGCTGAGTTTCCTCTGTGTTTTGGATGAGTTTACTCTGTGTTGGGCTGTGTTTTGTTTGTGTTTCCTCTGTGTTTTGGCTGAGTTTTGTTTGTGTTTCCTCTGTGTTTTGGCTGAGTTTTGTTTGTGTTTCCTCTGTTTTTTGGCTGTGTTTTGTTTGTGTTTCCTCTGTGTTTTAGCTGAGTTTCCTCTGTGTTTTGTTTGTGTTTCCTCTGTGTTTTGTCTGAGTTTCCTCTGTGTTTTGTTTGTGTTTCCTCTGTATTTTGTCTGAGTTTCCTCTGTGTTTCCTCTGTGTTTTGGCTGAGTTTCCTCTGTGTTTTGGCTCAGTTTACTCTGTGTTTTGGCTCAGTTTTGTTTGGGTTTTGTTTGTGTTTTCTCTGTGTTTTTGCTGAGTTTACTCTGTGTTTTGTCTGAGTTTCCTCTGTGTTTTGGCTGAGTTTTGTTTGTGTTTCCTCTGTATTTTGGCTGTGTTTTGTCTGAGTTTACTCTGTGTTTTGGCTGTGTTTTGTCTGAGTTTCCTCTGTGTTTCCTCTGTGTTTTGGCTGAGTTTCCTCTGTGTTTTGGCTGTGTTTTGTCTGAGTTTCCTCTGTGTTTTGGATGAGTTTACTCTGTGTTTTGGCTGTGTTTTGTTTGTGTTTCCTCTGTGTTTCCTCTGTGTTTTAGCTGAGTTTCCTCTGTGTTTTGTTTGTGTTTCCTCTGTATTTTGTCTGAGTTTCCTCTGTATTTTGTCTGAGTTTCCTCTGTGTTTCTTCTGAGTTTCCTCTGTGTTTCCTCTGTGTTTTGTCTGAGTTTCCTCTGTGTTTCCTCTGTGTTTTGGCTGAGTTTCCTCTGTGTTTTGGCTCAGTTTTGTTTGGGTTTTGTTTGTGTTTCCTCTGTGTTTTGGCTGTGTTTTGTCTGAGTTTTTTCTGAGTTTTGTTTGTGTTTTCTCTGTGTTTTGGCTGAGTTTACTCTGTGTTTTGGCTGTGTTTTGTTTGTGTTTCCTCTGTGTTTTGGCTGAGTTTTGTTTGCGTTTCCTCTGTGTTTTGGCTGAGTTTTGTTTGTGTTTCCTCTGTTTTTTGGCTGTGTTTTGTTTGTGTTTCCTCTGTGTTTTAGCTGAGTTTCCTCTGTGTTTTGTTTGTGTTTCCTCTGTGTTTTGTCTGAGTTTCCTCTGTGTTTCCTCTGTGTTTTGGCTGAGTTTCCTCTGTGTTTTGGCTCAGTTTACTCTGTGTTTTGGCTCAGTTTTGTTTGGGTTTTGTTTGTGTTTTCTCTGTGTTTTTGCTGAGTTTACTCTGTGTTTTGTCTGAGTTTCCTCTGTGTTTTGGCTGAGTTTTGTTTGTGTTTCCTCTGTATTTTGGCTGTGTTTTGTCTGAGTTTACTCTGTGTTTTGGCTGTGTTTTGTCTGAGTTTCCTCTGTGTTTCCTCTGTGTTTTGGCTGAGTTTCCTCTGTGTTTTGGCTGTGTTTTGTCTGAGTTTCCTCTGTGTTTTGGATGAGTTTACTCTGTGTTTTGGCTGTGTTTTGTTTGTGTTTCCTCTGTGTTTCCTCTGTGTTTTAGCTGAGTTTCCTCTGTGTTTTGTTTGTGTTTCCTCTGTATTTTGTCTGAGTTTCCTCTGTATTTTGTCTGAGTTTCCTCTGTGTTTCTTCTGAGTTTCCTCTGTGTTTCCTCTGTGTTTTGGCTGAGTTTCCTCTGTGTTTTGGCTCAGTTTTGTTTGGGTTTTGTTTGTGTTTCCTCTGTGTTTTGGCTGAGTTTACTCTGTGTTTTGGCTGAGTTTACTCTGTGTTTTGGCTGTGTTTTGTTTGTGTTTCCTCTGTGTTTTGGCTGAGTTACCTCTGTGTTTTGGCTGAGTTTTGTTTGTGTTTCCTCTGTGTTTTGGCTGTGTTTTGTTTGTGTTTCCTTTGTGTTTCCTCTGTGTTTTAGCTGAGTTTCCTCTGTGTTTTGTTTGTGTTTCCTCTGTGTTTTGGCTGTGTTTTGGCTGAGTTTCCTCTGTGTTTTGTTTGTGTTTCCTCTGTGTTTTGGCTGAGTTTACTCTGTGTTTTGTCTGAGTTTCCTCTGTGTTTCCTCTGTGTTTTGGCTGAGTTTCCTCTGTGTTTTCTCTGTGTTTTGTCTGAGTTTCCTCTGTGTTTCCTCTGTGTTTTGGCTGAGTTTCCTCTGTGTTTTGGCTCAGTTTACTCTGTGTTTTGGCTCAGTTTTGTTTGGGTTTTGTTTGTCTTTCCTCTGTGTTTTGGCTGTGTTTTGTTTGTGTTTCCTCTGTGTTTTCTCTGAGTTTCCTCTGTGTTTCCTCTGTGTTTTGTCTGAGTTTCCTCTGTGTTTCCTCTGTGTTTTGTTTGTGTTTTGTCTGAGTTTCCTCTGTGTTTTGTTTGTGTTTCCTCTGTGTTTTGGCTGAGTTTACTCTGTGTTTTGTCTGAGTTTCCTCTGTGTTTCCTCTGTGTTTTGTTTGTGTTTTGTCTGAGTTTCCTCTGTGTTTTGTTTGTGTTTCCTCTGTGTTTCCTCTGTGTTTTGTTTGTGTTTCCTCTGTGTTTCCTCTGTGTTTTCTCTGTGTTTTGTCTGAGTTTCCTCTGTGTTTCCTCTGTGTTTTGGCTGAGTTTCCTCTGTGTTTTGGCTCAGTTTACTCTGTGTTTTGGCTCAGTTTTGTTTGGGTTTTGTTTGTGTTTCCTCTGTGTTTTGGCTGTGTTTTGTTTGTGTTTCCTCTGTTTTCTCTGAGTTTCCTCTGTGTTTTGTCTGAGTTTCCTCTGTGTTTCCTCTGTGTTTTGTTTGTGTTTTGTCTGAGTTTCCTCTGTGTTTTGTTTGTGTTTCCTCTGTGTTTTGGCTGAGTTTACTCTGTGTTTTGTCTGAGTTTCCTCTGTGTTTCCTCTGTGTTTTCTCTGAGTTTCCTCTGTGTTTCCTCTGTGTTTTGTTTGTGTTTCCTCTGTGTTTCCTCTATGTTTTGGCTGTGTTTAGTTTATGTTTCTTCTGTGTTTTGTTTGTGTTTCCTCTGTGTTTTGGCTGTGTTTTGTTTGTGTTTCCTCTGTGTTTTCTCTGAGTTTCCTCTGTGTTTCCTCTGTGTTTTGTCTGAGTTTCCTCTGTGTTTCCTCTGTGTTTTGTTTGTGTTTTGTCTGAGTTTCCTCTGTGTTTTGGCTGTGTTTTGGCTGAGTTTCCTCTGTGTTTTGTTTGTGTTTCCTTTGTGTTTTGTCTGAGTTTCCTCTGTGTTTCCTCTGTGTTTTGTTTGTGTTTCCTCTGTGTTTCCTCTGTGTTTTGGCTGTGTTTTGTTTTTGTTTCCTCTGTGTTTCCTCTGTGTTTTGTTTGTGTTTCCTCTGTGTTTCCTCTGTGTTTTGTTTGTGTTTCCTCTGTGTTTTGGCTGTGTTTTGGCTGTGTTTTGTCTGAGTTTTTTCAGAGTTTTGTTTGTGTTTTCTCTGTGTTTTGGCTGAGTTTACTCTGTGTTTTGGCTGTGTTTTGTTTGTGTTTCCTCTGTGTTTTGTTTGTGTTTCCTCTGTGTTTCCTCTGTGTTTTAGCTGAGTTTCCTCTGTGTTTTGTTTGTGTTTCCTCTGTGTTTTGTCTGAGTTTACTCTGTGTTTTGGCTGAGTTTTGTTTATGTTTAGTTTATGTTTCTTCTGTGTTTAGACTGTGTTTTGTCTGAGTTTTTTCTGTGTTTTGTTTGTGTTTCCTCTGTGTTTTGGCTGTGTTTTGTCTGAGTTTTTTCTGAGTTTTGTTTGTGTTTTCTCTGTGTTTTGGCTGAGTTTACTCTGTGTTTTGGCTGTGTTTTGTTTGTGTTTCCTCTGTGTTTCCTCTGTGTTTTGGCTGTGTTTTGTTTGTGTTTCCTCTGTGTTTTGGCTGTGTTTTGTTTGTGTTTCCTCTCTGTTTTGTCTGAGTTTCCTCTGTGTTTTCTCTGTGTTTTGTCTGAGTTTCCTCTGTGTTTCCTCTGTGTCTTGGCTGAGTTTTGTTTGTGTTTCCTCTAAGTTTTGGCCGTGTTTCGGCTGAGTTTCCTCTGTGTTTTGTCTGAGTTTACTCTGTGTTTTGGCTGTGTTTTGTCTGAGTTTCCTCTGTGTTTCCTCTGTGTTTTGGCTGAGTTTGATGGAAAATATTTTGAATTCTTCTACCTACGAAATACAGAAAAAAGATCCAACGGATAAATTCTGTAGAAAACTAAAATCAATAATAAGGATTCTACCTATTGAGGAAAAAGATAAAGATAAATTAAAACCGAAAGATCCACAAATACCAAAAATATACGGTAATCCCAAAATCCATAAAACCAACAAACCTTTAAGACCGATAGTTAGTCAAATCAATTCAGTGACTTACAACTCATCAAAATATCTAGCACATTTGTTAAAACCATTTAGAGGTACTAATTTTTCATACGTTAAAAATTCCACCCACTTAGTAGAAATGTTATCAAAAGTAGAAATTACAAAAAATGATATGTTGGTGAGTCTGGATGTGGACTCCTTGTACACAAATGTTCCTATTGACGAGACCATTGAGATTATAAAATCAAACATTACTTTAGATGAAAAAACACTCGAATTAATTGAATTTTGCCAAAAATCTACATACTTTATTTATGATAAAAAGATTTATAAGCAAAAAGAAGGATGTGCTATGGGTAGTCCACTAAGCCCAGTATTCGCTAACATATTCATGGAAGATTTTGAAACAAAATTAGTCAATAATGCAATAAAGATACCAAAACTGTTTCTTAGATATGTGGATGATATTTTGATGATTTGGCCTCATGGTAAGGATTCTTTAGTTGAATTTGTAGAAGCAGCAAATAATTTACATAAAAATATAAAACTAACCGTTGAATGGGAAGTAAATGAAGAGTTACCGTTTCTTGATGTATTAATAAAAAAGAAACAGAATAGATTAAATTTTGATATTTTCAGGAAAACAACTCATACCAACAGATATATCCACGCAGATTCCCACCACCATCCATCACAAAAATATGGAGTGATAAAAACACTGCACAAAAGAGCCGAAGAGATATGCTCAAATGAAAACATTAAAAAAGAAAAACAACGATTGAAGGAAGCTTTCATAAACAATGGCTTCTCGGAATATGAAATTAGGAAATTTAGAAAAACACAAAAAAGACAGAAATCAAAAATGAAAATGAAAAACCAATATACAGATCACAAATAACATTACCTTATATAAAAGGAACAACAGAAAAAATAGCGTCAAAACTGAGGAAACACAACATCAGAGTAACATATAAACCACATAAACAAATGTCTTCTCTCACCTCAAATATAAAAGACAAAATTAAAAACGAAAATAATGGAGTTTATAAGGTAACTTGTGAATGTAAAAAAGTATACATTGGTGAAACAAGTAGAAAGATTTCTACAAGACTGTCTGAACATGAGAGAGCCATTAGATTGAAACATCCAAATCAATCAGCAATTGCAGAACATGCCTTAACAACAGGACATAAAATAAATTTAGATAATGTAGAAACACTTCATATTGAAAATAATTGGGGGAAAATAAAAATAAAAGAATCTATAGAAATTAATAATCATCCTAATAATATTAATAAAGAGGATGGATATAGACTCAATAAGATGTGGAACATAGTGTTGGATGAGTAAAATTTGTCATATTGAATGAAATATAATTAATTTAATGTGTATTTATGTATATATCTTGATTATAAAAATAATTTACTATCTTTTTTATAGAGACATAATGCACTATCATACTTCTTGATTGTAAACGCTTGCTTTGACAATTGCTGCTGACTTCATGTTGAGATTAAGAATTGGCGGCAAAAATTGGAGCCAAAAATTGGCGCCAATATCACTGTCTATATAAGAGGTGACGTGTCCCAACATGCATCAGTCCGCTTGAATCGGAGCAAGCGTACGGTTACTTGAAAACGACTACAGAATAAGCAGTTGAAACGTTGTACAATTATTTTAATTTAATAAATAATTTTATACAAATAATGTGGTCTTTTAATAAAAATTCTCTTAATAATTAACAACAATTTTGTACATAATTTAAAATAAGATTTTTGCATGAAATGAAAATATTTAAAGATATAATAACTTTGTAACGAAAAATTAGACCTATTTTAATGAACCGCAAGGATTGAGGGCAATATATAAAGAATTGAAGTTTATATCTGGAAATCCATAATTATTTATTAATTTTTATGGGCGTTTTTTGAGAAAAACTTATTTAGGGGATGCAGGTGAACTATTTACTATGATCTACGTTGTTCAACAACAAAATAAGTTTAAATAATTATTAATTAATTATAAATTAATAATTATTGGAGGAAATTTCAGAAATTGGGTTATTATGAGAAATAATTTTTTTAAATATATATTTTACAATTGACAAAATAAAATTTGTTCTGGTTCCTGGTTTTAAATCATTTATTCAATGTTTTTTTACTTTCCCGCATACTTCGTATAAGGGAAGTATTGGAATCGTCAAAAATTTCGACTTCGAGATTTTGATAGATCTTGACGTTTTAGACCTCTCTGAGTCGGAAAATACCATTTTTGGAATTATGTCTGTGTGTGTGTATGTATGTATGTATGTATGTATGTATGTATGTATTTATGTATGTATGTATGTAATGTCTGTAAGCAAATTTACTCAAAAACTAATCAAGCTAGGACTTCGAAATTTGGTACACCGATATTATTCACAGTTTGTAGATTTCTATCAAAATTTCGTCAAAATCGGTTAACCGGAAGTGGTACTTTACCTACACTGGTTGCGTTTACCTTTCAAGTAAAGTACCAGTTTGCTTCGAGATATTTGCTTCATATTTTGTATATAGATTTAAAAATATGAAAAAAATTGAGATACCAAATTTCATCATGATCTGACTACCGGAAGTGACATTTTACCTATACAAGTAGCGTTTCCTTTTTACCGACCGACGATAGTAAGGGAGGTATTATTTTCACACCAAATTTCACCTATGGATATTTTTAGGTACATATCTCCACGAATCATGCATTTTCTTAACAGAAAAAAGTATTTTTAGCATGATGTCTGTCCGTCCGTCCGTCTGTCCGTCCGTTCGTATAGATGTGTACAGCCTGAACGGCTCAACGGATTTTGATGAAATTTGGTATATTTACTTAATGCATCAGTATGATGAATGGATCAACTTTTGGTGCAAATCCGGAAACCGGAAGTGCTAGTATTGCCGATCGAAGAGAGGAAGTGAAGGGTTATTTTCATATCAAATTTCACGTGAAGGCATATCTCCACGTGTTATGCACTTTGTATTGGTTTTATCCTCGAGAAAAATCATCTTCATTAGTTTTTTCTTAATTTAAAATTATATGACGTCACCCAGCACTTCATGACGTCACAGCCAGCCCTTATATATTATAAATAAAATAAAATTAAAAATATTTATATTATATCCGTTTTTTTTTTACATTTAAAATATCAGTTAACCGGAAGTAGTACTTTATTACATTCTAAATATTCATTCACAACTCTTTATACCTATTTATATGCGGGAAAGTCTAGGGGAGGACACTCCCGCTTATTTTTATCAAAGAAAACATAAGTACAATCAATACAAATAGGCACGTATTTACTAGAAAATTAGTATTTATTTTTTCCTATTATTTTATATATTTGATAATTAGTTATTCCTTTGAACCTTTATCTTTTAAATATTTTATAATTTCTAAATGTCTATAACAAGCAGCCCCGAAACTACCCCTCTCCCACCACCTTCCCCCCTTAATTCTCCCTTATTCAAGTAATATAAAAAGGAGAACAGAAACAACGAAGGAAGAGAGATACTTAGAACAGACTGGAGTGTGTTCCTGTCATTACCTTTTCGGCCCTTGTATGACTGAATAAATTGTATATATATAACTTAAACTCACAAATAAAATTCTTACTTTTCTTAATTAAAATAATTGCCTTTTATTCTTTACCTTTTAATTATCCATTATACCTGTGAGTAAGGTAAACACATAACTCGTGCTTTGGGTGGGGGGGAGGGCTGTGGGTATGGTGACGTGGTTCTGTGTTGTTGTTGGTGGTGGTGGCGTTTGGGTGTTGGTGCTCTGATGGTTTTAATTAAGGTGTGTATGAAGAGAATTTGCTGGGTGATGATTGTATCGAGATACCGATTGGGAAGATACGCTCCAAGGAGGAAAATGACATCACTGATGTGCTGAATGTATTGTCTCATAATGATTTTAATGTGTAGTTGTTTAATATGACTGTAAATGCTCTAAGCATGAAGGAATATGTTAATTAATGAACTTTATATTTTAAATAATTGTTATGTAATGCCGAATATGGCTAAATACATTTAAGAATAAATAAATAAATATTTAAATATTATACAACTTTTGTGAAACTAACTAAAAGTCTTTAGAATGAGTCGGGAGGAATGGAACAAATTAAAGAATTGGATTGAAAATTATTGTGATATTCAAAGTACAGGTGTTTATTATATAATTATTCAATTACAATAAGATAATCTATATAATAATAAAAATCAATAATTTATAGTTTAAATCACAGAACAGAGTAACATATATATAAGAGCTGGTTAAAAATTTTAACTATACAAAGTAAACATAGACCTTCGGAATGTATTAAATTAAACGTTATAAAATATGTCATTAAAGCAAGAAATGAAAAATTTAGGTGAAGAGATAATCAAAATAATTTCTTGTTTTTAAGAGTCCTCAATCTCCAATAATTACAAATATTGATTAATAATTGTTTAGTTGAAAATGAAATATTATTGTCTTTAGAATTATATTCAGCACTGGATGACAATATGAATAATTTCATTTTTCTACATCAATTATATATACATGTATATATATATATATATACTAGTTTATATAAATATCGATTATTTTTAACGAGATACATAGGTAATTAGATATCTACAAACACAGATAATTTGCCAGGTAGTATTGATAGTAACATAATTAAATATATGTTTATTATATTTGTTAAATTATTATTTTTGTATATTTATTTAAATTTTTAGTAAGTGATAAAAAGAGTTCAGTCAGTTTTTACATTTATCTCATAGATAGAGAATAAATTATATAAATATTCAATATATACAACAAATACAATAACTAACATAAAAAATAATTATACATATATTTTTAAACTATGCACTCCTTCAAATTATTTAAGTTTTTTTGTTTATTCCAGATATTAAATATAATTAATAGTTCCAATCATTTAAATAACATTTCTTGATAGAATGAATGTAATCTATCAATTTCAAGATACTTTTGATATTTAAGGATATCTATCTCTGCAGGTTTACTTGCACCATTTAAAATCATTTTCAAATAATGATTAAAAGATTTATTGGATTGAGAAGTATTATAATATAATCTATGTTCTAAATCATAATATTTATTTTTGTGAAGTGAAGTCACTTTCTTTGTATATCTGTAATAAAAAGTTATTTATTAAATATGATTAAATTATATGATATTTAGATATATAATTTCTATATAGTTAAAAATTACAAGTTAAAAAACCAAAAGTTCCAACAGTGGAATATCAATGTATTTATTTAAAAAAATATCTAAAAAAAAAAAAGATTTATACTATATATATATATATATATACACTTCAAATCACGCGCCAGCACCTGACGTAGTGCCATCAACAATGAGCCAAAGACGCGCTGGTTTAATAAATATTATTTATTAATTTTAATTTATAATTTATAATTAATTAAATTTAATTTAAATATAATATATGTTATTTAATCCAATTCAAATTTGCTAGATAGTCGAGTGGAGACACTCCAGATGTTTTATATTGAATTTCAAAACATCTATATTTGTAGGATGTGAGTTAAATACTCTTTTAGTACAATCTCTAAAAAAATTTCTTGTCTACTTTATTAAATGAAATAAAATTATTTATCAACTATTTTTTTTGGAAATTAATTTTTTTGTTATATCTTACTGATGTCCACTTTTTAAATAGAAAATTTCAAAATATTAATTAAATTGTTATTAAATTATTATTTGAACAATATAATACAGATGTATGTACTCTTGAGAAATAAGTTCCCAATAATAACTTAATAATTAGTTTATTTTCTCCTCTATTATTTTGGTCGATATGTTCAATGAATGATAAAAAAAGAAACAATAAATCATTTATTCTCACCTAATGTACAAAGATCCATCTTCTGAATCTGGTTCATTTAAACGAATTCCATATATCATATCCATTGATGTAAATAATGATTTAAAACAAGGACTAAAAATGGAAGTTGAAACTAGACCAGAACTTGGTTGCGAATCAGAATTTGCAATGGTTAAATCATCTTCACTCTCCTCAAGATCATCACTGGAACTAAAATTAAACTCGATCTAATAAGGATAAAATAGTATAGAATAAAACTTTCAAACAATTAAAAATTTATTAACTCTAGCATATTCAGTTTTATTTATATTTAAAACTAATATAGGGTTATTTAAAAGAAAAGTTTTTAATATGCTAGAGTAAAAAAATTAATAAAAATAATTAAATGAATACTTAATCTAATGATAAGAACGTACTTGAAACTTTAGAAATTACATACCATTTTTTTTCTCAAGAAGATACTATTTATTCTTTATTTAATAAGTATTTATAATTAAATAATCTTATTAACTTACTATGTAAGCTAATAATGTATTATATCTTAATTTTAATTATTATAATAGTAAAATTGTTAGTACAATTATATATAATCATAAAGTAATAACATTGATTTGGTCAGATTTTAAAGCAAAAATTTTCCCAATAATAATACTAGGAGAGTATTAAAAATCACAAAAATAATTTTGAGAAAAACTTACCTGGTACTGGATGTAGTGGAACTCGTTGAACTCCTCCCGGTAAGAGAAGGATTCTTTATTGGGTCCTTATTTACATTGGAAGATTCATCACGCCTTCTCACTGGTCTTACTCTCACAGTAAAAGGACTGAAATTTGTGGTGAAATGTGGCATAAAATCCCTAAAAAAGAATGAAATATAGATAAGAGTAAAAAATATTTAAAATAAAACAACACTTATTTTCAATAATATATTATTGTTTTTATAAGTTTTGAATACCAAAATACACAAATAAATCCATTTAATTCTTGATTTAGAAATTGATTAATTAAATTATTTATAAGGATATAGCGTTATATAATCTTGTAAAGATAAAGTGGTTAAATAGGTATGAAATAATAATTAGCTAAATTACTAAAAATTAAATGGCTGAGGTGCTAGGGGATAGCAGGTATGCAAAATAAATAAATAAATTCAATTTACCTCACAGAATGACTTATTTTATAAGCAAACATCTCACTCAAAACAGTAAATTCAAAAGGACGATGATAATCAAGATATCCATCGATTTGTTCATTGTTTTGATGTAATTTAATTATTTTTCGGCAAGATTTATTCGTATCATCTTTAGCATGAGGAAGTATTCCAAGAACGTTTGGATCCCACCATTGAGTTGTTAAACTAGAAATTTATTTGCAGTGAGTCATTTATTCCCAAAATTAAAAGTATTTACAAAATTTTTCTATATATATATATAAAATATATATTTTAGAAAAAAATTGAATAAAATGTTAAATAAAATGAGAAAGTACAAAAAATCTTTTCATTTTTCACTTATAACAACGTGTTGGAAATTCCATCAAAAAAATAAAAAAAAAAAATGAAAAAATAAATACTACTATTACTATAAAATATACTATTATCGCAGGTGTCGGCAACCTATGGTCCCTGGTTCATCATATGAACATTTTAAGTAACTCATAAAAGTTATTAAAATAATATTTCAAATATAAATAAGAAAAATAAAGTTTAAATACGAAAATTGAAATAACAAAAAATGCACAAAATATTAATATAAAGATATTTTCTGAAATTACACTAATCACTGTTTGAGTTGCAGTGTAGCAGTCTTAGCAATTGAGGAGTTTAGAGCAATCATAAAGTACGTATTAATAAATAATAATGGGTAATTTCAAAAAAATATATTTTACCATGAAAACAAAAATAAAAGCATAAGAAAAGACTATATTTCAACATATGTACACTAAGAAATAGGGAAGAACGAACATGTATATCTCTGGGTATTTCTCTGGGTTTTTTTTTTAAAACAATTATTTTTAGAAAGTCTTTCATACACTCTGCCATGCGCTCAAACAAATAACTTTCAGTATCATAATACATCCAATATATAAGCATAAAAGACAAGCATTTTTATATTTATCTATATATATAAAAGGCAATGTCTGTGTGTCTGTCTGTGTGTCCTTCAAATACTCAAAAACTACCCGTCCGATTACGGTGAAAAAAAATAATGTTCATAAACTTAGAATATTATTATTTAATTAATTAAAATCTACTTAAATAAATGCAAAGAGCCACAAATATATTAGTAAATATATAAATAATAATATGAAATAGTCAATAAATCTTACTTATTATACTAGGAAAAGTTGTATATATATATATATATATATATATATGTGTGTTTTGGAGATATTAAACCACTCTAAGGATTTTTTTGAAATTCACATTCAGATAATATTTATAAAGAAAAATCGATCTGTATTGGTTTCAGCCTCAGGAAAAAGCATATTTGTTAATTTTGTTTTAATTTAAAATAGGAATTTTAATAAACTAAGGGCAATCCTGACAGCGGTCCCTTAAATACAAAATATCTATATATTTAATACGACAGTGTCCGTCCGTACGCAAAAAACTCCAGAGCCTAAAATACAAGAAGTAAGGTAACCAAATTTTTCTGAGATGAAGGGTACCTCAAATGATGAAAAATAAAAAAGAAATTAGAATCTTAGGTAACTCCTGAGCTGAGCTGCGGGTGTTCCATTTTCCAGAAATATATATAAAGGAGAGTGTTTGTATGTATGTAATTTGTTTACTATTGTGCTGTCATAGAAACAGATATATATATAATTAGAACCTCTCTCCCTCCCTCTATTTAAAATTTTAAAAAATGGAGTGTTCTAGCCAAATTAAGAAATTTAAATGCCTTATGCAACATTGATAGGTAAATGAATTGGACTGGAAGAGGAGACATGTGATTAGAGAAATTGGGGAAAAATCAACCGAAATGTAATTAAACAAAAAAATGCAAGAATTATGATTCGGATACGAATGGCGGAGATGGCATAACGAGAAATAATGTCCAGATATAGTTAAGGTTATAAAATCGAGAAGGCTGGGAAGGGAACGTGGTTGGAATTGGAGAAACTAGAAATTGGGAGAAACCGATTGGGAAACATCCGGTGGAAGACCAAAGATCAAGGTGGGTGGACAATGAAGGAAGGGACATGGGAGAGATGTGACAGGGTAGGATTTGGTTGTAGCTCAGGATTGCGACTCTTAGAGAAAAGTGGATACTGCGGCTAAGAACTTTCGAAAACTGTATAGACACAGAGTTAGATAAATATAACATATACAATAATAATCTATATATATAAAAAAAGGTTTTTGTCTGCACATTGCTCAGAATTTAAAAATTTTTGCATATCTTCGCGTTTCATGACCTCTAGAATCCAAAAGTGACTTTAGAATTTTTCACGTCTGTCTGTCTGTCTGTCTGTCTGTCTGTCTGTCTGTCTGTCCGGAAAATTACTATTTTATAGACTCAGAATTGGCTGAACCGATTTCTTTGAAATTACATCACAATATTCTTATATACCTCTAGAGTAACATAGGCTATAAATTTTATTAATAACTTATCAATAACCGCAGAAATTAATTTTTTAAAGTTTATATAATTCTCCGTGTTGTTCATTCAAGAGCAGCTCGCGGCTCACTGTCGGCCTAGCGGAATCATTTCAAACAATGAATTATCATAGAGATTCCCAATCGAAGAATTATTATAATATTTCCCTTTTTATTTTAAATTCTAATATACAAATATCAATTCAATTAAATAATTTATTCTAAAAGTTCTCAATTTAATTAAAATATTTATTAGATCATATTTTTATCTTAAATTATTTTTTATTTAATTGAATATTTCTTCTTTTCTATAATATATATATAATAATATATAAATTTTATCATTGAATAATAAAAAAAAATATTATTTAACCTGAATTAAAATGACTGAATTATATTATCTTTACTGAATTTTATTATCTTTGTTTTTTATTTTAATTTAATTACTCTATTATTAATTACTAAATATATATATATATTATATAAAAATTAAAATATGATGATATAAAGTTGTTTTAAATTGGGTATATTTTTTAATATTATTAAAATGTTTTTTTTTATTTATTATGTTTAAAAGATTCTATTTTATTATGTGATATTAATAAAAAATAACGATGCTCTGTGTAAGTCGAATCATGTTGCACATAATTAAATAACAATTGCCAAACAAAGAATATAATATTTTTTTAAATTCTTATATTTAAATATCATTTCAATTAAATAATTTATTCTAAAAGGTCTCATTTTAATTAATTTAATAAAATATTTAAATCACCATTCAATTTTTTATTAATAGGCTTCTTTTTTTATTTTTAATTTTTAATAAATTCTCTTTTTTTGATATGATATTAATAAAAAATAATATTAAATTGTATATATAAATATAAAAATTAGAATATTTGAATTTTTTTAAATTTTAACACATGTAATCAATCATATGCATTAAGAATGGAAAATTTTTAAAATCAACTTGCTATTAAATTCAGAAAAAAAATACTATTATATATAGAATATATAGACTATTCGAATATAATTTAAAACTCTTTCTCTCCTTCTATTTTAAATTAAAAAAACGGAGTTTTAAGAAATTTAGATGCCATATGCAACATGGGTTGGTAAATGAATTGGGCTGGAAGAGGAGGCAATTTATAATTTTCTTCTAATTCAGATTTAGGACAAATCGTACAACATTATATCAAATCTCGCTAAGAACATTCAATATTTTTGTACACAAATTATTCAGAGTATTGGCTAAGCGTATCACTCACAATCAGTTTATATTGAAATTTATATAAATTAACAAAGTAAAAATTTTTATTTGTTTAAATTTTATTATAATGAATCAAAAAAAATTAAATATATAGATCACATGATTAAGAGAAGCAAAAAACTTGACAGAAAATAACTTTTGGATGGAGGTCGGACATGACAGAAACTGTAAGCGAAATCTTCATATTGCGACGAATGATTTTCAAATCCCCTAGCACCACAGAATTTAAGTTTCTTTTAAGGAAAATAACTATGATCTAAAAAAATTAATAAATGAACTTAATAATAAAAAAACAAATAAATCAATTAATTTAAATTAATACTATTAATGAATGTATATATTGGTCATTTATCTATAGTTTTATACCGTTAATTTTTATAAATTGTCTCAAGCAGGGCCGCGACGTGGGTGCAAAGCGCCCGTGTGCAAATTTTTAAAAAGCGCCCCCTCTATCAATAGAACAATAAAATCAAATAAAACATTTAATTTTGAAAACTGTGTTTATGAATACAGAGGAATTTATCTACATAATAATAGGAAATAACAAAATAATTAACTCATTAACAATAGAAACAAGGTTAAATTTCTAGAACAATAAACATAAAAAAAATTCAAAAATGAAAACATAATACAATATGAAATTCCATCACAAAACTATACTATTCGGATTCTTCGAGCCTTTGAAGCTACAAAACCTTTAATAATATCATATATTTCTAAGTTATCCATGATTTCATTTTCTATTGCTATCATAGAAAGATCTGTTAAGCGCTCCTGCGACAATGTCGAACGCAAATTCGTTTTTATAATTTTTAACTTAGAGAAGCTTCGTTCACCCGAAGCTACAGTTACGGGCAAGGTTAGAAAGATACGCAGTAAAACAAACAAATTTGGAAAATATATTTAAACGTGTCGTAGGATTCACGTCCACAATTATATTGATTCATTTTTAAAACACTTAAAATAAAATAAAAAAGAATGGTCAGTTTGGCGCCCCCTACACCAGGCGCCCGTGGGCAGCGCCCACCTTGCACACGTGCACGCCGCGGCCCTGGTCTCAAGTCTCTATTTTTGCATTTTCTCAAGTTTCATTATAATTAAAAATATTCAATAATAATCTAGGAATGAAAATAAAATACCAAAATGTAATGATCAAGAAATATTATACTCTATTTCACTATTATAACATATACAATACTTAAGAACCATAGGCGGAGGAAATATTAGGAGATATCATTGCGGGTTCAGGCCAAATCGACCAACATTAATTAAGATATTTTCATTATGACAGATATTAGGAAAAAAACCGCGAATTCAATATTTCTATTCACTAATTATTTGTAGACTTTAGTAAAACATACGCATGACTCAATAGATCCGGATAAACTTTTTCAAATTTTCAATCTTCAAATTTGTCTTGAAGGTAGTAAAGAAAGAATAAGATGCGGAAATCAATTGTAAAATATTAGGTTACCCAGACGACTTAAATATAATAGGAGATTCGGCAATTGCAATTACAGATAATTTAATGGAGGTTTGAAATTAATAGTGATAAGAAAAAATATTTAGTAACAAAGAGGAAGAGTATTAACATACAAAATCTTAAGATACAAAATGTAGAATTTGAATATGTAGAAAAATTGAATGTAAACACGAAGGATAATAATATTTGAGAAGAATTTAAATCGGGGTTGCAATCGGGAAACGCCTGTTATCTGCAATAAAGAGGCTTATCTCTTGAAAATTATTATCAAAGGGAATATATAAAAAGATTATTTTGCCTGTTGCATTATATGGGTGGCAGGCATGGTCTATGACCCTTGGAGATGAGAGTAGATTCAGAGTATTTGAGAATAGGATTCTTCCCTGCATTTATTGGCCAAAGAAAGATGAGGTCACCGGGTATGGGGGAGACAACATAACAAGAAATTGCATGGCCTCTCTGCATCTTCAGAAATAGTTAGGGTTATAAAAGGGAAAAAGCTGCGATAGGCAGGGCACGTGGCTAGAATGGGAGAGGAAAAAGATATTGGTGGGAAGACCGATTGTAAAACGTCCGCTTGGAAAAAAACGCGTAGGAAGGGACGTAAGAGAGATGGAACAAGGGCTCAGGATAGGGACACTTGGAGAAATGTGGTTGTTGCGGCTAAGAACTTTCGAGTATCTTTGAGCCACATAGGTAGATAGATATAGCATATACAATAATAATATATAATTAATATAGTGATTAAATTAAAATATATTTTTTAAATAAGAACACAAAAAGAAATGAATGTTTTATGTAATATACTGATTGAAACAAAATGGATGAAAACCTTTTACTACTTTCAACCACCAAATACTATGTAACACTCGGGGGTACAGGGGGCGGAGCCCCCGTCTAGGTGTGAAGAGCGCCGAAGGCGCTCTGAGCAGCTAGTATATAATTAATTTACTGATTAAATTAAAATATATTTTCCAAGAAAACAAATATATGTCTTATCTAATTATACTGATTGAAACAAAATGGATGAAAACCTTTTACATACAGACTTTCAACCAAATACTATGTATCACTCGGGGGTACAGGAGCCCCCGTCTAGGTGTGAAGAGCGCCGAAGGCGCTCGGAGCAGCTAGTATATATATAAATATACCTTTTATAATTAGTTTTATTTTTCAAATATTGATGATGTAAATAATAATCTGTTTGCATATCCCAAATTGGAGGTTTTGTTTTATCAGGAATAAAAATTCCCAAAAATAGGTTGATGGTATGTTGTTTTTCCGAGTCACTAAAGGTATTGCTATAATATCTTGACAATGTTTGCATTATATCGTTGCCCTGAAATTAGTATAAAATTATTTTGAAGTTAAGATTATTATATAAGCATGTATATTATGATTATTTACTTGTGATGTCCATGGAGCTGTTTTTCGATAAGTTTTGATACGGTGAACTAGTTGAGATCCTCCATATTGAAGTGCAAGAGTGTCACCATGATCCTCATAGAGTCCTTCAAGCATACGCACACAATCGGAATCAAATTCAAGATTAGGAGTTTCAATTATACCCAATGCAGAAAGCTTTAAAATTCAGAAAAAAAAAATTATAATCAAGATTGAAAATTAAGAACAATAAAAAAAGCTTTAATTTTAGAAATAGATTTCATTTTTTAAATATTTTTCATAAATGATTAAAAAATTTCTAAAGTTAACAATAAGGGTATTATTTAAGTTAATAAGGATATGCCATTTCTCGGTTCATATTTTCTAAATATATTGACCATATTTAATTTTATTTTCTTGGATACTTTTCTATTGTTAATATGGCAGTTTTATCTGGAAAGTTCCTGGTAGTTGAGAAAGATCTGATATATTATATAAAGAAAATAGAATTTCGGGTCTAAAACACTTAATTAATTTTTTGAAATGACATATAATTTCTCGTTTAATTCTGAAGTACCATTTAATAATATATAAAGATAATATAAATTTAGTAGTAACCTACCTAATTTCAGTCCCCAGTGTCACATTATTTCTAAAGTTTGATAAACACTCAAAAATCTACTTTGTTCTTTTTAATAATTTCAATATACCAGTGGATTTGATCTATTGTTAAATTAAGTTTTAGAAATACGTACGATAGCGTAGAAAAATTAATCGAAGCAGGAAAAGAGGTGGGACTAGAAATTAATAATGCTAAGACAAAGTATTTAGTAACAGAGAGGAATATTATTAACACACAACATCTTAATATACAAGATATAGAATTTGAAAATGTAGAAAAATTTTAATACTTAGGTTCTGTGATAACGAAAGATAATAATATTCGAGATGAGTTTAAAGCGAGGTTACAAAGGGGATAAAAGTTAAAATATATAAAACAATTATTTTATCGGTTGTACTATATGGATGTGAGGCATGGTCTATGGCCTTAGGTGACGAGAGTAGATTTAGAGTATTTGAGAATAGGATTCTGCAAAGCATTTATGGGCCAAAAAAAGATGAGGTCACCGGGGAATGGGGAAGATTACATAACGAGGAATTGCATGGCCTCTATGCATCTCCAGATTTTGTTAGAATTATAAAATCTAGAAGGCTACGGTGGGCAGGACACGTGGCTAGAATGGGAGAAGATAGAATGGCAAAAGATATATTGGTAGGGAGACCGAGTGGGAAACTCGAACAGTGCAGTCGCTTGATAACGATTGCAGAAGTAGCAATCGAAACGTTGTGTATATGTTTGTATTTTTTGAATAAATTTACAATAACAAATATCAATATGTGGTTTAATTTACAAAATTCCGTTATAAATATTCAATATATATATAATATATATATATATATGTATGTTTAGGTTTCTTTATTATAAAAGATTATTTACGGGTTATTTTCACGTTGAATTAAAAAAATTCACCCATGTCATTCTTTTTTATTAAATGTATTCTTAATTTGCTTAATTATTAAATAAAATAAAATTTCATTCCGAGCCCAACCTCTACCATTATTCCCTCGGAGGTTGGGCTCGTAATGAAAGAGAAGAAACAGAATGCCAGATGATATCCATAAAATGGTCTCCGGTTCAGAGACTTTCGTGAACGAAGGGTCACAAAAAGTTAGTATAAGACTCTTGTCAATAGGTTCAAAGGGAATTTTTGTCGGAGGGAATTTTCGTATGTATTCCTTTGCTAATTCGTCCCACTTATAATCTTAGAAATAATTTAAGGCATTAAAAATACAAACCTGAAATCCAAGTGCACATTTTCCAACTGCAAATTCGGCAGTATTTGTTCGATCAAGACAATCAACACAATTGACTCTTATTAATCCAGTTTGATATTGAAAATGAGATTTATTATTATCATCACCATGTGAACCTTTATTTATATAAATGCCTGTTTTACAAACAGCATTATGTGCGATATTTTCTAGTTTTCCCATTACATTAGCTTCTTTTCTAAAAAAAAAAACAAATTTTATTAATCAAAAGAAATAATATTTGAACATACAGTTAAATTTATTACCCTTTATTCATTCGAGCCATATCGAAACTAATATATTGGATATGATGTTCAGAAGGTAGAAATTGATTTAGATATTTGATGGCGTTTAAAAATTCAATACTTAACATACTTTCATGTTTCTTTTTTTCTCGTTTTTTTACAAGATTTAAAACAATAATTGGTGATCCGTATCTAGTGAATAGTTGATTAAAGTGTTTCCCTAAACCAATATTTATACATGTTAACATTCAAATACTACTAGGTTATAAGTAAACATCAAATACCTGCAACTTCACTATAAGGATCACTCAAATCAAAATTAATAGGTGGTTTAGGTACCATTTTATTTGGGTCTTGACTCCAAAAAACGGGTACCGATCCTCGAATTTGTACAAACGAACTAAATCTACCTGATTGAAGACAAGATATATTTGCGTCATGAACCAATTGTTCAGTTTCAACTTCATTGGCTACATCGCCCTTGAATAGAAAAATATTGATTTAATAGTAATTTTTTATTTTTAAAAAATGAAAATACTTTATTTAAATTGAATTTTAACTTTTGTTAGAAAAGGTTAAAGTTGATTTCAGAGGAAGAAAGGAATTCAGTGAAAGGATGATTATTCTTAAATTTAAGTTTAACGAAAATTATAATAATTACAAAAAAAAAAAATAGAAAATGAAATAGCATACTTCAAAATTAGCTCCTCTTTTGAAGAAACGAGTTCCAGCATATTTACTAGAACGCCTGGCTATTAATGTAACAAACACTGAACGTCCAAATACACTCATGTTAGATTGACCAACAAATCCGTGCATAACATATAAAACCCAGTCAGGATGTAAAACATTTTCAATTCCTTGTAGAAGATATCTATTCCATACAAATCGATCACTTGGTTCGCTTACAATTCCAACATCAATAGGAAGTTCACATCTGGTAAAAGGAGACAATTTAAAATTCATTATTATTTATAAAGAGAACTAAAGTAGATAAATGTTCTATGAAGAATAAAGAATAGGAGATAGAATGAATACAATTTACAAATAATTTTGTTTTATAATATCTTAAAATTAAATTATTAGTGTATTCTAGGATAATAGAATAAATAAATAAATAATAAACAATAAAAGAAAAACTTACGATTTTTCTTGAGAAATTTTACAATATGATTTAGAGAGTTCAATTTCATTAATTAAATTAAAGTGGTCTGAAAAATAAAAACGAAATAAAAAAGTTATTAATTTATTATAAAAATAAACAATTTAATATACTTACCAAAATTTTTAAAATCCGATTTATTACAAATATATTTCGGAATGGACATGTTATGTTGAAGTGTATGAGATAAATCATAACTATAACTAATTAAAAAAAAAAATATTCAATTATTTTAAATTATAATGTAAGAATTTCAGAGATTCCGAAAATAAATAAACAAAGAACACTAATCCTGACACTTCTATTTAGTTTTATTGCATTTTTTTATATATATAGGTATTCCTTTTATTTCGTTCCTACTAGCAAATGAGAATTATATTTTGTTTATTTTTTTGGTTACTGTTATTTTTTCATATCTTTGTTACTAATTCATTTTATCACTTAATACAATAAATATACAAAAACATATTGAGATGGCAAGATCTACCTTCTTGTGTCCTAAAGTGAGTGCCTTTGGTAAATTTATAATTAACTAAATATTTCCTTACCTAAAATAAAAATTGCTTGAAAGATCAATATTTTGGAACATTTTGAGATATCTTGGTTCATCTGGATGACTTAATCGGACATCATCATTTGGAATGGATATCATTTGAGTATCTTCAATTTTATAGATTGTATGATGTCCTATGACAGCAACGCGTCTACGTTTTGTGATAAGAATAATATAATACCCTTCAAGGAAACGTACGAATCCTAAAAACATATGACTTTTATTTTATTTATTTATTCATATATTCAAAAATTAGAAACTATAAGGATATATAAAAATTAAAGTTAATGTTTCACTTCAATAAATTCGAATTTGAGATTTCAAAAAAAAAAACGTTTAAAGTTTACTAAGAAAATCTTCTTGATTGTTTTTTGAAAGGCACCTGTACGAGCAACAGTATAATTTTAGTTAAAAAAAAATTTCAGAAGAAGAGTGTGAATAAAAAAGTGAAAAGGTCATAGAGAGTAGACATAGTAGTAGATTCCAGACAAAAGAAAAGTAAGGCGAGCATATATACATTGCGGAATGAAGAAACTAATCAAGCTTTCCATATTGTAATATTTATTAAAAGGATTTCATAGAAAAACATGCCGCTGACCAAAAATGGAATAGAATTAAAAAGCGTCTTAAGGTCGTCTTTAGGTTTTCTAAAAAGAAGGATTGAGGAACATAAAGGAGAATTATTTGAGTTAAATTAAATGTCGAAACATTATGTTTACAATTCAGTAGGTCCAAGCTATTATATTGGAGGATGAATATTTTTTTATAATCATTATATATGTATACCAGGTGTACAAGCTTAAATCCGCTTTTTTTTTGATGAGAAAAACATTTTTTTTTCAATGGAAAGCAAAAACAAATTTATTCAAAGTACTTGCCCTCGCTATCTATACATTTTTTCCATCTTTCGGGCAATTTATGAATACCATGTCAATAAAAGTATTTTTCTTTTGAGGCAAACCACTCTTCAAGCCATTTCGGACGTCTTCGTAAGAATCGAAGTGCTGCTCAGCAAGCGAGTGGCCCATTGACAAAAATAGATGATAGTCAGACGAGGCCAGTTCCAGTGAATAAGCGGGGTGTGGTAGCACCTCCTAGTTTAGTGTTTTCAAGTAGTGTTTTGCTTTTTTCGACGTGTGAGACGGAGCATTATCATGAAGAAAAATCAGCTTTTCATGTCTTTGCTGATAATTCGGACATTTTTCACGGAGAGCACAGTTCAATTTGATTAATTGTTGATGATGCGAGCATCGACAGTTTCATCAGGTTTCAACAGCTCATAGTAGATAATACTCTGAGTTTAGTTTAAAAAGTATGTTTATTAGCCAAAAATATACAAATATATGTTTTTTTCCCATAACATATAAAAGGGATTACATGACTTTTTCTTACAGCTAATTGGTGACTCCAAGGTCGTAATTATCTATACAATGTTTCTTTTTTATTATTACGCTAATAACTATATTTAATATTACAATTTCAATGTGTAAATTAATTATTATTATTTTTTCTTTATCTAGGAAAAGGCTATAAAAATCTAGACTATAAGATAATACTCTGATGGTGCCACCAAACGCACAACATCGTCTTCCGTCCGAAGCGATTTTGATGGCTGACCGGGATCAACCCACGATTTTCTTCGTTTAGGATTTTCAAAATATATCCATTTTCCATTGCTAGTCATAATCCAGTGCAAAAACATTTTTCTTTTGTGTCTAGCAAGCAGGATTTCGCATGTGTTCTGACGTCGCTCCATTTGCCAGTTCATGCGGCACCCATTTTCCAATTTTTTGATCCTTACCCATTGCACGTAGACGTAAGGAAATCGCTTGTTGAGAAACACCTAATTGCTCGGCAAGCATTTTTTGCGATTGGGTATCGTCTTCGTCTAAAAGAGCCTCTATAGTCCGGGATGGTGCGTGAGGGGTGGCGGCCAGGAGAGGCGGGGGTACTCCCTCCTAGAGTGATTTCCCCTCCACCAGTCTTCTACTCTCTCTAACTAAACTATAAAAAATGTGATATGAACAACAGGTATGATTTCGTTGGAATGGTGGGGGCAAGCGCGGAATCTGGTTGGCCGAGGGTGGGGGTCGGCTCGTGCACTAACTTTCATCTCCCGGACTATAGTTCGTGGTCTTCAACTTTCCTAGGCCGATTTTCATGTTTCTTGTCACTTAAGTCGAATTGCCATCTTTAAACTTAAGAAACCAATTTCGGCACGTGGTTTCCGAAAGATTGTCACCGTACGCCTCCACTAGCATCCGATGCGATTCAGCGGCTGATTTCTTTAAATTGATGCAAAAAAGCAAGAGCTTCCCGCAAATGCAGTTTTTTGGCACAAAATTATTCATAGTTAGAGAAAAAAGGAATGTTTCTATCAAAATTGATAGCGATGTTGACAGTCGTCGAACTCATAAGAAAAAAAATATGGTGGGTTCACATGACCTTCATACGCCATCTATGAGCGAACAGCGGATTTAAGCTTGTACACCTGGTATATATATAAGATGAAAATAAACATTAATAAGTTGACCTGTGGCCAGGTCCGAACCGACCGACGGTTTGAAGTAAATTAATTTCCAGCTACAGAAACAATTTCAAATAATTTTAATATATCTATTAATGTAATAAAAAACAGATATGGATAGAACATAAATATTTTTAATTTTATTTTATTTATAATATATATAGTACCGGGACCCCGAGCCTCGGCTCGGTACTTAAGTTAAAAAAAATAATTCATTATTATTGGATTTGGCTGGTAATATTAATACCTGGGACACCGAGCTCTCGCTCTACCCTTTAAAAAATATTGATATACAATTCTTTAATTATTTATTACGATTATTAAATGTTACACATTTGCATCAATCTGATTAAAATGAATGAACTTGTGCTCCTCAATAATACATAAATATATAATATATAGGTACATATATATTTTTTCTATAGTTTATTTTTGAAAAACTGTTTAGCGCCCCAAGTGGTTATAAAACAAACTAAAGACAAAAAAACGTTCTTTGCAGCTTTTCGGAATTAAAAAAGCAAAATTGGCAGTCGTGGGACTGGCCGACAGAAGTGAAAACTGTTTTATAAATTGTTATCTCTATAATATAAAAATATATTTATTATGTGAAGTTCATTTCGTATAATTTTGATTATATATGTATATATGAAATGAATTTTACATAATAAATTTATATATTAAAATATAATATTCTTTTATTTCTTTTCCGTACAAAATTTTACATCTATAATTTATATTACAATATAATATGCTTTTATAGCAATATTTAAAAACATTTTATACTTTTTATTATATATGTATATATGAAATGAACTTTACATAATAAATATATATTTATATGTTAGAGATAACAATTTATAAAACAGTTCTAATGACAATTCAAATTTCGCGCTCTGTTATAAGAAATTTGAAAGCAGACGTAATGTGCGCTAGCTTCATGGTATTTGTCACATCATTGCATCAATCTGATTTAAATATTAAATATTTTATTGAAAAAATATTAAAAATTATAAAACTATCTAAAACTTAATTAATAAAAGAACAATGAATAAATAAATATAAAATAGTAATTTATTAAACAATACCTCCCTTACTATCGTCGGTCGGTAAAAATAATAGATAAAAAAAAAAAAAAATATTTTCCGCCGGTTTCGATCCTGCCAAGTTGACTCGTCAAAACAGTCCCTCTAACCAATAGACTAATATATTTAGATAATAAAAATGACATTTTTTACTGTCTTAGCAAGACGTATATGTTTTGTTGTTTTTGTTTTTTTTGAGAGAGATTAATAAATATATATATATATTTTATTAAAAATAAATATTTTTAATTTTATTTCGAAATTAAATAATAAATTTTAAAATATTTTAAATAAAAAAAAAATATTAATACAATTTCAGTTAAAAAATAAAAATGGATGTCATGTGACGTCTTCCATATATAATTTTAAAATAAGAAATAAATAATGATGTATTTTTCAAGAGATATGATCAATAAAACTTAATTTTTCTTTATAAATACTATATCTAGTGTGAATTTGAAAAAAATCGTTAGAGCGGTTTTTGAGAACCCATATATATAGATATATACAATTTTAGCTAGCATAATAAGATAAGATATATATATATATATGTAAGACCAGGCTGTGACGTCATGAATGGCTGGATGACGTCATATAATTTTAAATCAAGAAAAAACTAATAAATATGAATTTTCTCGAGGATAAAACCAATAAAATGCATGATTTGTGGAGATATGTAAAAAAATCTCCTCATGTGAAATTTGGTGTGAAAATAACCCTTCCCTTCCTATCGTTGATCGCTAATACTACCACTTCCGGTTTCCGGATATGCACCAAAAGTTGATCAATTCATCCCACTGATGCATTAAGTAAATATACCAAATTTCATCAAAATCGGTTGAGGCGTTCAGGCTGTACACATCTATACGGACGGACAGACAGACATCATGCTAAAAATACTTTTTTCTGTTAAGAAAATGTATGATTCGTGGAGATATGTAAAAATCTCCACATGTGAAATTTGGTGTGAAAACAATACCTCCCTTACTATCGTCGGTCGGTAAAAAAATACATATAAATAAATGACTGAACAAAGACGAAGGAAACGGAATGAAGACATGGTTAATAATGAACAAGGAAACTACAGTAAAAGCTCCTTATTCGCGGCTAAAAATTTCTTAATTCGCGGATCTAATAAGTATATACATAATAATAAAAGGATTCCAATAGGTACCCAGCTCAATATCCTTTGTAAATTCCGTCAAATGGTCTAATAAAAAAAGTAAAATAGATCTTATATTTATAGAACATATACCCCACGAATAATGAGCTTTTACTGTATAGTAAAACTTTATAAGAAAACTTGGATAAGACAGAGACATATGAACAAACAAAGAAAGAGACAAAAAATTAGACTCAAATCCGAGCTGTATTGTAGGCAAAATATTTTTAATCCTAAAATGCTAAAATTACTTAACTAGGCGCATAATGCTAACGTGGAGTAATTTTTAATCCGACCTGGCTAAAATTGTTTTTGGCCCCTGGTAAATTTAATAAAACCAAATAATGAAACAAAATATGTATTATAATTAATTATTAACATCATATATTCACTAAAGCAATAAAATAGAGCTCAGTTGATCAAAAAAATAGCTATCATGTTCAAAGCACTTTTCAGTATTTCGAATTAATGAAATTCCAAAAATTACATAGGTAACTAAAAATTTCCTTTTTGACAGCCTTTTGATTAGATTTCACAGAACAACATCAGAACCTACATTACAGTACATCAAAATTAATGTTATCAACCAAGGTAGGAAAAAAGCGGTTCCCTCCTCTGTGAAATAAAATCTTCAAAATCATGATCGAAGTCATTTGAAGAAAAAACCATCATAATAAAAAAGGGTAATTATATTGAATAGTGGATTTGGATAAAAGTTTACCTATACAATTTTTGCGGGTTGCTTCTAGTTTACGAGATGAAAAGGATTAAAGTTTGCCAGATTAGCTTATTATGATGTCTTTAAGTAATGTTTTATTGACTAATTAACTTTTTCCTAATTTTCGGTTCGGTTTGGATATAGGGAAATTATTTAATTAATTAATTTTTTAATATCTAATCCGAACTGAAAAAAAAACGAAAAATAGTGGACCCTCTAATGGTCAAATAATAAAACATGGTAGCTAAATAGACTATCAATGGATTTATAGACAAACTTTAATCCTTTTTATCTAGTAAACTAGAAGCGACCCGCAAAAACTTCATATGAAAAGTTTATTTGGAATTAAAAAGGAACCCACTGGTAAAGTTTTATCCAAATCCATGACTGGATGACCATTCAATATAATTACCAAAAAAAGTCATCCTAAAGAATGCATAGCTGAAGAGGCTGCTCAATAGCTGTTCGTGAAAAATTGTAACATCTCTTGAAGTTCCAGGAGGAGTAAAATTTACTCCATATTAACATTTTAAGGTTAAAATTCGTTTTTATTTCGGATTATTTATTTGATATTTCATCCAAAGTAATAATGTTTATAATTACTAATTACCAATTATGCCAAAAGCAGAAACAAGTTTGACCCCGGTATTGGTCAATCTTTGTCCCATTCTTGTTCGATTTCCATTATCTAACATTGTAACCATGGTACGAATTTCTTCTTTAGAATATTCTACATTATCATCAACAACATTTAATTCTTTTGGATCCAATCTGTCAATTTTTAAAACTCGAAATTTTGTTTGCTGATTATTTGATCCCATTAAATAAAATCGCTATAAATAAAAAGGTATATATAATTATTAATTAATTATTAAACATCAAATAAATAAATTTATTTTTACCGCTTTGGTTTCATAGAGTGCAATACGTTGTATAGAACTGATTATGGGATAATAATGAATGTTTACTACGTCCTTAGTGGTCATTTTAATTTAAAAAGTAATGATTCTTACAAGTTTAATAAGAATCAGAATATAAATGTTATTGTTGAAAATATTTTAAGGCAAATTGTAATAAAAAACATAGATATGTATAAAATGTTAACATGTCAAAGAGATCATAAATGAAATTCAAAATACGAATCAAAGTACACAATTCCATAGACAACATATATCAGCAACTATTATTCCACTTCATAATGTCAAATTGTTTCAGTTAAGAGCCATTAATTGCGCTGTTGTCTCTTCCCTCAAGAATTTGAAAATATGAATGTCGAGATTGTATTTATACTACACAATATTAACTTATTTAATTAAATTTTGAACAACTCCATTAAAAAATATTGATTAGAATAATATATTTACAAGTAATAATAGTAATTATTTATTTTTTATTCCATGTTTATTTCAATAAATAAATTATCTTTGATATTTAACTATTTAAAATAACTTTGAAAAAAATTATATTTTATTTAAATTAGAATATTATCAAATATATAAATAGATAATGTATAATACTAGAAAAAACATTACATTTATAAGCAAGCCATCCAATAAAACTTTCTCCTGATTAATTTATGCATGTAGCAAATATATTATTGAGATTTCAGAAAATTTAAAATATAAATATATTTTATTTACTAATGGTCTCATTATATTATCCGAAAGACGAAAATTTTTTGAGCTATATGGGATTCTTTACTTCAAGAAATTTTATGTAAAAACTTTACAATCTTAGACCAGAAAAAAATCTTATATTATAAATATAGAAAGAGAGATAGATTAATGTTTACAAATAAAGTATATATTTATACATATATATATATATATATATATGTATGTATAAAGAAAAAATATTAAAATCAAATGTTTAATCAGATATAACATATACTTGTATGTATAATACATATAAATCTTAACTATTTTTAATAGCGTTATAAAATAGATATAATAAAATACACAAGTCGTTTTTACTTATTTTAATTTATTGGTTTACAAAAACAAAATATATTAAATACTTTTTTAAAACAGAGTATTTTATTAAAATTTCAATTTTAATTATAAAAATAAATATGATGATAAAATATCGTTTTATTTTTAAATATACACTTATATTCTTATAAAATTAATTAAATAAGAAGTAAATAAAAATTGTTGTTTAAGACTTACTTTAAACTAATCATTAATGAAAAAGAACTGAACAATTTAATTTTTTTTGTTCATTGCCCTCACCTCCTTAAACCACATATTTCATTATTTATTTCTTTAGATAATGACTATTATAATATAGAAAAATAAAAACTTGAATAATTTCAACCTGCTTAATCTATTTGAAATTTACAATTTTTCAACTCTTCATAAAAATTTCTATCACAAACCAATCATCTTTAAAACAATTTAAACTTAACTATAAATTCATGTATCTTAACGAGTTATTTTTTACTATTCAAGTCGTTGACTAACACTAAATAACTGAGAAACAAACATAAAAATAATTATTAACAATAATAATAAATAATAATTTTGATAATGCTTGTTAAAATTTGTATTATCACTTTTATTTATATTAGGACTATTATGTAAATACTAAATTTTGTTTCATTAATAGATTATTTATAATATACATAATTTTAATATTTTTATTAAAATATATATTTTATTTATTATTTAAATAAATGAAGTATTAATTAATCTCTCTCTTATTTAATACAGATGAATACAAAATATAAAAACAAACAAAACAGTTGTTCATTTAAAAAATTAATACTTATCAACACTTTAACTAATACTTTATTTAAAGTTTAAAAATAATACTTTTTACTTTATTTAAAGTTTAAAAATAATACTTTATACTTTATTTAAAGTTTAAAAATAATACTTTAAGGTCGTTCCATTGTGTGAAAAAACCACTCAGTAAAACGTCTAAGTTGTTGAGCAGCTGCTTGAGATTCATCTTGAAGACGACGATTTTCATCTCGAAGTCTTCGAATTTCTTCTTCTAATGTATGTCTTCTTCTCATTTCTCGAGCTAAATGGTTCTGGAGGTCAGCAACTTTACGTGAGTTAGAGACACTAAATCATATAAAAGAAAATATATATTATTGCAAATGTAATTATATTATACCTTTTCTATAGAATATTATATATATTATCTATAATGGATTAGCACTTTGGTGAATAAAGAAAATAAAAGACAAAATGTTTTCAATTATGCTAAACATGCTATTTGTCAACTAATAAGATGAAAATGTATTTATAATTATATCTTTAATATTATAGAATTTACCTGATTTCATTTGAGTCTGCCCCAGGAATTAGCATTGCTCGAGTAGCCGTGTCCACAAGACTAGGCCAATCCATATGATGTGCATCTGGTAGTGGAAGAGTTGTAGTTGGATTTTCACGAGATTCTTCTGGTTGAGATTTACATATTGTTCGTCGACATTCTCCTCTGTAATTAATTTGTAAAAAAATATTTATTTATATATAAAGTATTTAATACTTGAATTTCATAAGTATAGACATAAATAAATATATATATATATCTGCTTACTAAGGAGTCCTTAGTTAAAGTCAGTTAACAAAAATGATTGGGAAATATTTAAGTTTTTTTAATGAATCTTTGATGAAATTTTAAAGATAGATTATTAATATGTCTTAAAAGTAATGTTTTGTAAGACAATTAATGTCTTAAATAGGAAACCCCGAAATCTTTTAGTTCTTTTCTTTTGATATCCTTCCTTTAACTTACTATTACAATTGCCAAATTACCTATTTTCACTTGGTGCAGGACTTGAAGCGGTCGATGCATTAGAAATAACTGTAGCTGGTCTTGCTAGTGTTAAAATAACTTCACATCGTTCTTTTTGGTCAGATTTCGAAATAGAACTGTTATTTGAAATATTTTCTTCATTTCCACATATATTTGAACAAGTAGGTCCCGTATTTCCCATTGTATTACTATTATAATTCTTTTTATTTGAATTTTTATTATTCTTTTTATTACTTCCAGAAAGTAATGATAAACTATTATTGTTTTTAGATTCCTGAAAAAAGAAATTACATTTTACAAAGTCATAATTAGAATAAATATTAGAAGAAAGGATGTGTTAAATCGGATTTATGCTCTCGGAGTGAATTTATAGAACGTTCTTGGTACTTTTGTCTCAAGCCTGCATATTTTGGTGAGATCTGATTCTCTACGTATGTATATATGTATATGTACTTAAATGAAACGAATCCTATCTCAAAAAGAAGATAAAAACAAACAAAAAAAGTAAACAAGGAAAATATTGCAAATTTTAATAATGAATTAGAAACTATCTGAGAACAAAAATTTAAAAAATGAAAATAGTAATTTAAAAGAATTAATAAAAAATCTCACAAAAGATCTTAAATAAATTAAACGTACAATCTTAGAAAATCCTTGCTCAGAAATCAAATCGGATAAAAATAACAGGAAACACAGGAATCAGATGCTAAATTGCAAAATATGAAAAACAATCATATGCAAACTTCTAATAATGTAATAATATATTTCACGACCTAGAGGAACTAGAAACTGAAACAAGATGATCAACGGTTATAAGAAATATGAATAATAGGAAAACTTTTGCTCTCTGAAAAATTTACAAAATAAAGAAGAAATTTTATAAAAAATCTAATAATTAAAAGGTAAAACAGCAAACTAATCAAACATTGGCTAAACAGACTAAATATAAAAACGACAAATCGTTTTGAAAATCTTCGGGTTAAAAAGATCAACAAAGATACAACTGAAAAAGCTATAAAACCCGCTCAGAACTTTGTAGCGGGAGTTGTAAATATTCAATTTCTTATGAACTTATTAAATAAAATGCCATCGAATAATTCTTTTAATATAAAATGTTTGAAAGAAAATGAAATTAAGATACAGCCATATGAAGCTCTATACAGATATTATTAAAGAGGTGGAATCTAAAAACACGCAATTTCATCCATACCAGCAAAAGAAAGATAGACCTTTTAAAGTTGTTCTAAGAAACATTCAATATCTGTCAAAAATATTCAGAAGGCATTAGGAAATCATGGACATCAAGTTATAAATATATGTACATAATATAAAAAATAAATATAAAAACCCTCTATCTTTATTCTTTATCGATCTTAAACCTATATCAAATAATAAAGATATATCTAACATTAAAAATATTCTTAATAAAGTTGTAACCTTTGAACCACCATGTCATAAAAGAGAAATTCTTCAATGCTTCAATTGTCCAATCATTTTTGGACACATAAAAAATTTTGATGCCAAAAAACACAAATGTGTGAAGTGTTCTAAGGGACATTTAACCAAAGAATGTAAAATTAAGGACGATACCACTCAATGGTATCTCAAAATCCAAAAGAGAAAATAACCCCTAACGCCAAAAATGAGACAAGAGTCCACTTTGAGTGTTCTACCCTTGCAAAATACATAGACTACAGAGAAACCTTCACGTCAAGAATCAAATTTCCATAAACTTGAAGATTTGATGTTTAAAATGATGAAAATGGATAAAATGTTAGATATACCAACAATTCTTATGACTAAAATGGCATAATGGATAAAAAATACTTAAAACTGTAATATGGAATGCAAATGGTTTATTAAATCAAAATATTCCTTTTAAATAATAAGATAGATATTATGCTTATAAATGAATCACACATGATTAACAGAAGCAACATTGAATACATTACAATTTACATATATGGCAATAAGCATCCAGATGGAAGAGGGACATTATAATTAAAAAAATATAAAACACCACCAATTCGGAAATTCATCGCAGGTGAAGATTTCAACGCGAAGCACATTAATTGGGGCTCTATATTGACAACACCCAGAAATAGGAAGCATTACCAAGCCATTCAAAAAAGAAATGTGCATGAAATATCAACTCGTCAACCAACATACTGGCTTTGAGATCCAAAACAATCCTTGATCTATTAGATTTTTGTCTTGATTCTTTGAATATTCTATCTAGTCTGGGCTTGTCATCTGATCACTCTCCTTCGGAGATGGCAACGGTCTAGGTTAAAAATTGAAAAAGATAACAGTATTCAGAAATATTTAAGGTAACTTAGTCCAGGGGTGGAAAGTAATTACTCTTTTTGGAAGGCTGCTAAACCACTATAAAAGACCTCAAACACAAATCCCACTAATAAAAATTCCAAATGGATTTTGACCCCGAAGTGAGGAAGAAAAAGTAAATACTTATACTGAGCATTTATTTAGTGTTCAATTGTCCTCCCTAATAATCATCATAAAAGTGGTGGAAACATGTCCAATACTCTAGCTAATAAGCTACATGGGGACACCCATAGATTCAAAAAAATTAAATTAAAGACGAAATTAGAAATATAAAAAATAAAAAAAAACTCCTGATTATGATCTAATCTCAGATAAATTATTAAAAGAACTCACTAAAATAGCGTTTGAAATGATTGCAGATATTTATAATGTTATAATTAGATTATATTACTAATAAATATGGTTGTTCTTCCTCCACATTAATGCAAATTAGAGCAGGTATCCCTGAGGGTGTGTTATCCTAGAACCAGCCCCTTTTCCAATATATATGATAGACCTGCAATCCTCTCCTTATAATGACATAGCATACTTTCAGTAATGATACTGAAATCATTTCAACAGATGTGAACTATAATGTTGTATCTGAAAGGCTTTAAACGCGCATCTCGATATGTTATTTTTCTTGGCTGTTAACAATAAATACAACCAAATCTATGTTTACCACCTATACCTTAAATAGACAAACATGTCCGCCGATATGTATGAATAAATCTATCATTCTGCAAAAAGACAAGGCAAAATATCTCGGAATTCATCTAGATAGGCGGTTAGCCTGGGGAAAACATATTGGCTTCTAGAGAGACTAGGAATAGAAAGCAGTTCTATTATACAAAACTCATCAAAAACAAACATATAAATTAATTTATTAATTTATTTGAATTTATATATACCTCGATTTGGTCAGGATTAATGAGCCGAATTAATTCTTCTTGAAGAGAATTTGTATTAAGATTCCCATTATTACCACTATTTCTATTTGATGAATTTCTAGTTCCTGAAACACCAGGTCTTAGTCTTGCTTCACCGGGTTTTGGGCTCACATTCCTTGAACTTCCTCCAAAACCACTTCCTATACTACCACCTCTCACTGCTCTCACTTTGGGTGAGACATTACCACTCTCAGCAGATAGTTCATCTTCGCTTGCACTTGGGATTCCAGGTATTCGTTCACTATTAGAACTTGTATCAGTAGAATGATCATCATTACGAGCTAAATAAGATTGTAATGATTTCTCACGTAACATAGTCATGGAAGATAACGCAAAATTATGGGCAACTTGACTTGTCAATGTTATTTCTGATTGTCCACGATGAGAAAGTCTTTTTGGGGAAACTTGTTGGAACGCGCTAACAGATCCACAGTCCAATCTAGCAGGGAGTGGAGGAGGAGGAGGTGGTGATGAATCCAGTTCTATCCCATCTAGAAGTTCGTACCATCGATCATCACTAGAATGCCCACTTGATGAACTTGTTAATGTTCCTCCTTCTATTGTTGGTTGTGGAGCTTGATTACTACTACCATAACCTGAACTCGTAATCGAACGCGGAGGAGAAAATGATCTATCATAACGTCGTCGATGAGCACCTGCCTGTTGGAGTGCAGCGCCGTTGTTTCCATTGTTTAAAGAACTATTTGAACTATTATTTAATTTACCATGATTGATGGAAGAAATACTTTCATAATTCATATCTCCACTCTGGATACCAATTCCAGAAGATGATTTATTCAAATTTAGGGATGTAGCTCCTCGGCATCCATTTAAATTGCATCCCCTAAATAAATATATTCATTTTTATTAACAATTAAAATCTTAAAATAATTAAGAAATATAAAAATAATAATAATAATAATAATAATTAATTAATTTCATTTTTTACATAAAATGTATATTATAATAAGAATATTTAAAATAGTATAAAAATTATTTTCATAACTAAAAAATTTGCTTATGAAATTCCAAATAAAAATAAATATATTTAAAATAAAATAAAATTTTTTATTTCTTCAGAAAACGATACTTGAAAAGATTTTTGAAGTTGTCATGAACAAATCTAATGAAAGATAATTTTGCAATAATTTTTTTCAAAATATTAAATTATAATTATACATAAAATAAACTTGGCTGCAAAAAAATAAGACTATGACAACATATATTAAAAAATAATAGAAAATAACTTTTGTAATAAAACCTTTCATAGAAATTATGCATTATACAGGATGTTTCCACTATCTCTATTATTTTTCAATTAAAAATATATACTTATTTTGTTATTTCTTGTATTAAAATATTTTTGAAAACTTCAAGAAACCTGATTTATGAAATAAATAATATATTAAAAAAACCTTCTTGGAGATCCATTGCTAAGAGGTGGAATTACTGTAACAGTAACAAGTATTGAAGTTTTAAGAAGGTCAACCATTTGTTCATGAGATAATGTTGCAACAGCTACTTTACAAATCTGAAATACATAGAATTAAAAATGTAGTAGGTAGAAGATATTAAACAAAGAGGTGAAATATCCATTGGAAGATAATTAAACAAAAAATAAAGTGTTAGAATAAATTATATATTAAAAAAGTTCTTAAACCTGTATAATTGTACTTTATTAGTAATAATAAAATTGATTATAAAATAAATATTAACCTCTACAAGTCTGGAGCCCTGGCGAAGACCAGCATGAAGAGCATGACTTTCAGCTTGAGTAACTATTCCATCTGGTTGAACATGAAAGCCAAGTTGCCCTAAAGAATTTCGTCGTAGACAGAGTTCGTGTGCAGCACATCCTGATGTTACTGCCCGTAATCGAGCACAAACCTCACTAAGTTCATTAATTCCGTTTGAATCGGTATCCGTGTCTCGACCAAGTTGCATTCTTACACATTCACCTTGATGATGAAATAATCGAAGGCTAAAAGAAAAAACATATATTTACTGGAAAAATATAAGAATATGACAGAGATTATCAAATCAGAGAAAAAAATAAATCACACTTCAAAAATGTTGAAATACCTTTTTTATATTTCACTGTTGTTCTCTATTCAAAATAAGAAAGAGAATAACTAGTAATTACCTATTTTCAATATTTTATAGTTGATTTGAATGACATTTCGATTAAAAATTATTAAAATAATGTTAATTTTGAAATAATACTGAAGCCTGTATGGACATACGGCATCCAGCTATGGGGCACTGCCAGTCACAGTAACATAGAAATATTAGAGCGGTTTCAAAGTAAAACAATGAGAGCAATGTTCAATATTCCACCATACATAAGCAACAAATATATAAATCTAGACTTGAATATGAGAACGGTGAAAGAGGAAATAGAGACATACAGCAAGAACTACCAAACAAGACTCGACCAACATATTAATCAGCTTGCCGCAGAACTGCAGGGGGGGTAGTCTGAGATACTCTCGCCTCAAAAGAAATAGTATACCAGACCTAGCAACAAGATTTGACAAGATATGAGAATGGTACCACTGGGGACACTTCTCAACTAATTTGTTTCGTCTGATGTAAATCTGACATCAAATTAGATTATTGTTTCTGCAGAAACAGATTACTAAGTCGCAGAATAGAAAAAGAAAAAAAAAAATTTGAAATAAGTTGTAATTGTAATTTCATATAAAATATAATGTGAAATTAAATCTTTTATTTTCAAACTTGAGATTATAAAATTTCTTTTGATATTAAAATTAATTATAATGAAAATAATATGATTCTATTGCACCAGTTCATATTAATTTTTAAGTTCAATGGTGATCTCTTTATATAAATAAAAAAATAATTTCATGATATATTCTGTATACACACATGAGAGTATTTAATTAATTTAGTAGAATCATTTTCTAACAATTTTTACTAAATTTAAATCATCATAAATAAAATATAAATAAAAATAATGAAAAAATAAAAAATGTGTTACGCTAAGAAATACTATAGACACAAGAAGGAAAATTTTTTCATCTCCTTTTTTTAAATTGGTTAAAAAAATCGTTAAGTGTGATGTTGGTCATTAAAAAGTATATAATAAATTAAAAATTAAGTATACCAATTTTGTTGAGTAGCCCATCCTAATATGGATTTGCAGGGTACAGCTAAAGCAAGTTCACGAGAACTTTCTTCTACTAGGACAAGAGTGTCAATAGAAATTCCGAGAATACATGGTACTAGAAATCCCCCTGCGCTGCAATCTTCCAACAATACATTCCATGCTAATGCACCTCTTTGAAGATTGCCCAGAGCAGAACACCCCAAAAGTAATCCACTTGTATTTGATAAAGATCCGTTAGAAATATTGGTAGAACCTGCCAAGGAACTTAAAGCGGATGTATTCAATGCCGTAGAAGATTTTTCTTTTCGACGGGAAGAAAACGAAAGCATTGCTAAAATAATAAAAAAAAAAAAATAAATTTTTGTTTCATTATTATAATTCAAAGTAACATTTGTTATTGAAAGGTCTGAAAAATAATTTTTACTTAGGTCTCTTTCAGTCTCGAAAATTTATTCTTTTTACTTACAAAATTTTGGCTGTGAGGTATCAATTTGATTAGAAGTAACATAATTGATAGATAAATCTTTAAGGTATTCTTGCCGCGTCCTAGTAGCCATTGACAAAAATTTTGCTGACCGATGAGCAGCGTTTTCAGCATTTATAACTTCACGCATTAAAAAAATATAAATAATTTAAATTATTATTTTAAATAAAAATAAATAAATAATTTGAAAAACATACTTTTGGCATGTAAAAAATTAGTAAATGATTTTGATTTTGGAAAAATTGCTCCTTCTGGTATAGGCGGTCCAAAAACAGGTACATCTTTTGATCGAGTAACAGCAACACTTGAAAAATAATTTTATTTTATTTGGTAGTTTTAATTTCAACATTAGATAATTTCAAGAAAAATATTCAAGTTAATTTTAATAGTACCTGTAACATGAATTTTCTGTGCAAGGATTAATTGCACGTACAACAATGAAGACATGTTGAAATTGGGATCTTATATTTTTGGGTGAAAAAGCTTCTGCTCCTGGTTCTTGGAAGACCAGAGTGACTATGTCATTTCCAATATGTCTCTTTCGTAATAATTGCTGTCTATTATTAGATGAAAATGGCAAAAGAGTAGAAACATGAAACATCAATTCACAATCTTCATATTGAGCATAAACCGAATATAAACCAGTCGAATCAGCTAAAAAAATTAAAGAATTAGAATTAGAAATTTAAAAGAATATTCATAAAAAAATCTTATTCTTACTTTTGTTATCGAGTCCTGCTCTATAGTGTTTAAATCCTTTTAATCGTACTCTTTGGCCAAGAATTTCAAGAAATTCATTAAATGCTGGGCCGGCGTGTTCATTATTATACATTTGTTCTTCAGTATTCTGTCCAGCTCGACAATAAAGAACTCCCACTTTATATGTATTAGTAAGACCTTGTTCGTCCAACTTAAGTAATTGATGTTCAGTTTGTGGTCCAGGAATTCCTAAACGTAGACTTAAAAAAGAAAAAATATTAATGAAGATATATATATAAATATAAGGTTTCATACATTACTTATAATATCCAAATGGATATTTAGTTTTAACATTATTATTTTTATTTATGAATTATTTTTTATTAAATTAATATAAATAAATATATATATAATACAATATTTTTTTAAAAATAATATTTATATTTCATAGCATGAAATGAAAAATTAGACAGTTTAACTAAGAAGTAAAAAATATCTTTCATTTCTTTGAAAGCATAAATAACGAAATTAAAAACTATTTCAAACTAGAACAGGCATGTGTTGAAAAGTAAATAATAAAATAAGTGAATCAAAAATTATAAAAAATAAAAATAAAAAATCCGCCTTATAGAAAATTTTTTTTAATAATTCGGATAAAAACCAACATTTAACCTTTGGATATATTTTGAAAAGCCGATAAAAATATGTGATAAATGCAATGAAAGTTTTAATATATGACATATTTTAATTAAATATCCAAAGAATAAGATGTTTATGTAACAATTATTATTTATATTTTGAATTTTTGTTTGGATTATACTCATTGAATATTTTTCTGTTAGATAAATAATTTATTTATTTACGATTTTAATGATTGGCAATGATCAATGTATAAATTATTTATTTTTAAGTAAATTTTCTTAAATCTGAAGTTATCTGCAATTGATAATAAAATTCAGTAAATTTTTCAGAAAAATGTATAATTTGAATAAATATTTTGTTTTATAAATTATGATAAAAAACATTTAAATAAAGTTATTTTATGATTTCTTTTAAATATAATATCATTAAATAGAATATTTATTTAAAAAAAAAAATTTAGATAAAAAGTTGTGTTTTTAAGAAAAAAATAAATTGTTATGACTCTTCATGACCAATTTTTTTAGTTTAAATATATTTTTAATAAATATAATAGATACCAGGAGAGTTGAATTTCTGGAGATATATGTTCTAAAAGATCTTTGGTGCTGACAGGTATTACTGAAGATTTATTAGAAGTCCAATGGCTTTTATTCGCCCCAGATGTTGGTATTACCTCTTCTAGTACAGCTCCACGAAGGGTAGTTAACTAAAATTATGGAACATAATAAAATTTTTCATGTTTTTGATAGCATTAATTTATTATTAACTCACTTCACTTGTTCGAACAACTATTCGATAATGATAAACCGGAGCATCAAATTGCGAAAAAGTTGATACATTTTCATGATTAACTTCTGAAAATGGTATTCTTTCTCTACGTACACTAATAGCTACGGGACCTAAATTTTCATCCATTCCAAACCAATTCTGATGTTCTATAAAGAAAAAAACATTTAGTAAAAGAACTGACAAAAATCAAAAAAAAAAAAAAATAAAAATATATTACCTTGTTTATGGAAAAATTTTCTATAATAAGTAGCCCCATGGTCAATACGTTCAATATTTTTTTTCGAATGTTGATAGTAACAATTAAGACCTTCAATATTCCAATGACTTTCACCTTGAATAGGTTCTAAAATGGAAAGGCCAATAGCAAGTGGAGGAAGATGAAGGAGTCGTTGAGGTGATTGTTGAATTTGTGAATTTAATGAAGAATTTTTAATTCCCTGAGTTAAACTAACCACACGTATTTGTTCACCTCCAATCTCATTACGAAAAAAAGGACAACTGAAATTAAAATAAAGAAAAACTATGTATTCAACAAACATATTATTTTAATCTATATAAATTCAAGATATATATATATATATACATATATACTAAAGTGTGAATAGTTAAAATTTTTTGAAATAAAACTAAAAGTAGCTGAGGTTTCTACCAAAAATTTGTAATTAGAACTCCTCAGGTAGATTCAAATGTTTTGATATAGAATATATAAAAATAATCAAGTTAAAAAGAAGCATTGCTTATGAAATTAAATAAAAGAATAATACAAAAGATAAAGAAAAGATTTTTAACAAATATATATCAATTTAACTTGTTTATTAGACTGAGTGGATTTTAAATTAAAGTCATTTGATAAATCATTAACAATAATAAATAATATTAATAGAGACAATCTTCAAAGATAAAAGTAAATATTGACCTCTCTAGGAGAGCATTTGAGGTACCGTCTCCAATGTCATGATCTTCATCGGGATTTTGACCATCTTCTTCTTCCTTTGAAGGAGAAGACGATCTGGCTGCTAACATAGCAGCTGCTGAGGCTCCGGTTGCCGTATTACATCTTTTTGTTAAAACACCACTATACTTTCCAGAATATGTAAGATTAGCCACAAGGGATTGAACATCGTAATGAGCAAGTCCTTTTCTCCTTCGAGTATTTTCCTCAAAATATTCCATATCTGGATCAAGTTTTTGTTTAATACTAAAATTACCATTCCCCGAATTATTTCCACTAGCACTATTGGCATTTGCGTTTCCATCACCCCCACCCCAAAATCGATGTAATTTGAGTCTCAATTTTGGACTTGTACTAGCTGCAGGAACAAGTGCATTAGAATTATTGCTTAAAGGAGTACTCTGTGGAGTAAAATTATGTCTGGAAGAGAAGCTTCCATCAACTTCAGAAGTACGTTTTTCTGTTAATTTTGATCGCAGATATTCAGCTGGTCCAGGAGATCTTTGATCTATACATCCAGGAGGTAGTTCTTGAAGCATAGCGAAGAAACTTTCGCTAGCTGAACCCATCACGTCAATTGATCCATGAGAACCATATTCTCGCCGAATAGGGGTAGTAGGAATGGAAATTTCATGATTTTCATAAGAATATACTCGAGAATTAACTGACGCCGAAGTAGAGGTATTACTGGCAGCCAGTTCTAAATTTGAATTACTTCTGTATAAAGGCAAACCCAACATTACATGTCTCTGAAATAAAAAATATGCAAAATAAGAGAAACATATAAAATTTTTGACCAAAATAAATAAAAAAAGATAATATGTAAACAAAATTTTAAAAAGATTAATACAAATATAATATAAAAAAAATTGATATAAAAATGTTTAAAAAAATTTATTAAACTATAAAATATAATATTCTAATTCAATAATACAACTTTAAATAATATTTCTACCATTTTATTTAAAATAATATATAAGAAATATATATATGTAACAAAATTTTAAAAAGTTCTTTCATATTTGCCATTATTTATTATGAATTAAATAAGAGATTGATATAAATGAATTAGTTTCTTCAAATAAGACTTTAATGTATAAAATAAATATATAGTTATTAGTAAAAATATAATGAAAACTTACAAAGTTTAAAAATATATATTTGTTTATAAATAATCTAAATAACACACTTCCAAATAGAAATTGTTTGACATCTTTAAACGTGATGCAAAACGAAAAAAACAATCTTTAAATTAATTTGTATTAGACACCTCACAAACTTTTCATTATTTGTCATGATGGATAATTTTGTATAATTAGTTTGATCATTTTCGTAAGATAAAATAAAATAATTAAACAAAAAACAAATAAAATTATGTATTAAGGAATTTTATTTTTTTGTTAATATATATTCATGATATTCATTTGCTTTTTATCAAGAATGCCAACATCATAAGATAAACTAAAATTTGATTACGCCATCTGACTTCAGTAATAAAAAGTTTGTTTCAAGCGACAAAACTTAAAAAATTGAGTCCCAATCTGCAAAACATTTCTTTGACTGCACTCTCCAACATGCTCCAACGTATATTTTTTCAAAATATTTTTATTTCAAATTGCTAAAAATTTATTTCAATTTACTTTTTATTGTCTTAAATGTAGGGTGGCCAAACGTCCCGGTTTTCCGAGATTGTCCCGTTTTTAGGTTCTCTGTCCCGGCGTTCCGAAAAATGTTTTCGGGACCAGGCTCTTAAATATTTCCGACTTTTTTTTCTAAATGTTTTCAAATGGTTCTAAAAAAAAGGTAAACCGTTTGTCCCGGTTTGGTGTTTTCGAAATATGGTCACCCTACTTAAATGACATTTTTCCAAAAGTTCAATCTTTAGAATCTTCGAAAAATATGGGAATCGGGATAAGATAGAGAAAATATCAATTTCTTATTATTTTTTTATTTTTAAAATTAAAAAGTTAAATAATTTTAGTCTCAAATTTTTTTTAATAACTTTATTTTATTTATTTATTTTGTCATTTAAAATGAATGTTTTTTATGTGAATTTATTGAAAAATTCTAAGTCACTTTAATATTGTTAAATTGAAAAATTATATTTTTATTTTTAAAATACAGAAAAATTTTGTTAAAGAATAAAAACAAACATCTATCTATACTAATACAGGCATTGCCCATTAGCTTTATTTAAATTTCTTGTACCAAGAAACAAATTAAAGTTGTTTATGTGCAGTGACACTAGAATACAATAATATAGGATATAGGTCAGCTATAATAAGCAAAAATAAAATTGTTCCTATAATAAGAATTTATCTTTAATTTATTAAACATTTCTATAAATATGTCTATTAAAAGTTTATAAATTTTAATAAAGAAGACAATTTCCTTTCAGATATTATTACCTAAATAAAATAAAATAAAAATTGCTTTTATTATAGAAAGCAAGGACTAAAGATAATTTCAATTTCAAATAATTTATTAAATATTTCTAACTATTTAAAGATTTATTATATATATATATATATTATTTATTTAAATATATAAATATTTAAACAACAATAATAAGTAAAACAAATTCCATAGAATTGTAAAATAAATATTATCAGAATATAGACAGAATTATAATAAACGTGTAAGAACACGAACAACAGTTTACTAAATACAAAATTAATTATAAGTTATCAAATTCTTATTAAATAGATCTTTATATAACTTTTATATATAATATAAAATTGTTTGAAAATTAATCATAATTAAATTAAAATAAAATGAATGTTTTGGAATATTAATGAGTATTTTTTATCAATTCAAATGGTAAACATCTATATTGCTTTACTATGCTAATAAGATATGCATGTAATTCTTAACTTGTTTTATCTAGAAAAAGTGTAAGACTTTAATTTTGCATTTAAAATGTTATGCTAATTATTGGAAATAATGGACTAATTATTTTATTAATACAATAAAGATACTATTTTCGAATGACATCTAAATAATATTCTAAATTTATAGACTATTTAACTATAAGCGATAAGACAGCTTCTGGAGTTGAGAATCTTGAAGGAATTGCTCAATGGTGATCTACTTTAGTTCAAATGAAGAATTCACTTCTGATGTAAACTGTAATAGAATGTATATATATATACATATATATTTATATAATCAAAATAAATATAGTGTATCATTAATAGATTTAAATGCAAAAGCCCTCACTATTTTATGGTTAATAGAAAATTAAATGGTAAGGTAGCATCTGCTAATTTAATTTTGATAATATCTATTTATTTTTTATTTGACAAAATATTATCATTTACTTATTCCATTATGGTAATAATAAATAGCTAAACTGAAAGTGTGATAAGTGAGTGAGCGCTTTAGCATTTATATTTATATTTATGTGTAAACATACAATAATATATATTCAATTATTTTAATAATTACCTGTTCTAATAAAAATTTATAGATGACGAAGAGATGAAGAAAAAGAAGAAAATTAATTAAAATTAATAAATTAACAAGATTAGATTATTTTTCGGAACAATTTATAAGATGGGATTGCATTTGTGTATCATAAATATCTCCAGATATTTTCACGTTTAAATTTCCTCCTAAACCCCTCTTGCTTGGCACAAGAATACTACCAGGTCGGCAAGTAAAGATGTTTAGTTTCATTTGTCGAGGTGTTTCAGGAGGATCTATTTCAGTATAAATATATGGTTCTTGACCATAAAAACCTTTATAAATTACGCTGGCTTTCGTTAAATCAGGAGAAGCATTTTCTAAACAATTTTTCGATCGTACTTGATGTAAACGTATAACAATTATAAATACCACAGCAGCAAAAAGAGCAGCTATAAGAGCACCCGTAAATTCAGAACTATGGTTGTTTCGCATATTAGTAGCTGTTTCTAATGAATTTGAATTCATATGTGTAGGAAGAAGACCTTCAATTATGTATTCATGTCCAGATAATTCAAGAAGAGTAGTTCTCGTTAGAGCATTTAAGTCAGAATTTGTATTTTGTTGATTAAAAATAAGAGTAAGATTTACTTCAATCCAATCAGCAGATTCTACTTTAGAAAAATCATCTTTATGTAGATCGATCGTTTTAAATTTAATATTTGTTTTGTTCTCGTTAAAATCATTATGTATAAGCCAAGGTACTTGACTTGCAGGTACAATATGCACCCCAACTACCTTAACTTGATCATATTCTAGAGAGAGTCTAGCAGCTAAATTAAGTTTTAAATATTTTATAAAGTCTTTTGGTCTAATACCAACGATAGTTGTGTTCCCCCGTAGTTGCAATAGATAATTCTTTTGTAGCATGTCAAAAGAATTTGATGATAATGCTCCTTCTGATACACTTTGCTCCATTTCTATTTCTTGCTCTTCCGAACTCCATCGTGTAAATAAATCATTTTCTTCATGTGAGAGTAATGGATCTAATCCATCTGGGGCTTGTAAGACATCTGTAATTTGTTCAGAAATTGGCTCTATTTTACTATTTATGAATAAAGAATCATCCATAACTGATATATTATTATTATTATTATTATTATTATGAAATTCCTTATCATTAATTATACGTTTCTTTCCTATTTTATTAATGTCTAATTTTATTTCACTTAATTTGTCTTCCTTTATATCCGATACTAATTCTTCTCGGTTTTTTTTATTTTTTATATTCAAATTTTTATATGTTAATGGATCTGAAGTTATTTTTTCAGGAATCAGAGTAGTCAAAATGTCCATAATAGAATTATCAAATTTATTTTTTAATGTCATTATATCGTTTTCAGTACTTGAATCAATATTTTTTTCTTTGAAATTCTTTTTAGGAATAAACAAAAAGCGTGAAGCAGCATTTTTCCAATGGTCTTTAATCGATTTTATAGTAACAGGTTCATTGGTAGTTGTTGTATCTTCATTATTTATAATTAATTGAGTTGTATATCCATTACCTTGTGTTTTTAATGGCAATGTTGCCACACCATTGGCATAAGAATAATACGAATCAGGTGTTAAATTAACATTATTATTTGGAAGTTCTGATTTGAAATTATTCAAATTATAAGAAGTTTCTGAAGTTTTTTCACCAAAATATTCTTGTGTTGATTTAAGATCAGAAGTTTCTGTAGGTATATATAAACCGACATTTGAAGTTATATGTTCATCATCATTTGATTTAACTGAAAAAAAAACAAAAAAAAAAAAAAATGAACTCAAATTCAAATAAAACTTTTATACTAATTGTTATTTTCATTATGACTTATGTTTTATTGACATTTTACTTAGTTGGATACATAATTTTGTCTAAACGACTAATACTTTTTCATGGTTTAGTATTTTTATTTTTCTCAAAAAAATACTAATTCGAACTTTTATTGTATATAAAATTTAAATTAATAAATATTTACAGCAAATTTTTTGGGCGATATATGCAAATTCATCTATAAATTTGCTGGTAATCTTCATATCTAATAGTATATTAAGAATAAAATATATAAACCTAACTTTTAAAAATAGTAATTAACTAGGTAGTATTGAACAATTTTGCAAAGTCAACCAATAAATAAATATTTTAAAATAGGTATATTCAGAATATATAAAAAGAAATTTTAACACAAGAAAAAGTGTAAACTAATATATATATATATATATATATATATATATATAAATTATTTGAAACAGGATCATTATTCTTGAACATCTCCCCCCCTCCACCAAAACACTGTATTTATTATATAATCGATTGTAAAAATATTTTAACTTGTATATATATATAAATACACTTCATTTTGTTCGAATCAATATAATTATGAAATTAAACTTATGTAATTAAAATTTACATGTTGTAATTTAAGAAAAAATAAGAATTCTATCTTATCTTTATTTACTTATTCTATTTATGATGAATGAATTGATTTATGTTACTATTAAAAAAATGGCACAGAATATCAATAGAGCAATATTTACTTTAATTTTTATTTCTTTAAAAAAAATTATATATATATATATATGATATATGATCAGATATTTTTTAAACGTTTTACGTTCGAAATAGGATCATCTTTGACAGACGTTGTTTAAAACATATCTTAAATTCTTACATAAATTTAACAACAATAATTATCAGTAACAAACAGTAATTATTTAGCTATTTATTAAAAATATCATAAAAAATTATAAATAATGTATTAATTTCTTACCTGAATTAAGTGAATTTAGTAAAAAGTATATTATAAATGAAATATGTTTAATATATTTCTTCATTACAAATAAATATCCTAAAATCAAAAAGATTAATATTATAATATAAAAAAACAATATCGTGTAAAGAAATTATTAACATTTTAAATTGGAATTTATAAAGAAATTAATAATAAATTAGAAACAATTTGATTACAAAGGAATTCTTATGGGAAAATTTACTAAGTGACTATATTATTATTATTAAATATTATTTTACCTCTAAATAAAAATTTGAAGAAAACTATTTAAGTATAAAATTTGATAACCTAGATACATAGGTAGTTATTTTTTATTAAATACTTATATAAACAATTATTCTTTGGATAATCTGCATGCTATAAACCAACTTATAGAGAAATCCAAAGAATATCAAATTGAGATCTTTTTGGTATTTATAGATTATAATAAAGCGTTCGATAGCATACATCAGGAATATATCTTGCAAGCAATGAGTACCCAGGGAGTGAGTAAGCACTATATTAAAATCATACAAAACATATATGAAGGCTGTAAGGCCCGAGTTGTGCTAGACGAACAAGGTCCATTTTTCGAGGTTGGGAGAGGAGTGAGACAGGGAGACCCGCTCTCACCTAGCCTGTTTAACTGTGCATTAGAACAGATGTTCAGAGAATTGAATTGGATTGAAGATAAACGGTAAATATATAAACAACTTAAGATTCGCGGACGATATAGTGCTGATAGGAACTTCGGAAAAAGAAATAAAATTAGGAAAATGCTAACGGAACTAAATTCAAAAAGTCAAAACATCGGGCTAAGTATAAATTTAAACAAATAATAAAAACCAAAGAAATCTAGCTTTTAATAAAGAATTGCCAATACCCTACAAAAAAGAAACTATTTATCTGGGACAGACGGTTAGATTCGAAAATAGAGCAGCCGAAGAGATCAACAGAAGAATAGCAATGGCTTGGAAAAAGTTTTGGAATTTAAAATTTATACTAAAAAACAAGGAAATAAATAAAAATAAGTGTAATAAATAAATGTATTAATCCAGTTCTGACATATGGGGCACAGACTTGGTCGTTGACAAAAGAATTGAAAAGAAAAATAGAAACTACACAAAAAGCAATGCTAAGAAGTGTCCTATGTGTCAGAAAAAGAGAAATTAAAATTAAGGATTTATACAAAAGAACAAAATCCACAAACATAAACGCAACCATTAATAAACTAAAGTGGAAATGGGCTGGACACTTAATTAGACGAGAGGACGAAAGATGGACAAAAATTATAACGGAATGGTGTCCATTGGAACAGAGAAGAAGAAGAGGAAGACAAATAAAAAGATGGACGGACGACATCTCCAAGGTGGCAGGAAGAGATTGGAGCAGGGTAGCAAGACAAAGAAGAGCATGGATTCTGCTGGAAGAGGCCTTTGCCCTAAGGGGCCTGGTTTAAAAGAAAATATAATGTAATATATTGTAATAATTGTAAATAAACCAATTACGGCTTAATAAATAAATATAAACAATTTCTTTTCAGACAAAATTACCATGATATTGTCATTTAACGATATATACCAAGGATATGACACCGTCTTGTTTAAATATATCATTTAGAATTAGACAATTAACATTATATTGGATATAAAATGTATTTTGGAATGAATTTATCTTATTTAAAAGGAAATATATTATATTTATTATATATATTTTCAAGTATTATTATTTACAAATATATATTATTTTCACAAATTTATAAACCAGAAAAATATTAACTTATCTTCAAAAATAAAAAATAGATTGAAAGTAATTAAAATCTTTAACATTTATTGATAAAAAAATAATTAGACAACTTGTCAAGACGCGTTTAACATTAATTATACATAAATATTCCATATTGATAACATCAAAATTTACTTATTATTTACATGTCGGCATAAAAAACCTAAATAATAAATAGTACTCTTTAAGTTATTTAAAAAAATGTATTTTATTTTGTTTGTTGTACATAGAAATGTGTATAATTATTCATATAGAAGTTTAAATATGGGATAGTATAGAATTGTAGTAAACCGTTAAACCTAAAATTTCCTTTTTACAAACAGTTTTTATTATTCAGTTTGTGACACATAAACTGACATCAACTCTTATTACAACAATTACTTATTGATATTTATATTGATTAAATTTTTATGTGAAATTATAACTTTTAATTCATGTTCAAGTCAACTGTAATTTAATATTTGAACGATAATAATATGTATTAAAATAATTTTGGGATGAGTTTTATATCACTTTCTTTTATGTATTATATTGTGAAATAAGAGTCAGCATAGTTTTTTGGTTGCAAATCAAAAAATATAAATAAGATGGTGTTTTTAGTCAGTGTTTTTTTTTGTATTAAAATTTTCTATCTATTTAAGTAAATACTATTGAATGCGATATTTATTTAATTATATGTAATTGAAATAATTTTTTAAAATGTCTTAATTGTATCCATCTTATAACTTTTAAAATCGATCAATTCAAAAATTGTTATTTATCTCTATGGCGCTTCTGAATTTGAAAGATCTTGATCTCAGCAACCAATCCTGAATTATATCCATACAATTTTCTCCTATCTATCTTTATATTGTTTATCCCAGATATTTTTTCAAATCCCCTATAAATAATACAATTATCTCCAGTTTTTACATAAGGACGTGTTTCGCCTATCGTATCCTCGTTTTTAAAATTCTGACTATATTTAGGGATGCATAGCTGTCATTAATTACTCGTTATGCATTTTCCTACATTTACATTGTTTTTACATGACGTAATTTATTACTCGATAATATTTATTTATATTTTTTATTCAAAACAAATAGAATAATAAAGTAATTATGTTGCAGTTCCGGCCACATTTCATTGTCAGCCGCTTAATGTCACTTAGAATTTCAGCAGTGGACTGGTGTAGCATGAAAAATACCGGAAATTGAGATAAATAGACCCGATATTTATGTTTCAACAAAGAATCTACGGTGGCATTTCATGGGGATCGAAACTTAATCAGGAACTTTCAACTCAAAACTCCTACAAAGTCACCTTACATTTTCTCGCTCAGGGTCAAGTCTTGACAGATTGAATCCCAAATCAATTGCCAGTTACAGGAAAGTAGCCCCGCCATGATCAATCACACTCCTATTATGCATATAGCTTCCATAAACTTTTGATAATTGAAAGTTATGACAAGAACAAACATGAAAATAATCTATTTAGCAGTAAGATGATATATAAAAATTAAATTTAAAATAATTTAAAATATATGTATCTTTTATATTGAATAAAATGATTAAAACTATAATGAGAAATCTTTTTAATGACCTTGGTTATTAATGATTTACTGTTTAAAATCTTAACAAAAGCAAATAAGTTTAATAATACATTCGTGATTATATATATATATATATATATCTTCATTTATTTTCTGTTAGCAATGTTACGTTTAAATTCAGTAAGTCAAGGACCTTCTGTTAAGAATCAGTATATAGCTTCAATTATAGGTAAGAAATTAATCACATTTAAGTCTCATTCACATTAAGTTGATTGTTTTTTGGCGCAGCATCAATCATTGTGTTTAGTCTTCACACAAATTAGTAGTTTGCTATTTTAACATTGAGTATTGAAAATTTAATTAAATAATTTATTTTAGAATATTTTTATGAACAGAGTTAAAACTGTTCAAGATATAAATATTATATTATATTATAATATTAATCTCCCCAATCGTAGATTTAATTCCAGTTTGATTTCGTCTTAAATAAGTGCTTTTAAATGTTAAAATACAAATTATGAATTTGATTTCCTAGAGATTTCGGAAGCGTCAATTTAAACTGACGGCCCTACAGAGATATTTATTCATTATTATATTAATTATAATCATTTCTATCCTAAAAAAATGGAATATCATTTTTAATAGAGAAGAAATCAATGACCACGGTACATAATTATTTCTAGTGTGTGACAATCTAATTTCGTGGTTTCGTTAATTATAATTCAAAAATTATTTTAAAATTATTTCTAATTAATAAATAATTTCATATATATATATATTAATAGATGCGATTTCAATAAATTAAATAAAAGTTTTCATCTAGAATATTTTTATTTTTATATAATATTTAATTATAGACCTAATAGTAGTTATTAAAAAATCCACAGAATTACATATCACATACACATGCACAAATTATAAATAATAGAAAATAGGTAAAATTTCAAGAAATTTAATGTCAAAGTAATTATAATGATTTTTAGAATCTATTGTGTGAAAATTGTTTTGATGGATAAATAAAGACATGCCAGGAGGGGAGGGAGTAGGCATTAGAGTAATCGTTTTCGATTAAAAATAAAAATAAATAAATTATTCAGATATTTGTTTATAATAAATAAAGTCGCTATATTTTTTATATTAATTACGTATCTATATTATTATTTATTTATTATATTAATTAAAAATATAAATTTGAACCAACACACAAATTGTTTGGAATCGGGTATAATTTGATAATTGATTGAAATATTGTATTAATATTTGTGTATATAATTGATTTAATATACATATCATACTATTTTATAAGAATTATACTAATTTATAGTTAAATTAAAAAGGTTTGTGTGGCAAATAGAAGTGGTATATTATTTTTTCTATTTTTTTGATTATATTATTTTAAAATTGATTAAAATTTAATCAATTGATGGAAATTTATTAATATATCTTAACTTTTTGTTTAAATAAAAATTTTAATTTATTTTTTTTATATGATAAAATTTCATTAGAATGAAAAATGTATTTTTATTTATTTATACTATATAGTGTAATTTGAATAAACTAAGTATTTAGCTCGTAGGTATATCCATTTTATAATAATAATTCATATAAATATGACATATTTATTATAATCACAAGGGTATCATTTTAATGTTTAATGCGTCAAAATGTATGACTCTATGGAAATGAGATGTCGTACAACGCAAAACTGAATTGGATCTGTCACATAAACCCATTTCTTGTGAACACATCTCAAATCACTCCTACAGGATGGAATTGATAAGTCATTATCGCATGTTTTCGCATCTAATTCCAAGTGAGAATGGACCTATGAGCTGCAATGAGCTCAAGAACAATTTAGCATAACAATAATTATTTATTTTTAAATAAACAATTTTCTATAATATAATAAATTTATTTATAAAAAAATATTCTTTCAAATAATTAAAGAAGTATTTTATTATTTAATTCATTATTTCAAATGTATCTTATTCAATTGAATAATAATATAATAGATAATATTTCAAAATTTAGAATTGATTTATTTTAAAGTTCATTTATAAAAATAGGATTTATTTTAAAATTAAAATATTTGCTAAACTTATGGATAAAAACAGGTTAATGTGATGCATCTTTTGCTATAAATTTATAAGTAAACTTATAATATGATTATAAGATTAAGAATATATAAAGATAAATATTGAATATCAATTTTCAGTAAACATTGTTTCCTTTGTATATGGATTCTCGCTTGGATGGCCTACAACTGCATTTTACTTGCTGAGCTCGCCTGATACTTCTCCATGGGAAGACCCTTTGACTGTAAATCAATCGGGATGGCTAGCAGGAGCATTAAGTCTTGGAGCAGTATTTGTTTTACCTCTTATCACATGGCTAATGAATATCTATAGCTGCAATTTTTCAGTGTATGTATCATGTAGTTTTAGTACTATAAGTTGGATCTTAACATTAATTGCTGGACAATTAAATAGTAACCAAATAGGTTTTATTTTATTAATATTGGCAAGACTAGCAAGTGGTGCTTCAGGAGGTAGCGCTTCACTAGCTTGCAATAAATATGTATTTGAAATTGCTGAAACAAAGGTGAGAGGTTCTCTTGGTGTACTTTTTGTTGTTGCCATTAATAGTGGAATTTTATTTGGATATGTACTCTGTCCATATATTTCATATAATCTATCGGCCATTATTGGTATTATTCTAACATTATTATTTTATATTTTATTCCCACTTATGCCTCTTACTCCTATCTATTGGATGTCACAGAGAAATAAAAATGAAGCCTATAAATCTATATTATGGTTAAGAAATAAAGATAAAGTATATGCAAAAAATGAACTTCAAATTTTAGAAAATGGATCAATTTCAGATAAAGCTAAGTTTAAAGATTTATTAGCAAGTAAATCCAGTAAACAAGGAATGTTACTTGCCTTTATAATCGCAGCAAACAGTCAATTTTGTGGAATTTATGCTATTATAACTTTTGTTGGGTTTATTTTTATGGAAGCTACTGGAAATGATTCTGTAATTTCACCTTATATTGCAAGCATTCTAGTGGGTAGTTTACAATTAATTGCAAGTTATATTTCATCTATACTTATTGAAAAATTAGGGAGAAAAATTTTATTGCTTTTATCTAATTTTGTAATGGCAGGTTGTTTAATTATATTAGGTTTATATTTTTATTTGAAAAATAGTCTAAGTATAAATATGGAAAATTTTGTATATGTACCTATATTATGTATATCTTTTTATATTGTATTTTTTGCAATCGGAATTGGGCCGATAACATTTGTTGTCCTTTCAGAGTTATTTCCACAAAATCTTCGAGAAAAAGCTTACTTTTTTGGAATGGTAATTTTATGGGGTACTTGTTTTATTGTAGGAAAATTTTTTAATAATTTGGCAGATTTAATAGGTTGGTCGGGATGTTATTGGACATTTGCATTAATTTGTATAATAAGTGGAATATTTATCTTATTTGAATTACCAGAAACAAAAAATAAGTCAATAGATGAAATAATAAAACTATTGGTCAAAGAAAAACATGAGAACGAGGAAAAAATAATAGAATGTTAAAGAAATTTATTCTTAGATTACCTTATGTAATTGTAACAGGCCTTCTATACTTTAATCCATTATAGGAGGACTGATTAAAAAATCGTGTAATCTATATAAATAAATATATTTAGATTAAGAATTAAATTTGTCTCTTTTTCTTCTTTAAATATTCTTCTTAAAATTATTTTATACATCAATTTTGAGAATATCCATTTATTATAAATTATTTTTTATTAAAAAATATTTAATTTAATACCTTAATATATCATTTTTAAATTATTAAATTAAAAATAAACATTATAATTTTATATAAATTGAATTAAATGTAATTTTATCCTATATTAATAACATAGCAATTGTAAAGATGTTTGTCAAATCAATGATTAGAAAAAGAGAGAGGCAAGGGAAAAAGTTTAATATGAATTATTTCGAATAAAAATTAATAAAATTAAGATATTAAAAATAGGTAATAAATTAAGAAATAATTGTTAATATCCTGCTTAATTAATTTATTTGATTTAATTAACTTTAAAAAACAATTTTTTATAAAAATGTTTTTTTTATTAATAATTTTTATTATACATATAAAAAAATGTAAAATTAAAAAAAATATTAATACTATGATCTTAAAATATTTATTTTATATTTTATAGTTTGATTTTATTATACATTTTTAATTAAATAAATTAATTTAATAAATTAAAATTAGATGAATATATAAATCTAAATTAATTTAATTTAATTAAAAAAAAACTACATTCTATTTTATTTTTAATTTATTATAAAATAAATAAAAAAAAAATATTTTTTTTTAAATTAATCAATAAAAATAAAACAATATTGTGTTCAAAAAACTCGAAAAGATATGACCAACTAAAAAATAACATAATGTATTTAATAAATTAGTTAATTTAGAAAGAGTAGTAAATTTAATATTTTTAAAACATAACATTGTAAATGTTAGCAAACCTGTTTGTTATATTTATATTTCTTTTTAATAAAATATTAAATTGTTTCCAAAACTATTTAACAAGCATATTGTGCCAATTATTTATAAAAACAGTTAATATGATAAAAACTATATAATTTAAAAAACTTATGTAAAACATGTAAGTATTAAAAAATATTATGTATATTTATAAGTTTTTGGGTTTATTTTTTCTTTTATTGCATTTTCAAAATTATTAACAGCTATTTTATAAAAAAATAAAATTTTTGAATTTCATTAGTCATTTATATTAACCCCAATACTTTTTCTCACCTTAAATATATTGCTAAAATAATTAGTCAAATTATAAATAATAAGCAAGCCGCCGCATGCTTATTATCCACACGTCTGCGAAAATTAAAATACTCTACCTCTATCTCAAATTACAAATCAACTAAAATAAGACAAGTAATTTCTTATACACTGTACATTGATTTATTAAAATGTTAAAGATGAATTATCACTTATTTATATTTTTATTCTTTTCATATTCGATATCTGTCATCTTTTATTTGAGTGTTCAAGCAAGTTGTTAATAGTTTTTTATTCTTTTCTTTATTTAATTTTAGCATGAAGGGTAAAAACGTACATTTTTGTAATATTTTTTATCCTTTAAATAATTTATATCATCTTTTATATCATTAAAGCTGCTGAAGTTTACAAAAAGATACGTAAAGTGTATAGTTTTAATTGCTTACCTGATAAATTGCTTTAAAAATTTTGTAATTGAGAATATTTATTAAGGAAGATCAACGTTCCGGGAAGTTATTGATGACCAAATCAAAATCATAATTCAAGAGAATCGTGATTAAACTCTTCTTGAGATTGAAGAGAGTTTTAATAAATCGTTCACAACAATTGAAAATCACTTAAAACATCTTGGATTCCCTTAGAAACTGGATAGTTGGGGTACATCTTGACAATCGTAGTCCTAACATATTTTTGAAAAATTACTACTCCATAGTGAGAGGACTGGCGAAAATGGAGGGTGAGGCAACGTTTTATGATCCAAGAACTTATTCAAATTTTGCAGCTTTTGTTGATGTGCAACTAAGGCCATGGTTGGTTTAAGTAAAAATGTAATTTTTTTTTAATAATCAAATTTAGTATGAATTTATTCCATTTAATTATATATATATCTTTACTAGAGGGAAATTTTGAAAGACAAAAGTTTATTATCAATTCTAAAGATTTATATTAAGTTAGGAACGCCATGTTATTTTTTAAAATAATATTATTTTGGATTTATTAATAATTATTATAATAATTATATATATAGTGTGCCGCATATGGGAAGGATAAGTTCAGAACACACATATGAGAGAAGGGGGGGAGGGGGTTAAATTAAGCATTTGATTACAAATAATCCAAGCAGTGACAGATTACCCACTAAACACGTACTTAAGGGCCCGATATAGAAGGGGCCCTAAAATTTAAAAAAAATAAAAATACTTTTTTCCAAATATTAAATTTGTATTTAAAAAAGATTTTCTGATTTTTGTATTTATTCACTCAAAAAATGAATATTAAAATTTTATTTTGAAACAGTAGGGCTAGTGGGTATAACAAAAAATAATTGTATATTCAATATCAAGGGGGGACCACAACATAAAGTGCCTAGAGACCCTAGACGATCTTAATCCTCCACTACTCAAGATATATAAAAATACTTAAATTAATACAAAAAATTAATTATATATTTACAATTCTATTATTTAAAAAATCTCTCTTAAAGTTAAATTTACTTTATAAGAACCTTGCACATAAATACTATATATACATCTATTTAAGGGCGTTCCTCATTGGTAACATTCGAACTACTGAACTTAAGTACTAGAATTTGAACCTCATTAAGGTCACAATTTATATGTAAAAGTGTTAATATACACTGTGATTTAGTGGAGAAAAATGTTAGTAAATTTATATTTATATTAATTTTTATAAGATTGATATTAAGTTAATTTAAATATTATTTATATAAATAACTACATTCCTTTATTAAAATTACACATTTATATGTTTATATAATAATATAATACTTAATATTTAATGTGTTAGATTATCTAATAAATTTGTAAACTAACTAAAATTAGGTTGGATCGCAAAGGTTAATAAAATATATAAAATTTATATTACAGTGTACTTCTAATGAGAGTGAAAGGAAAGTATCACATTGAGAAATCTAGATAAATTTTTGTTCTTAACTTAAAATTTTTAATTAATAATATTTTCTAAAAAAAGAGGAATTCAGGGAACTTAAAATTCCTTCTAAAAAATGACATCTATAACATCCAAATATCATATTTTATTATTTAGATCCTCTCACTTTCTATCTATCTATATATATATAAGGCTAATAATAAATAATATATTTATATTATAATAGGGTACATATCATAATTTGATAATTGGTAATCATTCTGATCGAAATTTACATTTATTTTGTTATAATATTTTACATTTTATAAATTATTAATATAGTTTAATGTCATTACACATTGTATAAAATAAGTTACAATTAAAATTAATATGAATTTTTAAAAATATAAAATAACTAAATGACTTAACAAAAAGCGGAGGCCAATAAACAGAGAAAATATTCTATACCCCAATTTCACAATAATAAGATACATATATTTATTATGAATAATATGGAATATTCTTCATATTTAACTATTTTGTAAAAGTACCTCTTTAGGCTCATAGACTATCTTTTCAAAAACGAAAAGAAGTTCCTCTTTTACACCCCTCCCCTTCAAAGCATCCAAAATCATAAAGTCAATTTATTAATTCAAAAATTGGATTGATTTACCCACTAAAATTCAACCAAACTTTTTGACTGCTTTTAATTTTTTATTTTAACATTTGGTAATTTTTATATAAAGCTTGGTTTCCCCTGCAATATAACAAATTTGTTTGTGACCCAGCCCTAAAGATAAATATAACTTTGAGACAAGTGCAAATATAAACCCTGTAATGAATTGATTTATTTTCCCTTTAGAAATAATAAAATCAATTTAAAAAAAAACAAACAAACAAAATAAATAACTGAATATTGAAATATTTAGCCAAATTTTAAATTGCATGTCTGATCTGAAATATTGGATATTGATAAATTAAATTTCCAACTTTATATAAAAATTAATCGAAGGAGTAATTATTCACTTTTTTCCTTCCTTCCAGGATAAAAAGTGAAAAAATCTCATCTCATCATAAACTGACATTTATAGATTTTGGATCATATTCTTCCACATACTTAATTATTTTCTTACATTTAGTCAAGTAAACCTTCATATCATGTCTCATTCTCGAAATACAAACGAACAAATTCCAATCAAACCATATACGAAAGAAGCAGCTCGAAGAAGATGGAAAATTCTTGCTCAAGCTCTCACTAGAAATACAGAAAATGTCCTTGATTTAATTTCCGTACGAAGATTCACTTCTTATGATCTTATTTCAGCAAAATTAGTTATGCAGGATAAAGAAGATGTAAATTGCAGATGGTATGAATATGCTGCATGCATCGAATCTATGAAACATTGGGTTTATATTCGCCATCCGATTAGAAAATTTAAACCGATTGAACTAATTGGCTTTAACAATACTGGAAACGTGTGTGTTTGGCCTTCGGAAGAAATTCTCGCCTATTATGCTTTATGTAATTTAAATTTGTTTTCTGGAAAGAGAGTTCTCGAACTTGGTGGAGGAATGACTTGTTTAGCTGGTTTAATGGTCACAAAATATTCATCTGCCACCTTTGTTAAGCTTACTGATGGAAATAAAACAGCTATTGAAAACGTTGCATACATAATTGATAAAAATGGACTTGATAAGATTAAATCTGTGACATGTTCTGTTCTCGATTGGACAAACATTCATAATGTTAATATCAATTTCTTAAATCGCTTTGATATTATTTTATGCGCAGATTGTCTTTTCTTTGATGAAGTTCGTTTAGATTTAGTTGAAACCATTTGGGAATATCTAAAAGATAATGGAATCGCTCTTGTGATGGCACCGTGTCGTGGAAACACATTTGAGAAATTTGCTCATGAAGCAGAATTAAAAGGGCTTTCATGCATCGTTTATAGATATTATAATGACAATGTGTGGAATTGTTATTTGAAATATAATAATAACCCCAATTATGATGAAAATCTCCATTACCCTATGTTAATGAAATTATCCAAAATATTTTAAATGGAAGATAGTTTTGTTTTCTACGAGTTTTAAATGTCAATTCCCTTAAAAAAAGTTGGTTGAAATTTTTCAAACTAAAGGAATGTTTCAGAATTTGATCTCTTCATAATTCATTCCTCCTTATTTTATTGTCAATTTCCAATTGTATATTTATTTATATTTAAATAAAGTTTACATTAATTAACATGTTTTATACAAACAATTAATTCTTTTAAAATTGTATGTATTTCAAGTTATATTTAATTATGATATAATAAGAGAAGAGTTTAAATTTTAGTGTAGGCACTCATAGAAACATTTTCTTTTATTGTTTAAAAACCTAAAATTTTAACTTAAAAAAATAAACATTTAATGAGGATAATTTAAATTTAAATGATTTCAAATATATTTACATTCAATTCATTTATTAGTTGGCATGTTCTGGTGCTTGGTTGATAAGAAGAGATCTTCTCATGATGGTGTCATGGAAATGCTCATAAGTCAAATAAAATAATTTGAAATCACTCCAATTAAACTATTCTTACTAAATGTTTATTATTTTTATATAAATTTTCAGGTTAATAATAGAATAAGAGAAAAACTACAGGGTCCGGCAAAAAAAATGAATGGATTTCCAAGGACTGTGTAAATAATAAATGACGACATTAACCAAAAGTTTGTGTATTACTAAATGTTTACAATATCTTAAAGTTTATTTGTGAAAAATGACCTCTTCCAAATGGCGTCCCTCGTTTGCGATACAGCGGGTTAGGCGATCTCTGGAGTTCTGCATAACACGTGTTGTCATTTCAGGCGGTATCCTTGCCATTTCTGCTCTGGTTGCTTCTTTTAAGGCATAGATGGTTTGAGGAAGGTTGGTGTACATTCTTTCTTTCAGCTAGCACCATAGAAAAAAAATCACATGGCGATTATTAAATCAGATGCTTCCCGGCCGCATTATTTCACATCGCAGTGACATAACATGGCCCTCGCGCTCGCCAGGTCTAGCGCCATGTGATTTTTTGTCACAAACAAGGGACGCCATTTGGAAGACCTCATTTTTCACAAATAAACTTTAAGATACTGTAAACATTTAGCAATACATAAACTTTTGGTTAATGTCGTCATTTATTATTTACAGTCCTTGGAAATCTATTCATTTTTTTTTTGCCGGACCCTGTATGATATTCATTATGTGTTGGCGTCGAAACTTTGGAAGAAAAAAAATAGGAAGGGTAGAATAATATAGTATTCAGGGCTTCATATATGTTTCAATGTCATTAAAATGACTATTAAAACTTCTGATTCACTTTCAGATGGAGTGAGAAGGACGTCAACATTTTCTCTCCCAACATACTACTAAACAGATTCATTTTAATCAAAGACACTGAAATATCTTTTAAGCAGTTAGTTGTTGATGTAATTGAGCTGACAGATGTTTACATTACAAAAACTAATAGTTCTAGGGATATTCTAGTAGATCTTAAATATACTTTCTTGTAAAATAAACAATTTCTTGTTCTTGATTATTATAAATCTCTTTGTTTAAGGGCTTATTTACACGTTTTTTTTTGTAAATTTATCTTAATTATATTATTTATATATTGTTTATTTTATAAGATACTTAAATATATATTATAAAGTACATTTTGATCAAAAAGATAAATAAAATTTAATTTTAAATTCAAATAATAAAATTAGATAGATAATACTGATTCCAGAAAGATATTTATCTCTTCAAAAATTTAATATAATTTGATAAGGGGTTATTAAATTTTAAAGAAAAGTTTTTTTTTGCTTTTGATATTATTTTCTAAAAAAATGAAAATCTGGTCAAAATTAAGGTTTGCTGACCTAAATTTAAAACTAATAATTTAATTTTAGAGTATATTTTTTTATAAATTCAGAGGAATGCACCAGAAAATCATAAAAATACATTCTCCCTATTATTTATTTTAATTTCTTGAGAAACTTTTTACTAAGTAGAAAAGAGAGGCTCAAGGCATATTAATTGAAACCCCATCCTCTAATGATACAATATATATATGTGCAGGTATTTTTGTAGTTATTCAGTTGAGTTCGTTTTCCGAACAATTTTTTTCGATTAGAAAACTGTGGGGACTAAATCCTATGAATACGGTAATTGGGTGAACAGTCTACGAGGGTGAATCAAATATAAACGGTAATTTTTGTTTTTATGCATTCATTGATTAATAATATACACCAATTAAAACTGTATTTCTTCTCTACAAATCCTTCTGCAAACTCCACACACTTTTGAAAACGACACTTAGAAGTTTCAATATCCCTGTCTAAAAAGATAAAGGGCGAGTTGTGAACCAATTGTAAATATGCCCCTCGACTTCTTCATTCATTATTCAGTCTAACTCTCTTGATCAATTTCTAATAAGAATAGAAAATGACTGATTCAAATATCCTGTTTATATTATAATCATAATTTAATTTATTAATCTCCTTTTGTCTAACTTTATTCTTAAAAGTACTTCAATTTTCATATTCAATATTTTTTAATCTAATTAGATCTTTTTGATTTTTTAGGATTGAATATTGGAAAACTTGATAAACGAAGAATTAAAGCGAATTTTACAACAGTGATAAAATATAGCTGTAAGTCCTATTTATTTTTACTTGGGAATTATTCTTGCAAATCTAGGTCAATAGACAATAAGTTCGAATAATAATTTTAGATTTCAATATCTATTGACCATATACTCATGGTCCAATTTGTAATTTCTTAACACCTTAAAAATTTATTAGGATCAGAAAATAACTAAAGTTTCTAACCTTAAATATTTAAGATAAATAAATACCATTCAATTCACAATATTATTTATGCTATTAATGTAAAATTCCGAAATTCTGGAAGCGATGAAGTCGTTAAAGGTGTGTTTGACATCGTTCAGTTTCCTTTAAGAAATTATCCGGATGGTAAAATGAGTGATGATAATTGTGAACGTAGACAAACCATCATTATTTTTTAGGTGAATTTCTCTTTGAAAAATATTGTGGATATCGATCATGATCCAACTATTGATTTAAATGCTGCCGATTCTCGTTACTTTTTTTGACATAGAAATTTCTTGCAGGTGTATAGGAATTGTTCCAGTTTCAAGTTCGTTGTGAATGGATTCGTGTCTCCACCAAAGCCTTCCATTGCTCATTTTTTTGTCCACAATCTTCAGTATCTCCATCGCGAAAATGTTTTAAACCATCGTTAAGGTATATGTTTGTTTGTAGTTTTCTTCAATGAATGCGCCTTTAGTCATAGTCAAGTTGAAACTGGTACAAAAAAAAAATGAGTCGTAATTGCTTATTTATATAATTAATAACTACTTTATTTAAAATTAAATCATGGACTTAGTAATAAATGTACAGTAAACCTTTCGCGAATAAACATTAGAAAAGTTCTGTTAAAATAAATTAATATTATAAAAATATTTTTTTTCTGATTGACCCTTTATATTTTAATATTTTTATCTGATATAGGGTGACCCAGCCAGTAGTTGAACAAATAAAGCCAGTTTACCACGGATCATGTTGTAAGTTCTATACTATTAGCCGTAAAACTAAGCTAATGGATTTTTAACAAAGCTTTATTATTGTAGTTATTAAAAAAAATATTAAACAGTGCTTAACTGAAAAATAAAAAGCAAAAAAAAATCCACAACATTTTTTATGATTTTATCCCAGTGGTTGAACAGACATGTCCAGTTTTTGAACGCTCGATATTCCAGTAATTGAACACCCGTTATTTCATAGTTTTTTTTTATTTTAAGTTTAGGTACGCATCCAAAACGACTTAACAAATATCTAGGCCTATAGCTTGAGCACTCATAACACAATACAAGGCTGATTCACATTCCAAACATTGCTCAATGTTTAAATTATAATAATAATAATAACAATAATATATTTATTTATTTATTTCAAACAAACACCCATCTGCAATATACATATAAGATACAAAATTAAAAATATTTTTAAAATTTTTTAAACTTTTGATAAGAAATTGCTTTGGAAGTCGAGTCCCGTTACTGCATACAGATTCCTGGTTTTACTTTACTTTACTTTAGGCAAGTCCGTTTGTCTTGAAAGTGTTGCTTGGATTGCACTAACATTCAATGCTGAAGGTGAGGCATCAAAATTATGATTAATTTCGGGCTCTTTTTCAATACACTCAGACAAAAGGCCATTTGTCTGAGTTTCATTAAGACATTTGCTCAGAAGCCTTTTCCAAAACTGAAACAGTTTACGGGCCTCATTATTACCCTCCCACTCTTCCCCTGCACTTTTCTAAATTCTTCAGACCTACCCTTGGGGAAGAGGGATTCAAGGTATAAAAGGGATTGAACATTCACAGTCTGGTGATCTTTGATGGCGGGCACCGTTCACCACTGTTCAATTACTGGAATTTGTGCATTTTAACAGTGCCATTAGTTGAACAGTCAGTTTAGAGCTCTAAAAAATAAAAAATATCTATACCTTAATATCATACTTCAAAATGTAGTCCTTTAGCTTTAATTTAAGACCAATTCGGTAAAAATATCTCTAAAAATGACTAGGATGCACGTGGATTACTTTTACTTACCGTATTTTCAGTAGACTAGTCGTGAATGCAAAAACAAGCATTTCATTTGAGAAAAAAAATAATATCTCTGAGTACTTAAGTCACGTGCAGCAGACGATAGGTGTTTCAGTTGTGACAACATACTAACTTAAAAATAAAATAAAATTTCACGTTCCAAGCATGTTTCCTCTTGAGATTTTGGCGGATTTTTGGTAATTTGTTCAACTACTGGAAGGGGTTCAACTACTGGCTGGGTCACCCTATATATATTATTATAAATAAAGTAATGGAACTAAAAATTAAAAGTGAATTTGTCTTCTTAAATTCTTAATTAATATATTGGGTATTTGGTAATTTCTTTCTATGTTCCAAATCTAAATGAAAATTCTCTAGCCAAAGACTTGTCACCATCACCTTCAACTAATTATGAGTCAATTTCACCGTTTCTGAATAAACAATTTTTTTTATTACAATTTTTATTTTCTAATCGACGTCGACGTTCTGACTGGATCACACTACATTGATAATTTTAATTATCATAAAAAATTAAAATTTTTAAATTTTGTCAATAGTAAAAGTATTTATTAGATGTAAATACTTTGTGGGTGCGGGAGAAAGAGTGGGTTTGAGAAACAAGGCCTTTGATAAAATGTTGTCGTTTATTTATAATAAAATTTGCGGTTTTTACCTTCTCCTCTGGTTTGGGAACCCTCGAAGAGCGCGCCGCCAGGGATGCCGATGTGTGTCGCGAGTTACGACCGCACAACTTTATTAGGATGAGAAATAAAATATATATTTAATTTTTTTTTAATATAAAAAATTTTTTTACAAATAAACAAAATGTATTGTTATTCTATTTCTTATATACGAGGGTGGCCTGGAAAGTTTCCGACCTGGCCAAGAAAAACGATGTTTTTCAATTTTTTTTGCTATATTTTTCAACATAATCTCCATCAACACTGATACATTTCTCATAACGGTGTTCTAATTAATTTAATTAATTTAATTAATTAATTAAATTTGATTTAATTTAATTTAAGTCTCATCAACAGTTATGAATCGACGCAAAATTCGTTTGGATTACGCCTACAGCGCCAAATTGTCGTTAGAAATGGTTTTTCGAAGCAATTTTTGGCCTAACGTTAGGAAATGCGGCACCCACGTTGCACACAGTTTTCCATATTCAAATGGTTTTGCAAAATATTTCCCACACGTTTAGCTGACATCGTACAGGTCTCAATTATCTTGAATTTTGAAAAATAAAACAAAACAAAAATTGAAAAACATCGTTTTTCTTGGTCAGGTCGGAAACTTTTCAGACCACCCTCGTATATATATATATATATATATAATGTAAGTTAAACTCGTCTGAAATAAGGTTTCATCAATGTAGATATAAATATTAATTAAAGGGAACAAATAAATGAGTTAAAGATGTATATACATAATGTCATTCGGAATTCAATAAATTTTATTTATTTTTCAATATATAAAACTTGTTTTATTTAACTATTTTTAATAGATTGTTTGCAGATACAGAACTCAACTCTTTATATTAAAAATGTACTGATACCAATGGTACAGTACTTTTTTGAAAGTACTGTCCACTTACAGGTACTGTATAAGAATAATATAATAAAAATAAATCAATATTAATATAACTGTGATTTTTATGTATTTGATTAAACTTCCTCCCCCCTCCTTTCCCCACCGGAGCTTTCTTCTTAGAATCAGATTTCTAAGTGTGGTATTGTTTTATTTATATTATTTAGACTAAATAATATAAATAACTAAGTAACTAAATTTTAGGGTCTCAGCTCATACGCCATTCGCTTCTGTCCTTAAATTTTATAATATTAGTTTATTAGCGTTTAAAATTTTTAAATAATCTTAATTTGTGCATTATAATAAGATTGAAATTTTTATGTTAAATGAAAAATAAGTTGACCTGTGGCCAGGTCCGAACCGACCGACGGTTTGAAATAAATTAATTTCCAGCTACAGAAACAATTTCAAATAATTTTCATATATCTATTAATGTAATAAAAAACAGATATGGATACATAAATAATAAATATAAACATTTTTAATTTTATTTTATTTATATATATATGCAAGACCAGGCTGTGACGTCATGCATGGCTGGATGACGTCATATAATTTTAAATCAAGAAAAAACTAATAAATATGATTTTTTTCGAGGATAAAACCAATACAAAATGCATGATTCGTGGTGATATATAAAAAAATCTCCTTTGGTGTGAAAATAATCCTTTCCTTCCTATCGTCGATCGCTAATACTACCACTTCCGGTTTCCCGAATTGCACCAAAAGTTGATGAATTCATCCCACTGATGCATTAAGTAAATATACCAAATTTCATCAAAATCGGTTGAGCCGTTCAGGCTGTACGCATCTATACGGACGGACAGACGGACGGACGGACAGACGGACAGACATCATGCTAAAAATACTTTTTTCTGTTTAGAAAATGCATGATTCGTGGAGATATGTAAAAAAATCTCCTTTGGTGTGAAAATAATCCTTTCCTTCCTATCGTCGATCGCTAATACTACCACTTCCGGTTTCCCGAATTGCACCAAAAGTTGATGAATTCATCCCACTGATGCATTAAGTAAATATACCAAATTTCATCAAAATCGGTTGAGCCGTTCAGGCTGTACGCATCTATACGGACGGACAGACGGACGGACGGACAGACGGACAGACATCATGCTAAAAATACTTTTTTCTGTTTAGAAAATGCATGATTCGTGGAGATATGTAAAAATCTCCACATGTGAAATTTGGTGTGAAAACAATACCTCCCTTACTATCGTCGGTCGGTAATGAATGAAAATGCACAGCACAAGGGTATGAAAGATTTCAATTTCAAAAGCATCAACAGAAAAAGTTGTTTTTATAGATTAAATTTAATTTAAAATTAAAAGATAAAAATATATAAAAAGAAACATACAATCTTAAAGAAAATAAGTTGACCTGTGGCCTGGCGCAGAACCGACTGACGGCTTGAAATAAATTAATTTCCAGCTACAGAAACAATTTCAAATAATTTTAATGTATCTATTAATGCAATAAAAACAGATATGGATATAACATAAATATTTTTAATTTTATTTTATTTATAATATTTAATTAGGAGCTAGATGTGACGTAGGGGACAGACATCATGCTAAAAATACTTTTCTCTGTTAAGAAAATGCATGATTCGTGGAGATATGTAAAAATCTCCACATGTGAAATTTGGTGTGAAAACAATACCTCCCTTACTATCGTCGGATGGTAAAAATACACTTTGTTTCATAATTTCATTAAAGTTAACCAAAATTTGTTCTTAATTATTTTTAGAAAGGATCACTAGAAGCGGTCCTGATCTAATTTTTCAAAATGTAAATTTATGATTAATTTAGCAATATTCCAGCATAGTATTTAAAGATAAAAAAAAAAAAAATATCATAGAATTAGCCTTCAATAGAAAATCAATTAATTATATATTACATTGCAGTGTATTTTTTACCGACCGACGATAGTAAGGGAGGTATTGTTTTCACACCAAATTTCACATGTGGAGATTTTTACTTATCTCCACGAATCATGCATTTTCTTAACAGAAAAAAGTATTTTTAGCATGATGTCTGCCCGTCCGTCCGTCCGTAGCTTGAACGGCTCAACGGATTTTGATAAAATTTGGTATATTTACTTAATGCATCAGTGGGATGAATTGATCAACTTCTGGTGCATATCCGGAAACCGGAAGTGGTAGTATTAGCGATCGACGATAGGAAGGGAAGGGTTATTTTCACACCAAATTTCACATGAGGAGATTTTTTTACATATCTCCACAAATCATGCACTTTGTATTGGTTTTATCCTCGGGAAAATCATCTTAATTAGTTTTTTCTTAATTTGAAATTATATGACGTCACCCAGCCCTTCATGACGTCACAGCCAGCCTTATATATTATAAATAAAATAAAATTTAAAATATTTATGTTATATCCATATCTGTTTTTTATTGCATTAATAGGTATATTAAAATTATTTGAAATTGTTTCTGTAGCTCGAAATTAATTTACTTCAAACCGTCGGTCGGTTCTGCGCCTGGCCACAGGTGAACTTATTATTTATTCCTTTGATCTCATTGATATGTTTAATAATTTTTGAGAATGTCTTATCATTGTTATGAAACCATATTGTTTATAAAAATATTATATGAGATTGGTAATGTGGTTATTATATACTAAAATAATTTTCTACCTGGAGATCGTTTTAAGTTTTTATGATGAAAGAGTACTGGACCCGCTTTAGAGAGAGGGGGCGGCCTTTTGGTTATTAATTTAATAAATTTTACAAATATAGGAGCGAAAATTTGTTCTTTTTCCCAGGGTGCCGTAAATGCTAGAGCGGACGCTGTGTGATTCGTAGTTCCATGTACAACTTCAAGTTAACTATCAATAAAGCCTTTGAGATTACTTAAATGCTGAGTAAATACCATGGACACATAACTTTTCAGTTAGTTCTATATTTGAATCGTTTATTTTGAAAATAGTCCAAGTTTAAATATACTTTTTTTATAAGACATCAATGAATGGATACGTAAATTTTCAACTCCTGAATGTATTACCAAAGTTCGAAAATATTGTATTAACAGAAATATCAGACAAATTACAACGTAAAATCTAGAATCTTATTGACCTATTACTATATATATAACCGGGACATTATGATTTCTTCAAATCTCTTTCACACATACAAAATGTGGAAGTCTATTAAATTTTTTTGTGATTTATGTTTGTAATTTTGTATGTTTTATATTTAAAAAAAATGTTTCGAATCACATAAATTATGTTTTTTGAAATGTTGTAAACATATATAAAATAAAATGAGCATTGTTTGTTTTTGGACTATTTTAAATGTTGTTGAATGGACTTGGGCCCCTTCAAATTGTATAACGAATCTTGTTGTTAATTTTGAAAGTGATTAATTCAATTCTTGGTAACAAATGCATATTATTATTGACTTAATACTTGCTTTTATTTAAAAAGGAACTATATATATTGAAATGATATTTCCTTTTGTGTGCAATTTGTGTTTTGTTTTTTGTTTAGGATGTTTTTTTTGTCTCTATCTCTTTCTCTCTTATTGGTATTAATTAAATAATTATTAATTATTAATTGATATTTTATTTTAATTTAATATTAATTAGTAATTAGATATTCTATAAAGATTCAACCAATTAAAAATTATTATAAATTTTATTTATTATAATTGGTTTTGTAATTTGATAATTTATAAGATAATAAAAGACAATGTAATTGTGTTGATGTGAGGAAAATCGTGACGTATGTCTGTGTTGGGAGTTTGTTTATAGTCTTTGTTAAAGATTTATTCTTATCTATACCACGAAATAGTGAGGACGTTTAATTTTTCCCTCCCCAATTTTTGTAAGTTTTTATGTTCCGGATGCTGAATTCACCGTCCATAGTTCAGTTCCTTTGTATTGGAATTCCCTTATATATTTGTACGTTTTCATGCAATTAATGCAATTTAATTTTTCATTCGGTATTCGACATTCCCTTGATCGATGATTATCTCGACCACATTTAAGGCAAATACCGTCTAAACCTAACGACTTGTAATCTAAGTTTTTGTAACTATTTTGACTATTCTTATCTCTATTCATGTCAGATTTAAGCCTTTTACTTGAATAGTTGCTTGAGTTACTTGAATTTCTTGTTGCTTATTGCTTATTAAACTTTTTCTTATTTTTGTCCAGCCTTTTGATTTCCGATATAGTCGATGTCGATTGCTTCGATAGTTCTTTTGAATCGTTACCGATGCCTCAAAGCTAAGTGCAGTCTCTTGGATTTTTGTGAAGGTACAATCTTTCTCTTCCAGTTGTAAAAATCGTTGCCGTAGCTCATTACTTGAAATCCCTCGAATGAATTGAGAAGTCTAAAAGATATCCGAAATGTCCTTCTTACATACCCCGCAGTTTAACTTAGAATCGGCCAGATTTTTCTTTAAATCGGTTATGTAGTCCAATAAGTTTTGATATGACTTCTGGATCGTAGATAATAATTGATGACGAATTCGGAGAGGGTTGATAGGTGGGAACATTAGTTTCTTATATTCTTTGATAATATTATCGTAAGTTTGTTCTGTCAGTTTGTTTGGGGCAAAAATCGCTGTAAGGTTTGAATAATGTTCACTGCCAATTGATGTTAATAGAGAATTTACCTTATCATCATGTTGTATAATTTAAATTATTTCCTGTCGATTATAAAAGATTTAAATCTAGTAAAATAAATTATAGTTGCAATTTTTTCTTTTAAATTGGAAACCAATAAACTTAATTTTTATTATTCTCTTTTGTAATATATTAATTGTATTATTCCTACAACTTTCTCTATCTCTCATTCCACGTTGGATCTTAGTTATCTGATTGCTACCTTACAACATGGACCAAAACCTCTATTTTAATTGAATCTCCATCCCTCCCTTACTCCCCTCTTTCCCCCTCTTCAATCACACAAACGAGGGCCAGTGCGCACCTCAAGTCCGTGCATCGCCATTACACACTTCCCCCTCCACTCCCTACCTCCCCTCTCCTATCTACCGCTTAATTATAAACACCCTCCCTTACCTAACATCCCAAAATACATATATATATAATTCATAAAAGGAAAATCAAATTGTATAAATTTTATTTTAGATCAGAGATGAGCAACTTTTTTTATCAAAGGACCAAACGAAAGTTCGACATTTCTTGGCGGGCCGCAAACAAAAAACAACTAATCCTTAAATATATTTAACGAAAACACCTAATAAGGTCTCTTTCAAGGTCTCAAAAAATCGTTTCATTGTTGTAGTGATTATTATAATATATATATTTAACTTAACGTAGCAAAAATTTTAGGATTCGAGGGTAAGTCATCCTATTTTTTGGAAGGGATAAAAAAATTGGAGAAACGTTGGACGAAGTGTATAGAGTTTGAAGGAGACTACGTTGAAAAATAAAATAAAATAATCTTTTATCCAAAAACCTGTGTTTCAGTCAAAAAGCCATAGACTTATTGACCTACCCTCGTATCAATATGATGGTCTGTGATAATGATATTGTATTGTTATATTTGGCAGGCTGAGGGTTGCTCATTCCTGTTTTAAATAAAAAAAACTTTTAGTTTTTGTTTTCTATTAATTAATATAATTAATACAACATGAATCAATAAATATTAGGGGATGTCAAAGTAAATTGTAAACGTAATTATAATTAATAATTTTTACTATTAAACAGAATGGCCACTGATAAAAATATCAATATAGAGGAAGAAACAGATCTATTTCAACCCCAATTGTTTGACGATGTTAACCCGATGTCTATGGAAAATCAACTGGTTTATCCGATGGATACCCAGGTGAGTGTTGAGGCGGTTCCATAACCCTCCTAGTCTAGTGGATATGTTCACACTTATGACAAAGTTGTTAGGGGAAATTAGAAGTGAAATAAATATTCAATCCCAAAATACTGAAAATTTAAATAAAAAACTAGACAATCAAACTGAAAATTTAAATAAATAAGTTGACCTGTGGCCAGGTCCGAACCGACCGACGGTTTGAAGTAAATTAATTTCCAGCTACAGAAACAATTTCAAATAATTTTAATATATCTATTAATGTAATAAAAAACAGATATGGATACATAAATAATAAATATAAACATTTTTAATTTTATTTTATTTATAATATATATGCAAGACCAGACTGTGACGTCATATAATTTTAAATCAAGAAAAAACTAATAAATATGATTTTCCCGAGGATAAAACCAATACAAAGTGCATGATTCGTGGTGATATATAAAAAAATCTCCTCATGTGAAATTTGGTGTGAAAATAACCCTTTCCCTTCCTATCGTCGATCGCTAATACTACCACTTCCGGTTTCCGGATTTGCACCAAAAGTTGATCAATTCATCCCACTGATGCATTAAGTAAATATACCAAATTTCATCAAAATCGGTTGAGCCGTTCAGGCTGTACACATCTATACGGACGGACAGACATCATGCTAAAAATACTTTTGTCTGTTAAGAAAATGCATGATTCGTGGAGATATGTAAAAATCTCCACATGTGAAATTTGGTGTGAAAACAATACCTCCCTTACTATCGTCGGTCGGTAAAAACTAGACAATCAATCTCTCATTCAATCCCAAAATACTGAAAATTTAAATAAACAAGACCTCCCTTACTATCGTCGGTCGGTAAAAACTAGACATTCAATCTCAAAATACTGAAAAATTAAATAAAAATATGAATGAAAAATTTGATATTCAGTCTCAACAAATTCACCTTTTAACGAATGAGTTTCGAAATTTAACTATCGACGTAGAAGAACAAAATATCACAACATAGAATCGATTTAAATAAATTAGTAGAGGAACAGGAAAATAAAATATAGATGGTTGGGAAGAAATTGGAACAAAAAATTATAAAAGTTCAAGACCAAACCGAACTCCGAGTAGGAGAAATAATTAAAGACATAGAAAATAAAAGTGTAATAAGCAACACCAATTTAGAAAGTCAAAAAAAGGAAATTTCGTTACAAAGAGTAGATCTTGATAGTGTAAAAACGAACCTAGAAATTCTCTCCTACCAGGGCCAAGCAAAAATAACCGTCTTGGAGGAGAAGGTACAGGATCACATCGTTAGGGAAGGATCCCAAATAGTAAAATTACAAAATGGATTTAAATAGTAACAAATCAATTAAAGGAACAAATTGTGGAACATAGCGATAAAATAGAGAGCCACGATAGCCGACTTAAAAATTTAGAGGAAAACCCTCTTGTTATCGAACAAAATTTAGAACTGTTAAAAAATAAATTTCATTTAATAAATCAAAACAATTTAGAAAAGGAAAGGCTTGAATTGTCTAAACAATTAGAAATAAAATTAGAGGAAAAAGTAAATAATTTGCAATCTAAATTTCTTTTTTAAGGCAATACTGGATGCAATAATCCCTTTTCACCAGTAGCTCCTGCCTCCCCCCCTAATCGAGATCCTTTTTCTAACACCCCTAAAAAGTCGCTTTTTTTGTCCTCTCCCCTCGCTATTCCTAGCACGACCATGACTATTAGTGAAATGCAAATCATAGCAGAGTCCCTACCTAAAATCTATAGAAGATTTGATTTATCTAACAAACACCCAAATGAATTAAGGCATTTTCTTAAAGCGCGAGAAATGTACGCGTGGAGTGAGTCTGCGTCTATTCAAATCTTTTCATTCTATCTCATGGACCAGGCTAAAGATTGGTTTATTAACCGTGAGAGCACCGATCTCGACTTAGAATCCCTCTTAGTAGAGTTTCACAATTATTTCTGGGGTTCTAACGTCCAGTCAAAATTTTATATGGAATCATTTTGAACACCTTTTAGTCCCGACCAATCATTGTGTAAGCAATTTTCCGTACGATTCGCGTGGGCGAAAGAGTTGGATGAGGGCTTCACTGAACAACGCATCCTCTCCGTCTTAGTTGAACTCCTTCCACTCGAATTACAACATACCCTCTTGGGTAAACATCTAAATAAAATAGAAATTTGTCAAATAATATCGTTATTCGAATAATCCTTTGAGTCATTAGGGGCCAAAACTAAATATTAATTCTTCAATAACTCGAATCAGTCCCACTCATTTAATTTGTCTCCTAACCAATCACAATTCTCGACAAGTTATCTAAATGAAATAGTAAAAGAGAAAAATGAATTTAAAAATAAACAATTTCTTCAAAATTCTAACTTCGAACGTCCCTCACCCTTTGTTAACCCTTATTTGTATTCTAGCACTAAAAATAATTTTTCTGTCAACATCAAAATTTCGTCTCTCAATCGACGTCCCAGTAAATCATTTACAATGAATCCCCCAGAGAAAAAATTCTTTAGAAATAATGAGCAGCAAAGACAAAATTCTAGTCTTTAATTCCACTCGTCTCACATCCGATCTGTCTGTAACACGCCTCTCGCAGTCCCATTCACAAGCACCCTCCCCTTTTTCACAAGATATGAATCAAAATTTTAATCATTTGTCTTCGTCTCCTTTAAATTCTCCTGCATGGAATCGTAATCCTTCCCAACACTTTTTTACCGCAACCACTATTCAACCATTGTCACTCCAGTAGTCCATCCCTATTATCAAACGCTTGTTGTTCATCTTCTAATTATTCATGTTGCAGTGCCTCTCCTGGAGCTCATCAAAACATCAATGAATCTAATAATAAAGAAACGAAAAATTCATTGCCAGACAGTAGAGTCCCCAAGCCTACTGACATAGACGAATTCATACCCGATGGTACTTTAAACTTATGAAACCTATGTCCCCGCAAGGCCAGCAAATAGGAAAGTTTCTTGTGGCCTCTGATTCACACATTTAAAATCTTGTCCCCTATCGCAACCTCTTTTCACATCCACTAATAACTCATGTGTGTGGATAAATCTAAATTTTCTTGATTTTCACGAACCTTCGCTATTGGATACAGGTTCTGAATTGTCTCTCATAAACGAGCAATTTTTTAAATTACAAAATTTTACAACTAATATCCCGCAAATATTAAAGATTACCTTCTTAAAGGGAGTGAACGGAAAAAAGAGTGACAAAATTAACCGTTCAGTGATGTTAAACTTTCAAATTAAAGACATTAAATTCTCGCACACTTTTTTAATTTAAAATTAAACCTTTTGTTAGGCATTGATTTTCTTCGACAAAAAGAATTCAAGTGTCATTTTTTAATAAATTGTACTCATTTGCATTATAAAAAGCAAGAGATTTGTATTCCAACTATGTTAATTGTCAAAGACCACTATGTTTCACTCGCCATTCCTCAATTTACTTATGATTCATCGTTGGAAAAGATACAAAATAGTAATATTCATCTTCAAAATTCACCTCTTTTAAAAAATTTATTAATTGAATTTGATGATATTTTCTCTGATCGACCTGGACTTATAAAAAATTATATTCATTTAAAGTAAAGTTAAAAGATGAAACCCTGCATCAATTATATCAATATCCTATTGATCTTGGCCATAGGAACTCCTTAGATCTTCTAATAGAAAAATATCTTGTGACTGGGGAGTTATAGAAAGATCTTTTTCTCAATATGTCAATCCGATCCGAAACGTAGTCAAACAAAACGGTCAAGTACGAATGTGCTTAGATGCTCGTACTATAAATAAAAAATCACTCTCGGATTTTGAAATTCCTCCCCCACTTGATGAATTAATCTTTCTTAAACAACAACCCTATGTACTGTCCACTATTGACCTTACCCAATCGTACTATTAAAATTTTACTCGATCTTTTCACTCATCATCGCCCAAAGACACTGATAGTTGATCAGGGTAAGCAATTTGCAATTTCTTCAAAAATATAATGTTAAACTTAAAACAGTCGCAATAAGAAATCCACAAGTTAATCCTACTGAAAGGGTTTTGAAAGATTTAAATCGCTTATTCCGAACCTATATTAAACATGATCATACCCAATGGTATCAATTATACAAAATTTCATCAACTCAGTACCTGCTGAAACAACAGGATTACCCCCCAATTTTGTATATTTTAATAAACCATTGCCATCTCATTTAAAGAAGATTATTCCTGACCCGCGATTAGAACAATATATAAATCACAGGCTAAGAAGACAAATAATTTTAAGAAAGAAAAAAGAAATTTTGAAAATTGATAAAAAAATGAAAACAGAATGTAAATTTGCCAAATCCTTTAAATCTGGTGAACTTGTATTGGTGAAAGCCAATCATCCCTCTTCCTTTTTAAATAAAAAATATCATAAATTTTATCCCCTGTACGAAGGACCTTTTCAAATAAATAAAATCCTCGCCAATGGAACCTATGAATTAAAAGATATAGATAAAAATAAAATCATAGGCAAATATAATCGAAGGCTCTTGAAACCTTTTTATAAAACTTAATTAATTTATTTTTTATTTTTTTAAAGTACCACTTGGATAATATATAAAATTTGTTGTGTAGTAAATGTTTATTTACATGTCTATCATCTAGCTTGATTCCGATGAATCCTAAAGAACGTTTTATTGTGCGTTATTAAACAGAAGTCAAATACATTTGTGAAAAATGATATTTAAGAATTCCCAATAATAAATATAGAAATAAAAGAATTATTAAGTGATAAATAAGTGAAATATGAAAATGCTATGAAAGCAATACAATGAATCTTATAAAAAGAAAATTATAATATAAAAATAAAAAGGAATTCTTATGCTATTTAAGTAGAAATGTTGAGATTAAAAATTAAAAATGGTACAATGGACCGTAATGAAAGAGAATCGAATCTATTTAATGAGAGATTTGTTTAGGAATAATTATGTCACAACGAATAAAAAATGTTATTCATAGTGGTATTTTAGAGGATCAACCCAATTGAAATTGAAACAGTCATCTATCCCCCAAATTTAAAAGCCAGCAATTATTATTATTATTATTTGCGTTTGGACCATTTAGGATCACGCAAAGCTCCCATATACAAGGGTATTGATGTTAACTGTGCCCATATATGAATGTTAGGTGTTAACTTTATTCTTCTTTTTGCCTGCTCGTGAAGATTCGGATCCTCCAGGTGACGGGTGAATTGGTACCACCTGGAGTTATTCTCATCACGATCCATTGTTGCTTATGGATGCTTGTTTTTGAAGTAGTCCTGCTGGTATAGAACCAGGGCTTGTCAGTTCCTGGAACCGGAGGCAGCTGGTGTTAAATTGAATTTATTAGAAAAATCCGTTCTTGGTTAGAATCGAACGCCGACTTCTTGTGTAGAAGGTTGCCACGCTACACTCTCGGCCAAGCCACCTCCTTAGCCAGCAATTAATATTTAACTAATTAAATTAAATTTTTTAATCAATATCTTTTCTAGCATCCGCAATGTTTACAGATCTTTTTCTTCCTAGAATTATCAAAATGTGTTAAAAAAAAGCAATTATATTTGTAATGTCTAAAAATTCTGTGATTAACAAATGGAATATTCTTTTATAAAATGAAAATTGTACTTGATTTAAAATTGTAAACCCAATTATGTAATGAATTATGTATCATGTATCTCTAAAAATGTGAACAGATCTCCCAATGAAAGGATGTATCTTTTAAAAATTTTTTATATTTGAAAACATTTCATTCCTTCTAAATAACAAAATTTTGAAAAAAAAGGTGGAGGATGAAATGATATTTCCTTTTGTGTCCAATTTGTGGGTCGTTTTGTTTTTTGTTTAGGATGTTTTTTTTTGTCTCTATCTCTTTCTCTCTTATTGGTATTAATTAATTAATTATTAATTGATATTTTATTTTAATTTAATATTAATTAGTAGATTTTCTATAAAGATGCAACCAATTAAAAATTATTATAAATTTTATTAAATTATAAATGGTTTTGTAATTTGATAATTTATAAGATAATAAAAGACATTGTAATTGTGTTGGGGTGAGAAAAATCGTGACGTGTGTCTGTGTTGGGAGTTTGTTTATAGTCTTTGTTAAAGATTCATTCTTATGTTAAGGATGCTCTGTGATTCTTATCTAAACCACGAAATAGTGAGGACGTTTAATTTTTCCCTCCCCAATTTTTGTAAGTTTTTATGTTTCGGATGCTGAATTCACCGTCCAAAGTTCAGTTATCATTCCCTTATATATTTGAACGTATCCACAACAAAAAGAATTATTAAAAAATTAAATAATTCTCTTAAAAATCGGAAGAAACTCCAGAAAGCCAGGAACCTTGTCTAAAAGCCCCCAAAGAAGAATGTCTTGGTCTTTATAACGAATTAGAACCAAATTTATGCTGAAGAAAGAACGGATACAACACACATATGGATAAGACTCTATAATTTATTTTATTCTTTCCTTACTTTATGTTATCCAAGTCTTAATTTCCCTTAATATTAATGTTGTATAATTTAAATTATTTCCTGTCGATTATAAAAGATTTAAATCTAGTAAAATAAATTCTAGTTGCAATTTTTTCTTTTAAATTGGAAACCAATTAACTGTCATAGACTTATTGACCTACCCTCGTATCAATATGATGGTCTGTGATAATGATATTGTATTGTTATATTTGGCAGGCTGAGGGTTGCTCATTCCTGTTTTAAATAAAAAAAACTTAGTTTTTGTTTTCTATTAATTAATATAATTAATACAACATGATTCAATAAATATTAGGGGATGTCAAAGTCAAAGTTAAGTGGTTTATTAATCTAACTTGGAAATATAGAATATAGATACTATGTTTATATGAAAATTAAAAATATCAATAATATATTTATTAAAATAATTAATATCTAATTTTTTAAAAATATCTCCCCATTTTCTTAATTTATCTCCTATTAATCAAATTCACATTACTCGAATTTATATTATTATTCATCATTTATATATTAATATACTTATTATTTCAATGGTTTTGCTATTAAATATTTTATTCAAATAAATTACTATAACATTAAAAAAATGTAAAGAATATTCAAACATGTGGAGAGCATATGGTACATATAAGTATATTAATACAGCGGTCGGGGAACCGGGGTAAATTAACCCAAATGGGGTAAAAAAGAAACTTTTGTGAGTAAAAAGTTTGCTATTTCATAAACCTATTATTATTTTTAGAAATTAAATTTTTAGTTATTGTTTTCTTTTCAAAATTATCATGGGAGGCTATAATAGGAAAGATTCTAAAAGAGGCGATTTCGTTTTTTGTTTTTTGCTCTTCACTATGGGGGAATATCAACTTACACAAAAATATTTTGGGGTAACGATTAAAAAAGTTCCCCGACCGCTGATCTAATAGATTCAGAATGGTTTATTGCATAGGTTCTTAAACTTATGTACTCCACGGACCCCCACTTGAAAAAATTTTTTTTGACGGACCCCCATCACAACTTTAGGTACTTTACGTCATTTTATTAATTAATTTCTGGCTTACGATCTCATAAGGACAAGGATATATGATGAATATTTCTAACAGTGATTGGTGAATAACGATTTTTTTGCATATTGTAGAACACATTTTATTAGAAATTATAATATTGAAGAAAGAAAATACAAACATTGTCATAGCAACAAATCTCACAAATTATAATGGGTACTTACATTAAATTCATATAAATATTTTATAATTTTTTTCAGAAAATATTAAATAAGAAATATTTTAAAAAATAACTGCATCTATCTCATTAAATATAACTTACATATTTAATGAGATGTATGCAGTTGTTTTCTTGAAACAAGAATCTCAATATCTGGCTTAATATTGGAAACTTTTAATCTAAGATCCGGCTCTACATTTAATTTGTTTCTATATTTAGACTTAATATAAAATAGTACCGAAAAAGCTTGTTCGCATAAATATGTTGTGCAGAATGGAATCAAGTGTTGAAGTGCTTTATTTGCAAGCGCAGGATAATCTGACCTGAGAAGTAACCAAAAGTTGCTCAATTCAGTTTTGTTAAATTTTAGTTTATAAGTTGTATCACATGATAATTCCACGAGAATATCTTGTTCAGGTGCAGATAAATGTTTAGCATTTGTAATTTCCATATTAAATGGATCTCTGATCCAGTTATTGCAAGGATCAGGAGTAGAAAAATACTTCCTGAAGTTGCTTTTCAAAGTAATTAAATGTTCAACAAATAATTGACGCGTTTGATTAAGCAATTTTTCACTGGAGCTTTCTATGAAATCATTGAGAGTTGGAAAAGACTCATATACACCGTTCTGGATGCGTTTCGACCACAAGTCGATTTTTTTAATCATTGCTTCTATTTTATCTTCAACTTTAAATATATTTACAACAGTACCTTGCAGGCTCAAATTAAGTTCGTTCAATTTTGTAAAAATATCAGTCAAGTAAGCCACCTTAGCTAACCAGATAAAATCATTGAAACATTCGGTCAGTTCAAAATGCGCATCTATTAAAAACAATCGTATTTCATCTCGAAGCTCAAAAAGGCGAATGAGTACTTTCCCGCGGGACAACCAACGTACATCTGTATGTAATAATAAATGTGTATGTTGACTACCCATTTCCTCACACAAAATTTTAAAAACTCTGGAATTAAGTGGACGAGCCTTAATGAAATTGACAATTTTAACTACTTCGTCTAATGTTCTTTTCAAATCTGGTGACATATTTTTGGCTGCTAATGATTCTCTGTGAATGCAGCAATGATTCCAAACAACCTGAGGCGCAACATTTTTAATAAGAGCAATCAATCCAGTTCTTGTACCTGACATTGCACGAGCACCATCAGTGCAAATTCCAACACATTTTGGCCACTCTATTTCATTTTCGGTTATAAAATTATTCAAACTGTTAAATATGTCATTAGCTGTCGTTCGTGAAGGTAGTGAATCACAAAACAATACATCTTCTTGTATTTGATTTTCAAACTCATATCTAATGAAAGCTAACAAATTGGCATTATTAGTGACATCAGTACTTTCATCCAATTGTAATGAGTAATAGTGACTTTTGCGCACTCTCGATATTAATTCTTCTTTTATATTACATGACATGTCTTCAATCCTATTCTTAACCGTATCATTTGATAATGAAATCAAATTTATATCGTTTGCTGCTTTAGTTCCTAACATTATATTTGTAATTACTTTTGTAGCAGGAAGAATTAATTGCTCTGCTATATTATGCGGCTTTCCTGCTTTAGCAATAAGTAGAGCTACTTCATATGATGCCATTACTGCTTTCTTACTCATACCACCAGATCCCGTCTTTACCATCAATTTCTGACTTGAATTAAGTTCTTCTTTTTTCATTTTAAAAAATTCGATAGACTTACTAACATGCTCGCTGTGCTTTGTTTGTAAATGACGTCTGAGATTAGCAGGTTTCATACTTTCATTGGATAAACTTTCCTGACATAGAACGCAGACTGGTCTTTCCACATCATTGTTGCAAATATAAGTAAATCCAAATGATAAATAATCATCCGAATATTTTCTAGTTTTGCGTTTCTTGGTAGAGTTTGCTGTTGATGCCTCATCATCTGATTCTTTCCGTTTCTGTGTTGAACCAGTTTGTAGCCAACGATCCATTTTATGGAGTAATTTATTAACATTGAACTACAATAATATAAATATAATATAAATATAATATAAATATAACGAATTATTATTTACTAGCTATGTTTTAATATGATTTTAAATGAATGTTTTAATATCATTTTAAATGAATGTTTTAAATCATTTTAATAAATGTTTTAAATCATTTTAAATAAATGATTTAATATCATTTTAAATGAATATTAATTTATATAATAAATATATTTCGTAATTTGATTCTAAAATATTATTAATTTCGTAATTTGATTCTAAAATATTATTAATTTCGTAATTTGATTCTAAAATATTATTAAAATAAATATTTTTTATTCATAAAACTAACTTATACTTACTCTCAAAAACAGCCTTTCTGGGAAATTGCAAAATGTGTTTAGTGTTTTTATAAAATAATGATCATGCAAATTACACTAAAAATTAAAAAAAATTATTAGCTATAATAAACTATTATTAGCTATAATTTAATTATAATTAATTAAATTAATAAAAATAATTTAAAGATACAACTCGTTGAGAAATGAACTTATAATTAACATTAATAAAAATAATTTAAAGATACAACTCGTTGAGAAATGAACTTATAATTAACATTTGCTTTAAAACTGTTTAAAACCCCAGAGTGGACGCTGACAATTTGGGTTTTTCCGGGTAAGACTGTCCCCTCCCCTGGTTTTCCCCAATAACAAAGTGAAAGAAAATTCCCTTATATGCCTCCCCTTCCGAGCCCCTAAGAGGGGTTATTTTAAAGGAACAATCGAAAAATGATTTTAAATGAATGAATGGATGAAAATTCAAATTTTATATATAGTTTTTTATATATGTTTATTTATTCACAAAAAATTAATTGACATAATTATCAATTTAATAAAATAAAATAGTATTATTAATAGTATTAAATTATAGCCGTAATTCTCTAGGAGCATATAGTTAAACAATGAACTTTAAATATTTATATATGTATATATTTTTACGATGATTTTTTTCCGAGGACCGCGGACCCCCAGTAAAGGCTTCGCGGACCCCCAGGGGTCCGCGGACCACAGTTTAAGAACCACTGGTTTATTGAATGAATTAAAATTATAGGGATGAAAATATTATCGAAGAGACATGAATTAGATTTTCTAATTAATCAAATTTGACGATAAAACATTTTTAATTAGGGGAATAAAGCCTTTATGCAAATATTTATATGTATATATATTTATACGAGAGGTGATAAAATAAGATTTAGACTCTAAGGAAGAATAAAATAAACAAAGATAATTTGACCGAATGAAAGATTATTTTTGAATTGGCGGACATCCCATTTGAACTGTCAAAATTAATTAAAATTTAATTAAGGAAGTATTGTAAAATTATATAATACTAATGAAAATGAATCTACATTTCATAAGGAACGGTATAGTATACGTTTTAACTATTCTTATCAGAGTTTTTTCAACAACAAATACACCAAGTAAAAATTATTTAAAAATTTAATTATCATTAATACAAAAATCTTGCGAAAATACAGAATATAATATATATATATATCGAGTCGGAACATGCGTACGATATTTGATAACGGCTGCAGAATAAGAAGTCGATACGTTGTACGTTTAAATATATAAATAAATTATACAAATATGTGGTCTTTTAATAAAAATCCCTTTAATAATAATGATTTCGAAATTTTCTATTAAAAAGAAGTGTAGGAGAGGTGGGTCCTCTCAGAGGCACTTATAAGATATGACCCATTGGTGAATTACGAGGTTTTGCTAGTCAGAAAATTGCGCGTAATCAATATAAAATTGAATACCCCCCTTTCGCTCCCTGAAGGTGTTTCTTTTCTACTGGTATTTTAGAATAGAATCTACCCGTAAACCCATTTATCATGTTTTTGTGTATTAAAATTAATTTTAACTTTTATTATATCTTTTTGCTTTATATATATATATATATATTTGTAATAATATACAATATCTCTCAAATACTGTTTTAAATATGTATATATATATATCACTACAGGGTCCGCTCTAGAGGGCAGTAAACTGGGCAAAGGTATTCAGGTATTAAGAAGCACTCGCGTAACTTAAGCCTTTCTGCATTCCAACCAATTGCTTCCCTGATATAATGATGAGTGATGTATGGGCCTTTTTCTGCTACAGCTACTTCATCTGTCCCCAAGAAATCTTTCCTTAAATCGGAAGTTAATACCCCCATAAGGTGATACTATTGATTCATTTTGTGCAAGCATCTCTTACATATCCCGAATGGTCATTGGCCAGAGATCCTTTTAGACCTCTACGAATTCACGTACTTTCCTGAATACTGACTGACCAGGCCCTAGCCAACTTTACAGGGTACGACGGTATTCCGTACCCGATGGCAATTTATTCTACATATTTCCCGGGACGACGTAAATGCTAAAGTGGGCGGTAAAGAGTACTGTAATGTTCCTGATAAAATTGTCAGATTGCTAAAGATTTTATTTTATTTCATATTATTAAAATAAAAAGATACCCCCTCTGAACTTGTTTTATTAATTGTGTTCGCTTCATATATCGTCGGTATATATAGGTGGTGTTAAATATTAACAATTAAATTTGTATGCTCAGAATAGTAAATCATTGAATATGATGAAAAAAGTTTCTTTAAAATAACTATGAGAGAATTAGTTTTTATAAAATAATCTTTTCATAATTTAAGTTTTTATATTCAAACGTTTTATTAATTTAATAATCGTTTTCGAATATTTTAAAGTGAACATGCTAAATATATTTTTTGAATTTATAATTAGTTAGGATTTCCTTTGAAACTATAAGTTTAAAATATATAAATAATAAATTAACTATTATTTCAATAAAAATCCTATTTTTTACATAAAATCTGCTGTTTTTATTGTAATAATTTAAATAAAAACAATATTAACAACCTCGAATATCATTTATTTAAATTATGACAAATTCTTGTTTTACATTTCAAATCTGGAAAAAGCTTTATTTAAAAATGTATTTAATTTTTCTTTTAAAATTAAATACTTTGTTTTATAAATAATCTATTTTAAAATTAAAAAATATTTGTGAAAAAATGTATTGCTAAAATATGATAATAAAGCATAAAAAAAGATGAGCTGAATGATGAACTCTTTATATATATATATAACTTTTCAATTACATCAATATTTCATTAATAGCACATAAATACATACCTTTTGTCAAATTCACTAAATATTGAAATAAATTGAAAATCATCTATATATATCAGATATTTTCAGTTTTAGTTAAAAAAAATAATAAAAATATATTTATAAAAATAAAAATTAAACAGGATTGAAATTTTTATTATATCAATTATATATACCTTATATATATATATTTGAGTCCTTTCAATCATAATTAAAATGATTATATGAGATCTACTAAATAATTAAAAAATAGATTTAAGTAATTTCAAAAAGCTAACTGTACATATAAAATTAATTTTATAAGCCTACCTAAAATTGCAGGCTTATAATTTATTTACAAAATAATATATATATACAAAAATAATACTCCATAGTAAATATTTCCTCAACAAACATTTGAATAGAAATTATTTTATTAATGATTTAATTTTAAATACATAAAAATAGAGAAATCATTTGTTTAAAATTTTGCTTCTTTTTTTTTCTTCCCCCGATTTGGTTTTACTTTCCGTACTGTTCTCTTCCTTTTTATCTTTTTCATTTTTTTTATCAGTTTTAGTTTTTTTATTAAAATTCATTTCTAAATGTCTTTCGGTATCATTGACACATGGTTGATTTTGATTAGACTGAATTTTTAAATTATTTTTAAATTCAAAAAATTGATTTCTTGTTATGTTCGGTGCAACTTTAGTTGAGTTAATTTGTTCTTGAGATTCTTTGCTTTTTTCTTTTAATGGTGAAGTAACTTCTTGAGAAGATCCTGTAGGTGAATCCTTTTCTTCAGCTATCCTAGGCAAATGCTGTGATGTCCTATCTGAAGAAACAACACTAACTGAATTAGAAGATATTTTTAAATATTCTGCACAAGCTTCGTCAGTAGAAGCACTTTCGTTTGAATTTAACGTACTAATATGTTTTCTATCTCTTCTTTGAAAATTTTCTGGGAATATTTGATTTTTATCTTGTTCTCTTCTTGAAAGTAATGGATGTTCTGGAGGTTTACTAATAAGAATAGATTCCTGTTCTAGATTAGTCTTATTTAAAGGAGGCGTTTGAGAAGTAATAGTAACTCTCGGCGCAGTGGAAACAGTGACTTTGAGAGCAACTGGGTTACATAATGGTGATATCGAACTAGAAGTTGATTTTCCTTTCGTTTCAGCAGAACGGGGGTGCAATCTATCAGGTGATAGAGCTCGTCTTAAAAGAGGTGAACCTGGTTCGCCACTTTTTGGACGGCCAAATCCCTTTTTTGTCCCGGATCCTGGGGTACTTAAGGAACTTCCTGGACTATATGATTGAGTTGTATTAGAGCTTCCAGGCTGATGACCAGCAGGAAAGGCTAATGGACTTGGACTTCGTGTCGGTGAAGATGGAAGAGGAGATGGAGAAGGAGTTCTTGCCAAAGGAGATAGAGGAATATGCCCTACAGATTTACGTCGATTTGGTGAATGAATACTTTTTGCCGCAGTGTGTAGTTTATGTTTAAGACCATGTAATGTCGAGGGACGTTGATATTGAATCGTAGAACTAGAAACCGTTCCAGCTGGGCTATTAGGTGTTGAAGAACTTGGAGAGCTTGATTGAGATGAATTAACTGGAGAATGGGAGGTTTCTGGAGAAGAAAATGTTAGTCTATTTGTTGGAGGAGATCGAATGTTTTTTACTAATGGCGGCGAACTAGAAATTATTTCTTGATTCGAAAGAGTTGCGCGAACAAGTGACTGTAGACTTCTGCTTGGTGTGACCATAGATGGAGATGAAGATCCACTTGGTATCTGTAGAAAGTAAAATGAGGAAAATATTATATAACTAGAATATTAGTCATTTATCAATGAAGCAACTCACCATAAACTCGGGTATACAATCTACAGGTAGGATAGGTGCAGAAAGAGGTCCAGGCTATTGAGTAATAATAAAAGTAAAATAATTAAAAGAGAAAATAAAATAAAAATAAAGTAATAAATAAATTAAAAAAATTGAAACTAAGAAAAGTATAAAATCTAAAAGAAAAATAAATAAATAAATAGGAATTCGTTAGTACTTTCTAAAAGACCAGAATTTCAAGAGGAGTTCATAACCAAATTTATTTAAGAACATAAAAAGATCAATTCAGCAAATGGATATAATCGATCCGAGTGCTATCTCGATTCAAATAAAAGTTTATAATTACTCTAACAATAATTTACTGATTAGAATTTTTAACAATATTAATAAATATTATTCGAACTACTTTTAATGTAGCTTAAAAGAGTAATGTAATAATATTTTTTCTTTAACTTTTAATTCACTAAGAAAGATATTTTAACTTCACTTTTAATGATCACAATAGCACTACGTGACGAAATGATATACGTTCATACCAATTAGATCAAAAGATTACATACATGATATATGGGATGGCCTAAGTTTATTAAATAAAAAAATTAAGAAATTTTATTAATTAATAATAATCATTTTATAATTCGTACTTGTTGCATTTCAACGCTGGCTCTTTTATTAGATATTCGTCGAAAAAGAGATGACTTTCTTCTTTTGTCGTTAGAATCTCTTTTTTGACGTCTTTGTCTATTTAGATTCCTTCGAGCTAATTTTCCTTGCGATGGTTCACGTTTTCTGCCTCCAGTTCGAATGGATGTGTGTTCAAGAGGAGTAGATCTTAATGTAACTCTGTCACCATTTGCCATTAACAAATGAAGAACTTGAGTATGATAGAGACCCTGAACGGGTTCTCCATTAATATGAGTTATAAGATCACCAGGCCGAACCCCGGATTCAAAAGCAGGACTACCATCTTCCACATCCTGAAAATTAAAAAAAAAATAAAAATTTCATAAAATATTTATTTTGATATTTGTACAATGATAAGATATTGATTAACTCTCAAATTTTATGTTTATAGATTTAAATATTTAATAAATTTAATTCCTTAGACAATAATAAAACAAGTATAGAATTTCCTATTTTAATGAAGATGAGAAAAATCTACCTTCTATATAAGTAAAATATATAGTATAATATATAAAATATATAAGTAAAATATATAGTAAATATTCAATTAATAATTACCATAACAAGATGATGCATAGTATAAAAATCAGTATCTCCATAATAAACCCTGACAGTATGTACAGTAAATCCAAAACCTCGAGGACCCCTTCTGATAATAATGGGAGGCTTGAGACTCGTAACTAATGGACTCATTTCTCTACAAGGAGAAGTATCTCTAGAACTTGCTGTGCTTGAACCTCCTCCGGGAGATTGAACAGGTTGAGGTGCTGTTTCAGGATCGGAAGGTATCATTAGTGAAAGACCCGAAATAGAAGCACTTTTAATAACAGCTCGCGATGGTTGTTTCATGAGAGGTGTTACAAGTGGAATTGCCATTCTAATGCCTGAGTTATTTATCAGACTTCCATTATTATCATTGCTTGGTAGTTCAGAAAAATCGTATTTTTTCCTCAAAGTAACTTGATCAGCAATTTGACCAATTTCGGAACTGTTAATAATAGATAAGAAAAAAATTAATTAAATATAATTAGGTTGAAGTTGATATTAGTAGTTTGTAGTAATAGTTTTTATTTAAATATATTTAAAAAATAATGTACTACTCTATTTTATAAAGTGATCAAAGTTGTTTCAAACAATTTTCTCTTAATTTAGTGGTTCAGCAGAAAAAAAGGAAGAAATCTAAGAAATTTAATTATTTCAATAATAAAAATAAAAAATTAGGAAACAAATACCTTATTTTATTTTCTTCAACAGAAATAGAAAATCTTGGTAAGTTCTCTTTGTTATGAAGTCGACGTTTTCTTTGTATTTGTGGTGAAACGTCATCACTTTCTGTTTGTGATGATTCAGGGGTGCTAGGACATGCATTCTGAGCTTTCGAAGATGTTCCGGCAGAATTAGATGTTGTTTTCGTAGAAGAAACCGTAACAGATGTTTTGACCAAGGAAGTGGTTACTAATTCTGAACGTGATGTAGAAGAGGCCACTTCAAGCTCCGGTGTTTCAAAAGTATTACTGTCAAAGTGTGAAGGTGGAGATTCGGAATGATCTGACTGACCAGAATCACCTCTTGAGAAAGCTTTCTGCTGAACCGAACTGGTGTCTTCTTCTTCTGATAAACCCAGTCGAGAACATTGGGTGACTTTTCGATATTGAGGAGAGTAGGAAGAAAATGAACCTATGAGTGGAGAATCATCTGTGTCATCCGTATCCTCACCCAAATCATGATTATATCGATCCATCCGAGCTTGATAAAAAAAAAACGAATTAATTAATTAAATTAAATTTTTATTATTCTCAAAACTTATATTTATATTTAGAATACAGAGAAAATATCTTGAATAAATGGATTTTAACGTTAATATTATAATGTTTGATTATCAATATATGAACTTACTATCAAAATAACTAGTATCCTCGTCATGGTCAATTTGTGGAACAAATTCTGCTTTTTGACGTAGCAAGGAGTTCCAATCCAATCCATCAAAATAGACATGTTCTTTTAATTCATGAGCACCTCCTGTGCCAAGGCGATCTCTAGGAGATTGTTGAAGGAGTGCAGAAATAATTGCTTTAGCTTCAGGTTGTACGGGCCAATCTTCGTCATCCGGCCATTCAATGTCGTCTAAATAAATAAAATTAATATTTTTTAAATTTATTTTTAATTTATTTATTAAATAATGATTGACAAACCGTTAACAGTGTGTGCAAAAAGTTCTTCAGGAGTCTCGCCGAAAAATGGAACACATCCAATTAAAAATTCATAAAGAATAATACCCATTGCCCACCAATCCACAGGCTTTCCATATCCTTGCCTGTAGAAATATACATAAAATTTGTAAATGTCAAATTAATAAAAAAACATAATTTAAACAATTACCGTAGAATTACTTCTGGAGCTATATATTCAGGGGTTCCAAAAACTTGTTTATCAGAAAATTGTCTTGTTTCTCTATCAATATATCCTTCATATAAATTAGTAGCCACTGCAAAATAAATATATATATAAATATATATCAATATAAAATAATCATCTTCATTTTTTAAATTGATTAATAATATTGTTAACTTACAAGACATTAATCCCATTTTACTTAAGCCAAAATCTGTTAATTTAATATGTCCTAAAGCTGTTATTAGTAAACTGTAAAAAATAAATGTTTTTAAAAATATATTTATAATAAAATTTAATAAAAATATTAAAATACATACTTATCTGGCTTCAGATCACGGTGTACTATCCCATAACTATGAAGGTATTCTATAGCTAATATAGTTTCTGCAAAATAAAATCTAGCCATATCTGCAGGTAAAGGACCCATATTTTTTACAAGATTAGCACAATCCCCTCCTTCAACATATTCCATTACTAAACAAAGATGTTTCTAAAATGTTAAAAAACATAAGATAAATTAAATTTATATATTATTTGGAACTTGTAAATTTTTTTTACTAATGGTTTTTCGAATCATCGAATTTTTCTTTAAACTATATTAGATATTCATTCATTTTTTTAACTACTAGCTCTAACTTTTAAAAAATATTATCACTTATTATAAGGTTGTGGGAAGTGCATTAATGGAAACGAGAATAGATTCAGAATATTTGAAAATAAGATTCTAGTTAAAATTTATGGACTGAAAACATGAAATCACAAGGGGAATTGTTGGACATTGCATAACGATGAATTCCTGGCCTCTTTATTTTGACTCGATGATTGGTTTTGGATATACTTGCAAAACATGCTCTCATAAGTCTAAACTTATATATAAAATTATCAAAAATGTTTGATAGAATATTACCTTTGTTTCAAAAGAGCAATACATGCTAACGACAAATGGATTATCAGTGAAACTCATTATATCTCTTTCAGCAAAAACTTGGTCCACTTGATTTCGTAAAATCAAATTGTTTTTGGTAATTTTTTTCATAGCAAAACGTTGGCGAGTTTCTTTTAAACGTACTAAATAAACTGCTCCATAAGCGCCATTAGATATTAATTTAACTATTTCAAAGTCATCTTCACAAGGTATCTAAAAGTGTTTAATTATTTTAATTTAATTTATGATTTTGTTTAGATGTTTTTATTATTTAGTGTTAAAATTAAATAAAGAATTTTGATAATATATTCAAATAGGAAGAATTTTATAATCAAAATATTCAACAACAAATATGGTTCAATTCTTTGAAGGAGAATTAATTTTCTAATTTAATTTAATTTCATAATTAGAAAAGAGTAATAATCAAATGAAATTTTACCTTTGGTCCCTTTTCTTTATTATCTTTAGGAGTGGATGAAGGAAGTCGATTATGAGAAATTTTGTTACTCAAATCAGATATTTGCTCTAATTGGCATATATCTTGTTGAAGTTCTACAATTAAAAATAGGTATATTAAGTTAACTTTGCATTAAATTACTTTTATAAAATAATAATACCTGCTATTGGATCACGGTTAAGCCCTAATTTATTAATAATATATTGTGGAATTTCTGCTTTGATCCCTTGGAATATTTTCGCTTGGCCTTCTGCTTGTTCAAGTAAATGATAAAATTCTTCAGGATCGAATTCCAAACATTCTAAGAGTCTTGCAGGCCGGGATATAATTAATAAAAGTTTTTTAATTAATCCAGTTAATCGTGATGCAGCTTCTGGAGACTTTTCTTTGGTCTATTTAAAACATAATAACATGTTTTAATTATTATGATTATTATATGGACAATATATTTTCAGTATACAACCTCAATAAGTAGTCGTTCCAAATTTTCTGACATTTCATAAAAATAACGACTAGTAACTAATTTCTCTTTCGATTTTTGTAAACAGTCTCGAGCCATTTCGATTACTTGATGGTGAACAAATCGTATAATAGGAATAGCATCTTTAAGTAAATTATCAAAATATTCTTCAAGGGATTTATTTTCGACGATGAAACTTCGAAGTCTTTCCTCCATTTGTTGAGTTGCCTAAAAAATTAAAGAAAATAACCAAAAAAATTATTAATATTGTTAATTATTTTAAAAATAAAATCATACCATTTATTTCAAATTAATCATTAGTCAATTTAGATAATTTATTAAAATTATAGGTTTAATCTAATATTGTAATTTTCTAAAGGAAATAATAAGGCAAATTTCGAAATGTATCTTTACCACGTGTTCCATTAACAGTAAGAACGGTTCCGAAAATAATCACTATTGGCTCAGAAAAAAATGCACATAAAAATGAATTATGAATGTATGAACGTGTTAGTGATAGTGAGCTGATTTATTTAAAAAAATTAGATTAAAATCCTATTTAAGTAAAAATTACAAATTTAATAAAAACTTAATTTATAAAGAAAGGTTGATTGTAAAAAAAATAATTTAACAATAATGATGAAATTTGGTAAAAGTCAGGTGTTTCAAATAAACCAATCATGACTTCCAAAATTATTTCTATTTAAGGGTGTTATAGTGGATCACACATTTAAAAAGTAAAAATTAAATATTTAAAATATTAATTTTTTGTAAATTATTCATAGAAAATAAAATAAATAAAATCCAATTCACATTAAGATGTTTTAATCAAGATTAAATAAAGAATTATGAATAATTTTGACTATATGAGTAGATACTTTTTTAAGATACTTAAACATACAAGAAAATTATATACTTGAAAGATATTTTTATAAATTTTTATTAAAATACACTGCCCCGCAAAAAAAGTGACGCACCTGGAAAATTTCAATTTTTTCCTCTTCTTTCTTTTTTTATACTTTAAATCATATTTATAATAAAATTTATCTAAATAATAATAATTTGTAATAGCTTTATAAAGAAAATATCAATTTTATGCAATGAAATTAAATCTATTCAAAATTAATCAAATCGAAGATCAAATTACAAAAGTTTCAAATAACATTTTTATTAAATTTTATTGCTTTTGAATAAAATTTATCTCATTTACGATTGAAATTCTTTATGGAATACATCGTCTGGGTTGAAATAATTAAAAAAATTAGCTGGAGTGTCTCCACTCGACTATCTCGCAATTTGAATTGGATTAAATAACATAATATATTATATTTAAATTAAATTTAATTAATTATAAATTATAAATAATAAATATTAAACCAGCGCATGTTTGGCTTTTTGTTGATGGCACCACGTCACATGTTGGCGCGTGAGAATTGCAGTGTTAAAAAATTAATTCTGGTAATTTCAATCAATCAAGCTGAAATTCTATATATAGCAGTTTTATACAATTATTAATCATGTGAAAAATTATCAAACATATATTTTTATTTTTACGGTCACTTTAGAGGAAAAAAAATCAAAACGTTGTAGGTAATGACCCTCTTCCGGTTGAGCTACATTTCTCAAAAGTTGATAGAAAACTATGAATTTTGAATAATGTCCATGTACCAAATTTCATCATTCTAGCTCAAACCGTTTTTGCGTAATCTTGTCTACATACACACACACACACACACACACACACACACACACACACACACACACACGCACGCACACACAGACATTTTTCTCAACCTTAGTGAAAATGATTCAGGAACCTTCAAAACGTATAAAAACATCAAAATCTCAACATCGAAAATTTTCGTGATCGCAATACTATCTCTTACGAGATAGTAAAAAAATCAAAACGTTGTAGGTAATGACCCTCTTCCGGTTGAGCTACATTTCTCAAAAGTTGATAGAAAACTACGAATTTTGAATAATGCTCATGTACCAAATTTCATCATTCTAGCTCAAATCGTTTTTGCGTAATCTTGGTTACATACATACACACACACACACACACACACACACACACACACACACACACACACACACACACACAGAGACATTTTTCTCAACCTTAGTGAAAATGATTCAGGAACCTTCAAAACGTATAAAAACATCAAAATCTCAACATCGAAAATTTTCGTGATCGCAATACTATCTCTTACGAGATAGTAAAAATGATTACACCAGAACAAGTGGCTCCAGCGTTAGCATTAGTGGATGATGGAAAAAGCATACGCTTTGCGGCTCGCACTCTAGGTTTGCTCATGAAGCCACCGTCCGTAGAGCTATCAAAAGATATCGAGAGACTGGTAGTTGTTCCAGAAGACAAGGATCAGGCCGCCCGAGAACAACAACACCGATTGATGACCGATTTATTGTCATAAATTCGTTGCGGAATCGCAACGCAACTGCTCCAGAGATCGCTCAGACCCTCCGTACAGTGAGAAATGTTTCTATAAGTGCTGATACAGTTAGAAGAAGATAAGCTCAAGCAAATTTACATCCCAGAAAACCATCGACAGGACCATTGCTCTCTGTGGAACACTGAAGAGCCCGCCTTGCCTTTGCCAAAAAATACAACCACTGGACAGTCTCACTGGAAAAACATTTTGTTTTCAGATGAGTTCAGATTCAATTTATTAGGACCAGATGGCCTTCTTTTTGTTTACAGAAGACCCGGCGAACGTTACGCACAATGTAACATGGCCGATAGTGTTCAGTTTGGAGGAGGATCAGTGATGGTATGGGGTGGCATATCTTTAGAGGCAAAGACAGATCTTTATCTTTTCTCTAATGTAACGCTAAATGCCCAAACATATTGTAATGATATTTTGGAACATTATGTTGTGCCATATGCTCACTTTATTGGCGAAAATTTCCTGTTTATGCATGATAATGCTCGGCCTCATACAGCCAGGATTACCACTGGCTATCTGAAGGAAGTCGGGATACCAACATTCAACTGGCCCGCACGAAGTCCAGATTTAAATCCAATCGAACACGTTTGGGATGAGCTCTCAAACCGTATAAAAAGAAAAATTAGCCCACCTACCACCTTGCTGGAGCTAAGAATTGCTTTAGTGGAAACTTGGGAAGAAATACCACAGGAGGTGGTGGCAAACTTAATCAAGAGTATGCCAAGAAGATTAGAGGAAGTAATAAGAGCAATAGGTGGTAATACTCGATATTAAAAGTTTTAATTTAAAAAAAAAATTGAAAAATATTAATTTTTGTTTCTGCAAAAAATGTATTTTTTTAAAAAAAATTTATTTTTTAATTTAAATAATGTTAATTTCTTTATAAAACTATCACAAATTATCATTATTTAGATAAATTTAATATAAATAAGATTTAAAGTATAAAAAAAAAGAACGAAGGGGAAAAAATTGAAATTTTCCAGGTGCGTCACTTTTTTTGCGGGGCAGTGTATAATCAGATTCACATTTTTAAAATTGGATAAAGATGTAAGAAAATCTTAGATTATATTAATGTGTATAAAATTGAAACAAATGATATTAAATTTTATAAAAAAAAATACTCGGTTAGATTTAATATATTTAATTTAAATTGATTGAGAGATATATGTGTCTGTGCATTTTGGCTGTTAGACAATTTTCGAAATCTCCAAGTTCAAATATTGCCATGCCGGGTATCTGGGCCAGGAGTCCTAAACACATGAACCATTTGAATTTTGTGTACTATGGCAAGAGTGGAAATAAGTTCTTCCTCCCAATATAACAAAACAACTAATACCTTCTAGAAACATTCCGCCATATAGTTTTTAAGAATTTATATTAAAATTTTGTCATTTTAGTCAGGAAACATTGCCTAACAAGGTCCATAACTGTTGAGGGGAAAGGTGTCTTTATCTATTGAAAGCATCGAAAAAATTCTATAGATTATATTAAGCAAAATACAGACCTCAAAATAGAAAATTTACACTTGGAAAAAACAAAAGAAGAGACCAAGTTACCCCACATGGCTATATTAAATAATAATATATAATTGAGAATATTTAAACAAAATTAAGTGTTTCAGATTAAATCTTACTTAAAATACGATTTGTTAGTTTTTCAAGGTATTCAATTTAATATTATAAGAAAATTTGAAGAAAAAAAAAATTTTTATAAGATTTAATTAATTTTAATATTTAATTATTAATTTATTTTTAATCATATTTACTTTAGGAAATCGTTCTTTGTAGAGAGTATTCATCATGACGATTTCATCATCCACAATTGGCGATCTACTTGGACTACTGTAAAAGAAAAAAAATAATGAAATACATAATGTCATATACATTTATCATGAATAAAACAAATAATATTCCTCGTATAGAGGAGTTTTATTATTTTTTCCGACCCTTTAGTTGACCTAGATACATCAATAACATCAATACATGTATAAATATAAAGGTTATTTATATATTATAAATAAACGAATATAAAGATGCAAGTTATTATACAAATATTAAAACAATAATATTAATCAATTATTATAGTTCAATATATGTATATTAAAAAATAAATTAATGAAAATAATATAATACTATATAAAAAAACAAGAATGCAAAAAATCTATTATTACTTACATATTAAATTAAGTAAAATTTAAAAGAAAAGAAATATTAAATATTTCTGAATAAATTGATCAATTGGTACAGTTTTATAATGCAATTTAAAAATCAGATAATTAGTGAACCAGTGAATAATCATTTAAAAATTATTGGTATTAACTCATTTTTCTAGGAGGTTAATAAATTCTCTACTAATTACACAAGTCTGTCTGTAATCTGAGAGTTACATTCCAGATAAAGATAAATTCAAAAATAAATATTATATTATACTAGAACTTTGTAAAAATTACAATTAATTATAATTAACAAATATAAAAATTATTATATTCCCATATCGGAGGCGAGTTCATGCCATCTTTATAAATGTTGTTAGAAGACTGAATATTAAAAAAATATAAACTAATAATTGTGATATTGTTCAAAGTATTTTTTTTCTCTAACCAAATTATATTTTCAAATCAAGTTTGTAGGCATGACAACAGGCAAAAGACTACGACTATCTATGAACAAGTTGCAAAATTTGTTTCTCGGCGCTGAGCGTTCTGATGTAACATTAAACATAAATTACTATTTTAAATTTTTTTTTTATTAAAATTAATATCATAGCATGAATTAATCATTGCAATAAAATAAGAATATGGTATTATTAAATTAAAGAAAACATTCAAATGCGAAATAATCCAAGAGAAATCATGTCATATTTTTAAAAATATTAAAAATATTATATACTTCTATGGTATATATATATATATTTTATATTTACTTGATTTAAAAATAATTTGTATATGAAGCATTAATATTATATATATATATATACAATTAATTAGGTAAATTTTAAATTAAATTTCAAAGAGATTTTTAAATATTAAAATCTTTGAAATATAATATCAGTGCACTTTAGAATTTTCATATTCACTTTTCATTAAAAAGCATTCAATAAAACATAAATTGATAGAGAACAAAAAAAAAGCTTAAAAAAAGTGGCTTACTCTAGAGTGGCGATACAGAGCCAGGCCAAGCTATGCAACAAGTGAAAAAACATAACAGTTATTAATAAGTGAAAATGTTTAATGCAAATTATGTAACATAGAAAATTAAATTAATCATTAATTAAAAAACAAAATAAAAAAAATTAAAATTAAAAAATAGGCTGAATTTTTAAGAAAGAATTTCATTATTTTTGATAAAATCCATGCCGATTGATTGAATTTAAAAAATATTAGATTAGTCCAAGCCAAAAAGCATTGATGAATATATTTTCCTTTGAAATAAAAAAAATAAAATTGAGTGCATATTGGTGAGAAAACATATTTGATAATTACATACATATTTCTTTTTTTAAAAATTATAATGTAAACTAAAAATATAAATTAATTGGTAGCAAAACACAAATCGGAATAATAAAAATTTTCTTTTACTCAATTTTATCACTGAATCTATAGGTAAATAATTCTTGGAAAAAATAAAACTGTTAAATTGTAACTTTTAGTTTTTTTGTTTTCTTTATTTTTTAATTTAATATTGTGGAGTGTGATTATAATTGATAATTAGAGTGGAAGCTAATGCACTCCACCAGGTATGGGTCAGAAGCGATACAAGAAACTATCATTTTAAAATGATCTGAAAGTACTCAATAAAGGCAAAGCAAAGTTTATAAAAAAATGAAAAGAGTTTAGACTTTTTTAACCGGAAAAATTTGTAAATGTGACGTTGAGGGTACTCTACGAGTCATCGAATTCACACCAGATAGATATACATATTTGTTTTGGTGGAATGCAATACCAGATGAAGAATACCGCAATCCAAAGAAAACCTGATGGAACTGCTTTCAACTAAAACTGAAAAAAGAAGTGAATGGTATCAGGGGAAAAGTAAATAATTCAAATGATTGATTCTCGATGTGGACGCCTTTCATGGAAAACTGAATAAATCGCGATATTATACCCATATTTTGCAAAATTGATAATGAGGAAACATTCTGGAACAATATCAGAGCTAGTGGAAACTCCTTCTAAAGAGGTAGAAGTAGAAAGTTACTGCAAAAAAAGGGTTAAAATGTCTAGGGTTGATATTAGATTTCAAGCTTAATTGAAATCAACACCTGGAATATATAAATATATATTTAAAAAAATAAGGAAAAAATAAAAAATAAAAATTTGAATGACTGCTAGATGACTTTGGGAAAAGTAAAGGAACTAAAATCGGGAATGTAATATTTAATTTGTACGGGTATAAAAGTCCTATTATATATATGTTGTATGCTGTATGTTCTGATGGAAAAAATTGGAACATAGATCCGACAACAGCAAAGTCTTAGAAATAATGTTTGCATTCCCCACCAATAAGAATCTTAAATTTAAAGCTTAAGGATAGGAGCATATAAGCTGAAACAAACAAATGGAGGTTCCTTGAAAAGAGGAACATATAGAAAAACTAAAGAGGTACCAGAGCCATTTTTAAAGGTGAAAGGAGACCAGATAAAGAGGAATATATCCTTTAGTATCTGAATAATTTTAGATTTGACTGATGTAAAAAAGAAATCAACCATCAATATATTCCTGTTTCAATTTAGTATTTGACCAGTCCATTGAACAAACCAGGATATCAGCTATGTTAATTTGTTATTGATTAGAAGTGAGATTTCGAACCCCAAATTTCTTAGAAATAAGATTTGTTGCAGATTTTAATAAAATACCACATACCATTATTTATAATTTTTAAGAAAAGTAATTCAAAAATTTTGATTGTTTAATAAATAAAAATGGCCATTTTTTTGTAAAGATAACAGAACATAACTAGAACAACATAAAATTTATTGATGATTATAGATTTAAACTATCCTTATCTCCAAGTATAATATGTTTATTCGTTTCAAATTATTCTTAATATCAAACAAGTAATCTACAAGAAGTACATATATATAAAGAATATATTATTAAATAAAATGAAATTTACCTAAGACTGCGAGAACGAGGTCTATGAAAAGGTGATCGGCGGCCTTCGTCTTCAAGGCTAGGATTACTATCGTTAGATGAAAAATGAGAGCTAAGAAGTTGTAGTTCATCACTTGTTGGCAAATTTGGTAACTGATGGAGTCGTTCTTGACTTGAACATTGTGACTAAAGAAATAAATATAGAATTATAACATTAAATTATATTTAATATATATTATATAATAATAAATATATAGTTACACAAAAACAACATTAGGATTTTATGTTAATAAATATAATTTATGGGAAAGATTTTTACACATCTTTACGTTTCATGAACTGGAAAATGCAAATATAAATTTAGAATTTTTTTGTTTTTCTGAACGGAAATAGTAAGGCTATAGAATCCAAATTAACTTATTATGAGTTTTTCATCTTCACAAAGAATTAAACATAGCCCTGGTCACCGAAGTCATACATTAAAATAGTATTAAGTATCACCATCGTCTCATTAATCATCAAAACCAAAGAGCCAGACGACTTACTCGTACTCTCTCAAGTAATCCTTTTTCCTAAACCAGTCTCACGTGTTATATAATTTATAAATTATTTTAAATTTATTATCTATATATTATGAGATATTTTATTATTGCCCTTTCTGAGGGCAGATGTAAAAATTATTTTGAAAAAAATAAATTATGAGTTTCTCCATGAAAATGTTAATAATGTTAATTAATAATAATTTCCTTGACTTTACGAGGGTGGTCTGAAAAGTTTCCGACCTGGCCAAGAAAATCGATGTTTTTCAATTCTTTTTGTTTTATTTTTCAAAATTCAAGATAATTGAGACTTGTACGATGTCAGCTAAACATGTTCGAAATATTTTGCCAAACCATTTGAATATGGAAAGCTGTGTGCAAAGTGGGTGCCGCATTTCCTAACGTTAGAACAAAAATTGCTTCGAAAAACCATTTCTAACGACAATTTGGCGCTGTAGACGTAATCCAAACGAATTTTGGCGTCGATTCATAACTGTTGATGAGACTTAAATTAAATTAAATCAAATCAAATTTAATTAATTAATTAAATTAATTAGAACACCGTTATGAGAAATGTATCAGTGTTGATGGAGATTATGTTGAAAAATATAGCAAAAAAAAAAATTGAAAAACATCGTTTTTCTTGGTCAGGTCGGAAACTTTTCAGACCGCCCTCGTATATGTATATTCAAAACCTCCCTCGTTCCTAAGCAAACTAACTTGCTTTAAAGAACGCTTACTGTCTCAAAATAATGAATACAAAAATATTAATTCTAGTATAATTCCAAAAATTATTAAAATAAATATATTTTCAAATTTAATTTATATATACCAATAATGCATGAAGTTATTTTTAAATCTGCTGATGTGCACGACTTTGTCGATAGAATTTATAATTCTTTATGCTATACATTGAATATCATAGATTATAAAAATGATAAATTAATCTTATGATGAATTAGTAGAATTAATTAGTAGACAAATTTTTTGATAAAATTATTTTTGGATAGTTTCTAATATTTTAATTTGAAAAAAAAAGAACAAAATTCTTATACATGTATATAAAAATGTTTTCTCCATTTCTTAATTAAATATTTTATATTAAAATAATAAGAAATAAAACCTTAATAATTTAATTATACTAAAATATTAGTCCCTTAATATTATCCGACGAACACGAAAAAACTCAACACCTATATTTGGTTTTTCCAGTTACATAGTATTTTCTTAAAACGAAACGGATGAAATAATTTAAAAAAATGGTATGATATTATATAGAATATAAAAAAAATTAGTCAACTTACTGAAACATTAGAACTTCCAGGTGTCGTTCCATAACCCGAAGAAGGCAATGAAGCTACTGACCAACGTCGACCATCAGCTCTAAAGTTTCAACAAAATATTTCATGTTATTATTGAATTTAAGTTTAAATTATAGGTCAAAGTTATTTTGGCAAATGATTAGAGATTTAGTTTCAAGATAAAGAACGACCATAAAGTTGATTATCTGTTTATTTCAAAAAGTAGTGTGTGTACTTATGGAAATTACTTAAAAGGAAATTTCTTTGACTCAAGTTTTGAATCACTCATCACAAAAATACTGGGTGGAGCATAGAAAATCTATGTTGTTTTTCAGTATATATATAATATATATATATATAGATTAACTTCCACTGTTTTAAATATACAACAAAAAATTTTTATATTATATATTATTTTTTATTATATTTATAAAATTTACATAAATTAAATAGTGAAAAGTAGGAATATTATATTCTTCCTTGACATGTTACATATATCACATGGTGCAGAGTCGTGCAAAACTTTGAGAAGGGACTTTGTATTTGTGTCAGATAAATCATCTATCTTACTAGCATTATTTTTTGAACTTGAAAGTTTCTTGATTTCATAAATACAATAAAAATATTATTATATTATTTAATGTAAATTAAATTTTTTCTTCTATAATTAAAATAGCACAAGTTATTTAATAGCGAAAATCAAGAAATTTCTCTTCTATACCCTGAACAATTGATAAAATAATAATTTTTATAAGTTTTAACCCGGGGTAAATACAAAGAAAAAAAACTCATGGTCATCCATCCTAGCATAACTTGATTTTTAACTTTTACCTTAACGTAAATAGCTGAACTTATGATCTGAATTACTCTTTCAAAAAATAAATAATAATTGACAAAATCATTTATTTGAAAATTTATCATATTTCATTTACCTTTTAACGGTGCTGAATGCAAAATGTTGACTTGGTGACATTTTAGGACTTTCAATAGGACTTCCTGAAAAATTACAAAAATTTAAATAATTAATCTTATTTTAAATTAGTTAAAATTTAAATTATACCAGATATAGGAGAATGACATCTTGGCAGTGTAGGAGAAGTAGTAGCAATAAAACTTTTTCTATGTGTTGCTTGACTACTTCGACGAGTCAAACTAAGTTCTTTCTATAAACATTATAATTACATTGATTAATATTTTGAAGAATAATACTCATATGTTAGAAAATATTTAAAGATTTTAATATAATCAAACATTTTTCATATGCATATGCAATATATGAAATTGAATGTTTACGTAGAGGTAAATCAAGTTAAAATATTAAATATGAAAAACATTTGATAAATATTTATTTTCAAAAGAGCATTTTTCTAGCGTGCTTGATTATACAGGAGTTTAAAAACAATGACCCGATTTGAAATAATACATATATCATGAAAAAATATTGGAAAATTAGCTGGAGTGTCTCCACTCGACTATCTCGCAATTTGAATTGGATTAAATAACATAATATATTATATTTAAATTAAATTTAATTAATTATAAATAATAAATATTAAACCAGCGCATGTTTGGCTTTTTATTGATGGCACCATGGCACGTGTTGGCGCGTGAGATTTGCAGTGCTAAAAAATTAATTCTGGTACTTTCAGCGATTCAATCAAACTGAAATTCTATATATAGCAGTTTTATACAATTATTAATTATGTAAAAAATTATCAAACATATATTTTTATTTTTACGGTCACTTTAGAGGGAAAAAAATCAAAACGTTGTAGGTAATGACCCTCTTCCGGTTGAGCTACATTTCTCAAAAGTTGATAGAAAACTATGAATTTTGAATAATGTCCATGTACCAAATTTCATCATTCTAGCTCAAACCGTTTTTGCGTAATCTTGTCTACATACACACACACACACACACACACACACACAGACAGACATTTTTCTCAACCTTAGTGAAAATGATTCAGGAACCTTCAAAACGTATAAAAACATCAAAATCTCAAAATCGAAAATTTTCATGATCGCAATACTATCTCTGGCGAGATAGTAAAAAAGATTAAATTAATTTTATATTTCATAAATGATAATAAAGTTATTTTACAATCCAAATTAAAGTTTCTCAATAAGTTCGCATTTAGATATTTGTTTACATAGTAAGCAAATATGCCGTGCGTATTGAGAATCATAATTTTTGATTTGTATAATAAAACGATTATTATCCCCATCATATAATATTTTCCATAATAAACACATTTTAAATCGAGTTATTATTTCTGAAATATCCTTTATTAATAAGATGTTAAATAAAATTATATTTTTAAATTGAAATTGTTATTGAAGATTTTTTAATTATAACTGTTGAATCTTGTTACTTACTTTAGCCAGTTCCGCCTCACCAGAATTCATTTTACTTTCGAATCATGGGTTTTTATTAATTGGTTAAGCTATTGTATAATCCTATTCAATCAATATAAATCTATTGCAAGAAGCTGTTTTCAATGGATCTTTATGTTACAATATATATTAAACAATGGTTTAAGTATATTTACATAATTTGAACTTACAAAAATATTTTTTAAAAAAAAGAGAATTATTTTTATTTATTTTTTATTTTTATTCCACATGCAGCCATTTTACAATTTATAATAGTAAAAATGTTTGCTAAAATTATTAAAACAAAAGAAAATCCAGCTAAATAAGTGCGAAAAGCAGAATGGTTTCAATCCTTCTGCCTTACCTTGAACTGCATAAGTAAAGTAACAGATGGCAAGGGCAAAGCGAGATTAGGATGTGTTGGATGTCTAAGTGTTGTATCGCTCACACTCCGAGACATTTTCCGCCAAAGTGGAGGATTGTTGCTATTAGAGACGTTGGAAGGGTTGTTATTAATTTTGCTGTTCCCGAAGGGTTGCTGGTTAAAATCCTCCAAGAGGTCGTTAACGGTGACATGACTAGAAGACTCGGGTTGTGATGAAGAAGTTAGAAAGGCAGCGCTACCTCCTGAATGGGAGGGAGCTTGTGCCATGCCGAGAGCCAGAGCATCAGTATCAGTTCTTCTGGGCTGAGGCTGCCAGTGTAAACAAACTGAAGCTCAATTTTAGGCTCACCGCAAAAAAAAAACAAAATTTAGAAGAAATAGGGATATTTTTCAAAATAGAAACTTGAAACTTTAATATATTTATGATAAATTATAATTACGGTCAAAATATTTATTAATATAAGTTAATGTAGATATATGTATATAATATATAAACATAATCTAACATATTATTAAAGCTTTGGTGGTTGTTTTTATTTATAACGGAATTTACAAAATTCCGTTATAATCTAACATATTCTAATTATGACCTTTACAATCGTGATATAATTTGGGAAATAAATCGATATCAATATGGTGATGAGCTTTTCACATTCTGCATTTTCATTTTGACAATATTAAGGGTAAATGAAAATACAATCTCAGAAATAATTGTTATGAGGGAATCTTAAATAAAATAAACTATAACGAGAGTATATCATTTTAATCTTTTTATTTACTACATATGTGATTATAAAGAAAATAATTCTTTATAAATATGATAGATAATTACTTTAAATATCAAGAAATAATTATATAATTAAAAATTAAAAAAAAAGATTTAATTTTACATATAGATAATTATAATTAATATTAAATTAGTTTTTTTCTTTATTTAGTTTAGGATTTAATTTAATCTTGTAAATTTAATTATATTTTTAATGATTCAAGATTATTTTCATCTATTGTCAAACTGAATAATTATTAATAATAAAATGTCTTACTCAATTTTACTAACATTCAGGCATATATATATATATATATATATATATATATATATATATATCAATAGATATTTGCAAGCTGTATCGCACTAAAAAAATTGATATAATTTCAAAAAAATAATTTTCAGAATTTGATCCGAGTATCAAACGAACTAGAGAAAAAATATAAATATAATATAAGTATATATAATATATGTGATAGACATTACAACTATTGTTATTTGGAAGAATTTTGATATTTTCAACTTTTATACAATTTTTATTAAACAATTAAATATCCTCGGGATGAGAAACAAAAAAATATATTTTTATTTTTTTTATAATATATAATATATCATGTAAAAATAAATTTTATTTACTTTCATTCATTAGATAATTTGTTTTAATATTAAAATTAATTATCTATTATAATTTATAAATTTAATTCTTTCCTTTATGACAGATTTAGTAATTAAAATTAGTGTGATGGTCTCATAGTCTATTAAAATGATTGTTTAGAAAAGATTTCAAACAGATTTTTATTTTGTATTATAACTAATTACTTTATTTTTCCATTATTCAATATATATATAAATTTGATATGTGATGCTGAATTAATCTATAATATATATTATAAAAAATAAAATAGATCCAAATAATATCACGATTTTATGATTGAAAAATTAGTTTCAAGTATACATAGTTAACTAAAACCCATAAAAGCAAAAGCAGAATTAGAATTCTACCTAAAGAAAACCGAAAAGGTGTTGGAAAAAAATTAATTTGAACATTATAAAAAAAAATTTGACTAATTGTTTTAAAAAGTATTGATACTTTTTCGATATCATATATAATGTGATGTAAAAAAAAAAATTAAAAAAATCTGATAGCATAGGTAGCATGTTTTTATATTGTTCAAAGAATTAGGATGCAACCTAATCGAGTCCTTGATTAAAAAGCTTAAAGTAAGAGAATTATGCGAGAGAAATATTTGTACATTTAAACATATTAAAGATCAAATTGATTGTGTATGGGTAACATAAAAAATTTCATGGTAGAATCTAGAATTTATTCTGATTTTTTAAAAAAGAACTATAAAAACATTTCTAGCAGAAATGAAGTGACTGAATTTATTTTATGTTTATTTTAATATTATATGTGTTTTTAATAAAAGTGTGTTTATTTAAATGGGTGCTTTGTTGATTGAAAACTTGCTCCCAAAAATTACAAAAATATTAAATATGTTTATATATAATGTATATTTTATATGCTATAATGAATTAATAGTTTTTTAAACTATTGGCTTGTCTTTAGTATTTAGTTATCAATGAAAATAACAATCTTTGTTTAGAAACATCTCCTAAAATCATAAATATAAAATCTGTAAGAAATTCGTGAATCTTTGTTTAGAAATATAATTATTTAAACAATTTCTAGCATATTGAAAATATATTTGAAATAAAAAAAAATTAAATAAATTGCTATGCTAATAAATTTAATGTATATGTTAACATTTTTTCTAATTCTTAAAGTGTAATTTAATTGATATAAATCGAATACTCTGAAACAATATGTATTTAAACATGAATATTATTGTTGGAATAAGTAAAATATTAATCTATGTTAATTTCAAAGTTAAAAAAATAAATTCTAGAATGCAATTCAATTTTAAATTGTATTTAAATTAATTAAGATTTTAATACTTTTATTGTGGAGCAAACTTTCAATCAACATAGCTTGAGTGCTATTTGAGTATACATAAAAGCAATTTTGATAGTAACTTATTTAAAAAAAATAGTACAACTTTTCAATGTATTTAATATGCTTGTTAGTAAAGATTAATTTATAAAATATAGTTGACTAATTAATAAAACGAAAAATAAAAAAATATTTCATAGTTTATAATATTTTATTTAAAAGATATATATGATATATTGGAAAGAATGATAAGGTAAAAGGGTAGCCAATTTAAATTTTCTTTTATATTTAGATCGAATATATTAGGACAGTATAAAGGAAAACGAGCCAGGTTTAGAAGGTCCATTATTGGTTTCAGAACAATATCTTAAACATGAATTTCAACGACATTATCAAAATAAAATAAGATATTATGGTCTATATAAATTTCTAATTGAAATAATAAGTTAATCGGATAAAAATAAAAATAATAAGAGATGAAAATAATTTTGGATAGTCACCTTCAATTGAGATTGTTTTGAGTGAACTGTTTCTATATCTTCATTATAAAAAAAGTGGTGATATTATTATTTTTCAAGTTACTTATGAGTGTCTCTATAATTTATATGACGATAGCACGAAGTGGAATATTATCAAAAATTCATTTTTTTTATTCATATATATTAATTAAATTCCCCCTTGCTTTTTTAAATTTGTTTATATTTTGATATGACAAATTAATATTAATTAGTATTTAATTAGCTGCTTACAAGTTAACATTGACTAAGAGTTGGGAGCTTTCCCAGGTGAAATATATCTTCAGCAGATACAAGGCCTAGCTGCCCATTTATTGATTTCTAGGAAGACAAATGCGCATGCCTGATAACCCTGAGCCCTGGACTCATGTTGTACTCTACAAATTATTTATTATAAAATGCATTTAAAAATTTAATTAAAATAAAACATACAATTAACTAATTAAAATTAAAAAATATAATTTCAAGTATAATTTCTATATAAAATTCTGACAATTCTTATCAAGAATTTATAAGAAAATGATTATTATTCCTTTTATAAAAATAAAATAATATATAGGAAAATTTTTAAATCATATCAATTCAATTTAATTAATTTTAACAATCTTAAAATAATCTATCTATTTATGTATTTATCTATATATCAATCTAAAATATTGTGTTTATATTACAATGTAAAAAATCATTTCCACTTAAATTCTTGTTTCGATGACGCATAAATTTTTATATTTTAATATTTTTAATGTTTTTTTCACGAGAATCTCTTCTATTAAATGATTGATAAAAAAAACTTCAAATAAAAAACTTATGATTTTTAAAAAAACAATTGATTATCAAAATTTTTTTTTATAAATTTTATAAATTCATTATAAATTAGTTAAATATATATGTTATAAAATAAATATAATTTTTAGAAATGTTCATAAATAATGAATAAATTATAAATATAATCTTCTACTCGAGACACTAGTTAGATACATAAACATCAATAATAGATCATCAAGAAGATTAGATAATTATTATTGAATTTTTGTGTATATTTGGGGACGAGTTTCATATAATCGAATTTGATTTTTAACAATCTATTATTTATTTAATGTAAATTTCTTAATTTAATCTCTTTTGTTAATATACCAACAATTTCCTTATTATTACTATAATAAATAATGTATATGTAATAAATTAAGATTAAAATTTACATAAAATGATTCATTAAATTAATTAATAGGCAACTCTATATCAAAAGTACTTGTTTTTAAAATTATGATATTGTTTAAGTCTTTTTCAATACAAAATTCTATGCTTATTTATTTATATTTGTATTTACAAAACTGTGCATGCAAATAGAAGAAACTCATTTAAATTTATTATTCTATTTATAATTTATAAAATATATATAAATAAATAATAAATCCTGATTTATTTGTATATGAGAAAAGCAATTTAATTAAACTTGAAAATTAATTAATATTAACAAAAGTGTATTAATATCAACACGCTAGTAAGCTCTGATGATGTAGCATAAGTTTTAATGATATATTATCTATTACTATTTTTTTATATAAATAAATATATATGTATATAATTTACCAAATTTGTAGAAAACGAAGGAGCTGATTGGCCCAGATGAGAAGAGCGCATTCGAACTAGATTTGATTCGCCTAAAAGAAATAAAATTAAAATAATGTTAGATAACAATGATTATAACTTAATTAAAGCATATTTATATATATTTAAATAACTTATTCAGAAGTTAATGGTATTAATTAAAAAGTAGCGATTGAATTAAGTCAAAAAACAGAACAGAACGATTATATGAAATTAAAAAGACAAAAATATCAGAACATATAGTAAATAAATATTTAATATTTTTTAATATTTAAATAGATTGGTAAATTAGGATTTTTATATTCAAAAAGGTAATATTTTAGTCTTGTAACATAATAAATTCATTTTTTCCCTCAAATTATGAAGAATTTAAAATTTAAAAGTTTATATATTAGCAAATATAATCCGTGCCAACTTTGATTGTACGGCAAAATTTTATAATGAACAACAAAAAACTTGATTTTTATTTTTATTTTACGAGTCATGTTTTAAGTTTTTGAAATTTTAATACTAGTCATATTGTTAATTCTTTAAATTTTAACCATTTGAAGACTTTATGACCCAACAAATTAATAATGATAAGTCCAGTAAATCACTAGAATGAATCTTTTTTTAAAAAAGTAATACATTTTTAAAATTAGAATTAGCAAATTTTATATTTTATTTATATGAAATTATAAAATAATAAATAAAAATTTTTAAAGAGTTAGTTTTTTCTGCGGACTACAAAAGTTTTTTCGCAGACGATCAAGTTAACGACTACTAAAAATACTAAAAATGTTTTATTAAAAAAAATATACCAAATTATATTGTATTAGAATTTATAAATTAAAAATATAAATTGTTTTTTTCTGAAGACATAGATCTCTGATTGGATTGGGTGTTAAATGGGTTTCTATTTCTCGTTGTTGAAATGATTTCTGTATGTAAGTTATCACTTGAGACTTTTACCATGCATTTATTTATTGGAATAGGTGAAGGTAGATTAGATATCATCGTAAAGTTATTTTGATATTTGATTGATAAGTCATAATCTACTTTCTTTATTACTTTGCTTAAATCCGATATTTTCCCACTCTATTGATAGTTAATTCAAACCGATGAAAACTTCGGTTGGGACGAACCTCTTTAAGTCGTCGGAAAATTACTGTTTACTGGCTTCATATAGTCTATTTCCCTAATCTTAATAGGTTCAGAATTTGGACTCACTATCTGATGCTTGAAACGAACTTTAACTAATAAACCAATTTATTGTAAAAGAAATATTTGATAAGACCTCAGATATATACATTAAAAAATATAAGTTAATCATAACAAATCAAAATTAATTGTAGGCAATATTTAATTTATTCATATATAAATATATATATATAAATAATATATTATTATTATTATAACATAAAGTATTAAAATAAGAAATTATATAATAGTAATCCAAGAACAACTATATTCAGAATGATGATAAATTAAACAAGAGGGAAACAAATTTGAGATGAAGAAAGGTATGATATCGAGATTTAATTTGGAAATAGACAAAGGGAATTGGATGTAAAGAGGGCAGAATAGGGATGTGTAGAAGGGGTTGTCGTTTGTGATGAGATCGGGTAATATTTATTATTATTATGGTGAACATAATAATATAATTGAATTGAATTATATAATTGAAATATATTAAATATTTTATTTTATTTACCTGAAAGAAAATGACTTTTTGAATATCGTTCTTCAGAATCAGAATATCGCCTGTGAAAATCTTCTCCAAGAATGCTAAGGGTATTTTCATTATGGCCTAATAATCTGGAAGAATAACTTGGCGCCCGAAAACGAGCCCTACTAGGCCTCTTTGCGCCCATCATTTTTATACCAAACGTAGCCAACTCATGCTTTGATTAATTTATAACGGTTACATTATTTTGGAATTCATAAAAATATTGAGACATAATTTTTCAAAATACATTTTATAAGAATCATCATATTATCTTATAAGGTTTTAATCATAAATCACAATAAGAAGTTTTGACTAAATAAGAAATTCCATATGAATCATGTTTTCACTTTTAGAAAAAAAAGTCATAGATATTGAACAAAGATTTATTTATAGAAATTTAGATCCTTATAGCGCCGCTAGGTGAATCCAAACAATTTAAAAATAATAATTTTCTTTAAATACTATTATAATAAAAAAATCTTGTATAGAAGTTTTAATTGGCTTTTTGAATTTACAAAATTTATTAAATGAACTTTAGTATTTAGAAACATATTTAAATTTAATTATAATTGCACCTTCAAATTAATTTCAAATTCTAATTGACACTTGTCAAAATAAATTAATTTCCTATCTTTATTTATGTTCTTGGAATTTTTGTCAATTTTTTAATATATTTTGCTTTAAAAATATAAAACATTTGTAAATTTTCAATTATTATATTTATAAAATTATATTGATTTTTTACAATATTTTTAAAATTTTTTTATTATGTTTATTTTATTATATGAGTTATTTTAAAATTTATTTTGCTATACTTGTTCCAATTTTAGTTTAGATATTTAAAATTCTAAAATATCCAATCATCTATATATATAAAGAAAAAAGGAACAAAACATGGACTATCAATATACATTTAAAAGGGTAATATAAATTTTTTTAAAAAGCTAATGAAACTTATGTTCTTATAAATTTTTTTTTTTAAGAATCGTTCTCCAAAACCTTCAAAACCCCCTAGAACACCAAGGCCAAATTTCCATAATTCATCTAATTTATTATCACCTGGCCTTTCAATTATAACTTCTGAAAAAGGTAAATTTACTTAACCTAAACCTTTTTAGAATAAAAATATCTAATCCATCTTCAATTTTCAGCGCAACTATCAATTAGTTCTTTTTATAATGATTCTTTACGAACATCATATTTTACACAATGTTTTTCTGTGATAAAAAAAATAGGCGAGGGATCTTTTGGAGAGGTTTTTCATGTTATTAGTTTTGAAGACAAAAACCATTATGCTATTAAAAAGTATAAAGAAAGACATCGAAGAAGTTTTGACAGGTTGGTTATAATGATAATTAACATGTATTTGAAAAAAAAACTTAAAAATAAAATATTTATAATATATATTATTATTTCAGAATTTATTTCAAAAGTATTACATTATTTATTTAAATATATTTGAATTATCAATATATTTTCAATCAATTCAATCATCAATAAGTTTAATTCTATTTTAAGAAATCTACTTATTGACAGATTAAATTTATTTGTTCGATATATTTTCATGCCTTTTATTCATTTAGTTATTTAATTTAAAGTTTAATTAAAAATTAATAAAATATAAAATCCAAGAGTCAATGTATGAAATGAATTAGTCTGAAGAATATCACCCTCTGTCTCTTAGAAGCAAAATATTATTTTTAAATTAGTACAATTATTTTAGAAGTTTATTTTAAATTAATAATTTTAGATTATTATTTTTTTATATATCTGTAAAAATTAAAATTAATTTCTTTCTAGGAAAAGAGGTTTAGAAGAAGTTAAGAAGCATGAACGAATATCTAAACATGACCATTGTGTTCAACTCTTTTTAGCCTGGGAAGAAGATGATTACTTATATTTACAAATGGAATTATGTGATCAAAATTTAGATAACTATGCTCTTAATAATCCATACATTAGGGAAGATAAATTATGGGAAATTTTATTAGATATTTTACTAGTAAATGTTAAATAAAATAAATTGTTTTAAAGTTTTTATTGTCTATAACTATAAATTGTGTGATTTCAGGGTCTAAAACACCTACATGATCACAATTTAATTCATTTAGACATGAAATTAGAAAATATTCTTCTATCTTCAAATGGTTTATGTAAAATTAGCGATTTTGGACTTGCAACAGATATATCACAGGTATTTTCAAATCTCTCCAGTACATCCTATGTTAAATTTGAATCCTATTATTTTTTTATTGATTTATTTACAATTCTTCCCTCTCCTTTTGGAATTTAGGACGTTTACTCAAATATTACAGTTTTAAGTCTATACTTACAATTAATCTCTGTGACTACGGAACTTGAAAGTTCTTGGCCGCAGCAACCACACCCCTCCAAGTATTTCTATTCTGAGCCACAACCTTCCAGGCCCTATTCTCTCCCATCTCTCTCACATCCTTTCCCACATTATCCACCCACCGTGACCTTGGTCTTCCAAGAGGACTTTTCCCACTCGGTCTCCCTACCAATATATCTTTTGCCATTCTATCTTCTCCCATTCTAGCCACATGTCCTGCCCACCGTAGTCTTCTCGATTTTATAAATCTAACTATATCTGGAGATGCATAGAGGTCATGCAATTCCTCGTTATGCAATCTTCGCCATTCCCCGGTGACTTCATCTTTCTTTGGCCCATAAATCCTATTCTCAAATACTCTAAATCTACTCTCGTCACCTAAGGTCATAGACCATGCCTCACATCCATATAATACAACCGGTAAAATAATTGTTTTATATATTTTAACTTTTATCCCCTTTGATAATAATTTTGATGCGATAAGCCCCTTTATTGCAAGATAAGGCGTTTCCCGATTGTAACCTCGCTTTAAACTCATCTCGAATATTATTATCTTTCGTTATCACAGAACCTAAGTAATTGAATTTTTCTACATTTTCAAATTCTATATCTTGTATATTAAGATTTTGTGTATTAATACTATTCCTCTCTGTTACTAAATACTTTGTCTTAGCATTATTAATTTCTAGTCCCAAATTTTCCTTCAATTAATTTTTCTACACTATCTATAATTGCAATTATAAAAATAATTATAACAATAATTAAAATTAATAAAATCCAGAAATAAAATAATACTAATAATCCTATTTATTAATCAATTAATTTTATTCATTCTTTACTTGTCCTGATGATTGCAATATCTTTTGTAGCAATTTCTTACATTGCATATATATTTGTTTGGTTGTTTCCGATTCTGAAAGTTGAATAGGTCAGGCTAGTATCTAGTGAGTATCTCAAGAAATTAGTTACTATACAATTGTTTTAAACAACACACAAAAAATCGCCATTATTGAAATTGAGACCTATGTTTTTCGTATAAAAATTGTTCTAATCCTACGAAATTCAAGGAAATTATTTATAATATATATTTAGATATTAATTTCTTTATAAAAATAGAAAGAAAGCTTTAAGTTCAATGTATGTTGTTGCATACATATACATATATATATTCAATTCAAATTGCGAGATAGTCGAGTGGAGACACTCCAGCTGAAATCCGTTCATTTATAAACCGTGTAAAATCGAAATAGTGTAAAAAAGTACCTTGTAAAACGGGGGGCAGGTGTATTCAGTACAGACATTAAATAAATGCAAAACAGATTAGGGAGATTAAAAATCAATATTAAGCATAACTGATTTTACACTGAGTATTTAATTTATTGCTAAAGAAATTGATATAACTAAATAAAAAAATAATATTGAAATGTGAAATAATTCAAACATAAAATAAAAAATTTTAAAAAAATTAAGTTACAGTGTTTTATTTATAAATGCACTAAAAACTAGAAAATAATTTTTCACTTCAACAACAATTGTCTAGATACTTTGAATAAAGAGCCTAATTAAAATGAATTAGTTAATCAATTTTCTAGGGATCTCTCAAATAAAACACTTGCATTTAAATTAAAAATGGTGACAAAATTAAAAATTAGTTAATTAATTTTCTAGGGATCTCTCAAATAAAACACTTGCATTTAATTTTTAATTTTGTCACCATTTTTAATTTAAATGCAAGTGTTTTATTTGAGAGATCCCTAGAAAATTAATTAACTAATTCATTTTAATTAGGCTCTTTATTCAAAGTATCTAGACCATTGTTGTTGAAGTGAAAAATTATTTTCTAGTTTTTAGTGCATTTATAAATAAAACACTAACTTAATTTATTTTTAATTATTTATTTTATTTTTAAATTTTTAGTAAATAAATTTTTAAGGTTTTAAGTTGAATATACTTTGAGATTATAAATGATATTTAATGATGGGATAAAATTTATTAATTAAATTATTAATTAATTAATTAATTAAGTAAATGCAAACTTTATTTCATATTCATGTTTTCTCATCCAAATCTGAAAAGTGTGCAAAGTTTTAGATCGATTGGTCAACTGCAACTATGTTAAAAATGAGTTACTAGATTTGAACCATACAGACAACCAAGCAAGTTAAATAAAACACTAAAAATAAGATGAGCAGTAGAGCAATTAAAGATAATTAAAATATTTTTCAAAAATGTAAAATAAGAACTAGGAGTCCAGTAGAAGATTTGGAAAATTAAAACAAAAGACAAAATAGATATATATGAAACTAATGAAATTAGTATATAACATGTTTAAAGCAATAATTGACAAAATTAAGATTTGAGTGTTTTGGGTGGTCAATGGAAGGGGAATAGACGATGCAGATTCTGTGACAAAGAAAAATAAGTTATAATCAACATTATGACTAGGGATAACATGAAGAGTACTTAACACCGAATTCAGTAAGTAATCTTCCGTTAGTATGTCGCGTATGTCGTTTTTTTTTGTAGTATTGTGTTTAAGTCGATTGATCGTTGCGTCCACGTGTTTTCTCACTTGGTCGTAAAGCGTTTTAATTACGTCATTGAATACCTCATATAAATATATGCCACTATCGGCTATTTCCATTGTCGTAATTATTTAATGTTGTCCCTTAAGACATGGAAGGTCTCCCGGTTCTTCTCTCTTCTTATGTTCCTTGAAACAGAGCTTCGAAAATGATCATCTTACATGTTTATCATCTTCATTATATAATTTATTTTTTTCTTTAATTTACGGTCGTGAATTTATATATTCAGCATTAATATAAAATGTTTGTAAAATTCACCTTCTACTCCAAATATAAATTAATTAACTAATCAAATAAAAATAAATTATTTAATTCTCGTTTTGTTTCTTTCATTTTTAGGCTCATATTGATGATCTAACAGAAGGTGACCCAAAATATATTGCCCCAGAAATATTTTTGGGTGTCTTTACAAAAGCAGCAGATATTTTTAGTCTGGGTTTAATAATTTTAGAATTAGCAACGAATCTAGATTTGCCGCCTGGAGGAAAATTCTGGCGTTTTTTAAGATCAGGAAATTTACCTAATCAATTATTAACACGTAAGCATATAAAGTGTTAATTTACTATTATAATTTGATATTCTTAATTAAAATTCAAGATTCATATTATTATTCTAACATATATTATAAATAAATATCTGTGTTTTTTATTTAACTCTATTATTAAAAAAAAGAAATAATAAATTTGACTTATAGCTATATGTTTTTTATAAATAGCACTATAAAGAATAAAAAAATATTCATATTTTATATACATAATTTGGGAAAATTATATATATATATATATAATTATAAATTACCATAAAATTTAAAATGTATTTGCAAGCAAGCATCTAGCCTCCTGATTCATATTTAAGATAAATATAAATAAAAATAATTTTCATGAGCATACATATAATATTGAATTCAAAGATAAGAATTATTTAGTGAAGAATCACTCAATAAAGCTTGATTAAATTTTAAAAGTGAATTTATTATCAATAAAAACTATTTTTAAAGCAAAAGTGATTAAAATTAGAAAATACTACTCAAATGAAAATGTAAGGAGACTTATTCCAAACAAAGATAAACAAAATTTAAATAAATATCATTAAATAATTATTGATTCTAATTTAAACATCCCTCTTGGAACTAAAACAACAAAGAATTCTTCAATGTAATTGAAATGTAAATTGAAATTAAAATGTTCAAAACACTTAATTACATGTTTAAAAACTTGATTTGTTTAATAATACTAACAGAAAAGTGTTTTCGAGTACATACGAGTTAATTTTAAATCAACTAATTTATTATTATTAAAGTGAATAAATTGTCTATAGTCTTTTTCAGAAAGCTTCTTATAACTTAATAATTTTTTTTTAGATATTTCAGATGATTTAAAATCTACAATTAAATTAATGATTGAACCCAATCATTTAATGAGGCCATCAGTGGATCAACTTTTATCTATACCTAAACTATCAGAACTTTTATCAAATCGCAAAAGGAGAAATTATTATATTTCATGGGTATGTATTTGTTTTACTAATTGTCGAATTGTTTATTTAAACATTATTTATTTTGACTTTATTTTACTTTATTTTGAAATTAAAATTCAATTCTGTTTTACTTGTGATGAAAACTACTGTAGTTTGTGCATGACTCCAAAGTCGCCATCAACTCAGGACATGTATACTATACATATACATATGTATTGCTACACAAAATTTGAGTTTGAAAAAAATAATTTATAACACAACTACCTGATAATATATCATTTAAGTCAGATGCGCATGTGTTCAAATTATTACTTTGAAAATTATATATTTATTATTATATATAAAGAAATATATTTATTTGAGTATTTTAAAATATCTATTGCAATTGTAAAACAAACTTTTGTTTTTAATTCATTTTTTATAGATGGAATTTTTAAAAAAACTAGCCGTCTCATTTTATAAAGAAGTTAAGAAACGTCTTCCAATAATAAATAATAATGAGAAAAATATAGAATATGAAATTCAAGATACAAGTAATTCTACTACTAATAATACCCCCGAAATGAACTCATTTCTCTCGACTTCAAATCTTATTGAAGGTATAATTATAGAATTTATGCTAAAACTTATTTAATAAAAATAATAATTAATTTTTAATTTAGAAAATTTTTATTTAAATTTACTGTTATATTTTATGAGGTATATTAAAAAATGTTACAATTTAACACACTTATAAAACATAGAATGGAGTTTAATCTCATTAACACAAAACATTATAATATAATTCTTCTCTAAATTGCTAAAAGGTATAATCTATACCAGGGGTCGGCAATCTTTTGAGACGGAAGAGCCAAAAGTTACAATTTACAAAATTTACAAATTTTTAAAGAGCCACTAACATTTGTGTTTCATTATTATGAATTAATTAGGATTAGATAAATATATTTGATTTTTGATTTAAAATAAATAAACTGATCATAATTGTATTTATTTGTTCAATATATATATATATATATATATATATATATATAGAATCCCAAAAAAATATTCCCACCTAAATAATCTATCGAAAATGGCGCCAAAATGGGTGCCGAAACATCGAGAAAACAATCTCACAAAAATACGTGATTATATCCCTGATAAATCTGATAGTAATAATAACAATAACATTCACGGAAACCTAAACCAACATATATATATATATTTGTCTATTTCAATAAATAGAATACCAGTACTTTTTGCTGTTATTATTTACCTGAAAAAAATCCACCGATATGGTATCGAGTAAAAGTATCGATACCTCCGTAGTATCGTTTCATCTCTAATAATAATTTTGGCGAGATAAGCCCCTTTACTGCATGCTGACAGGCGTTACCCGATTGCAACCTCGATTTAAATTCTTCTCGAATATTATTATCCTTTGTGATTAATATATTTTTACTGTAATATAATATTGGAACTGGAGAACCACATTTTGACATCGAAAGAGCCATATGCGGCTCGCGAGCCGCAGATTGCCGACCCCTGGTCTATACTCTATATTTATTTATATCATTACTTTTACTAAATTAGAGTTTTATTTAAAAACATTAAATCATTATATATATATTACAATAATCAATTTAAATGGGCTTCCTTAACCCTTTAACTACGGGTAAAACGACACGCGCCCGCAGTGCTAATCGCAAATATTTTCGAAAAATGTAATGTTTCCAAATTTTTTTTATGATAAATTTAATTTTAAATAGGTAACATTAAATAACATAGATTAAAAAACAACAAAAATTAAATATTTTGCAAAAAAAATACTAAAAAAAAACATATATTATAAACTATACAAAACAAAAAAACACAAAAATTAAAACAAAATAATTAATTCAAAAATTTTCCTGACTGATAAAGTTTGAAACAGCGTCCAACACTCAAACCCACTTGACACTCCGGTCAACAAGTTGTGACATATTTGCGTTTTCTTTCGGCTCTTTCTGTGTGTTTACAACCATGTTGGTGGTATAATCTAGAACACAGTCCGGTTTTAAAATTCTTTCTCGAGTTCTTTGATTTATTTTTCCACTATCTACCAATATTCCTCTATGAAAATTAAATGGACATCTCTTTTGTCTTTCCACTTTAAGGTTTAATTTTTCGAGACTTTTTTAGTTTCAGCTGTCCACGTCTTAGTACTGTAAATTTGGGGAAATATTTTCTGTTCTTCTTTATTGTTCCATATATTCCAACGCCATTTTCATCCAAATATGCTGCTAACTTTGGGCTAGTGTACCAATTATCGGTATAAAGATGATTTTTTTCCCGATAATTTTCCATCAGCTTCTTTACAATGGAACCTGCAACACCAAGTGGGTCTTCCGGAATATCTCTGGAGGAACCGGTATATACCAAAATTTTCAAAATTATTCCAGTTTCGCAATCGCATATCAAAAACAGCTTGAATCCAAACCAATGTCTTTTCGACGGGATATATTGCTTAAATGACAGTCTACCTTTGAAAAAGACAAGTGATTCATCAATGCAAAGTTTTTGAAATGGCGAAAATAATCTTGAAAATTTTTGAATTTATGTTTTCGAAGACAGGCAAGGGCTCTCTATAAAATATTATAAAAGATAGCCCTTGGAGAAAGAAAAAAACAAAACAATACATATCTGTATTGAAATAGTTCGAAATTCATATATGTTATAAATTACACTTGACCTTTGAAAGGAGGAATAATTTCTCTACAGGTGTCCCAATAATAAAATGTTTCAATAAATAAAAACATATTTTATATATCAATGTAAAGAGAATGTATACTTTTTATTTTGTTTATAGTTATATCAACGAATTAGTATTTATTTATTATATTATAATTTTTTTACAACTCTCAGCGCAACTCTTTCGCGGGTAGCATTCTCAAATCGCTCATTGACGACCAAACTTAAGTTTATATTGCTTTAAAACTCCAAATCGTCTATTGACGACCGTCGGAATATGAGACAGACTAGGCAGATCGCATATTGACGACCGCCATAGTTAAATAAATTCATTCCTGAAAATATTTAAGTGGTCTAATTATAAGAAGTATACTTACCCCTCGCTAGTTCACCTCTGTGTTACCCCTATACATTTTTCTCCATAATCTCCTAGATCAGAAAATCATTAAAAAAATAATTGATATGATAAAATATCATATTGATCTGTTGGTACAAAAGTGCAGCCAGAAGCTCCAATAAATTGAAATCTTGGTAGCGTTGGATGATTTGAACTAATAATATACTAATTTCTTTCTAATTCCACATTGCCATCATTGGAAATTAATTTAGTTCAAATCGCGTCGGTCGGTTCTGTGTCTGGCAGCTCATATTTTTAAATTTGTTTTAAATCCAAATTATTGTATACTATTATAATTTTTCATTAATAGGTTTCTTTTTTTATTTTTAATTTTTACTTGGTATTAAATCCAGAAATATGAGTGTAATTATAATACTTTAAAAGTTGTATATTCAACGAACTTTTAGTTCGTTTATAAAATCTATATGTCTGTGTGTCTGTCGCCAAAAATTTTCGATTTTTTAAATTTTGATTTTGGATTCGAGTAGAGCTTAAAAAAGTATAATGTAAAGTGGTCTTGGTTTTTTAAAATTCAGTCAAATCGGCGGTCAAAGTTGAAAATTTCCCATATTTTCAGCGCATAATTATAAATGTGGGGAAGGATGTGAGAGAGATGGGAGAGGATAGGGACTGGAAGGTTGTGGCTCAGAATAGGAATACTTGGAGGTGTGTGGTTGCTGCGGCCAAGAACTTTCACAGTCACAGAGATAGATAGATAACATTATAAATAAACAATGTTTTCAGCGCATCTTCGATCGTATCATTATAATTATAAATTATATAAATTATATTAATTATTATTAATTATCAATATGGAGAAAGATTGGGACTTTCGTGAATTTCCTCGCGTATATTTTCTTTTAATTCTTCAATAGACTGAGGGTTGATTAAAACCATAGTAGTCCTGTAATGCTGGAGCAAAAAAGTTCTGTAGCATGGCAATGTATCGCTGTGTGTTGACAGTAACGGGACGGCTTCTCTGATCCTCATAAAAATACGGACCAATAATTCCACTGGCTGATAAAGCTGCCCATACAGTAACTTTGGGCGAGTGTAAGGGCTTTTGGTGCTTCAATTGTGGGTTAGCATCACTCCAGTATCTGCAATTTTGCCTGTTCACATACTCAGTTAGGTGAAAATGTGCCTCGTCTGAGAAAAAGATGTTATTGAAGCTCGTAAACCTCGCAAGCATTTCGTTGGCAAACTGCAGTCTCTGAATGTAGTCATTTGGCCTTAATTGCTGCATATGACTAAAAAACGAGCTGACCCAGATTATCGCACTCAATAACGCAGTAAAGATCAACTTTATAGGTCTAAAAAAGATCGGATCTTGAATATTGCAGTCAAGAACGATTTTAGTTCAGAATTACAGAATTTTATAAATATGAATAAATTCTCCCAGATGTTTATTAATTATAATATTAAAATAAGGGTATTATCTGAGAATATTTAAAAATAAATGTATATTTATATTGATAATTTAAAAAAAAATACTTATATTAATAATACATGGACTATTTGAATATTTATATATATATATATATATATAATTAGAACTTCTCTCTCTCCCTCTATTTTAAATTTTAAAAAACGGAAAGTGTTCTAGCCAAATTAAGAAGCCTTTTGCAACTTGGCTGGGTACATGAATTGGGCTTGAAGAAGAGGCAATTTATAAGTTTCTTCTAATTCAGATTAAGGTCAACTCGGACAACATTATATCAAATCTGATCTCGTTAAGAACATTCAATATTTCTGTACACAAATTATTCTAAGCCTTGGCAAAGCGTAAGACTCAGTTTAAATTGAAATTTATATAAATTAACACGAAATGAAAATTTTTATTTGTTTAAATTTTATTATAATGAATAAAAAAAAATTAAATATATAGATCACGAGAGTGTAAGAGTGAGAAAGACAAGCAAGAAACATGTTGGATGGTGGTCGGTCAGAACAGAAACTGTTAGTGAACTCTTCATGCTGCGACTAATAATATTCAAAATCCCCTAGCTCTAGTTAGATAAGTTTCTTCTAAGGGAGGAAATTAACTATGGTCTAAAAAAATTAATAAATGAACTTAATAAAAAAACAAATAAATCAATTAGTTTAAATTAATACTATAAATGAATGTATATATTGTTAATTTATCTATAGTTTTATAACGTAAATTATGTTAATTTTATTTTTACCGACCGACGATAGTAAGGGAGGTATTGTTTTCACACCAAATTTCACATGTGGAGATTTTTACATATCTCAACGAATCATGCATTTTCTAAACAGAAAAAAGTATTTTTAGCATGATGTCTGTCCGTCCGTCCGTCCGTATAGATGTGTACAGCCTGAACGGCTGAAATTTGGTATATTTACTTAATACATCAGTGGGATGAATTGATCAACTTTTGGTGCAAATCCGGAAACCGGAAGTGGTAGTATTAGCGATCGACGATAGGAAGGGAAGGGTTATTTTCACACCAAATTTCACATAAGGAGATTTTTTTATATATCACCACGAATCATGCACTTTGTAATGGTTTTATCCTCGACAAAAATCATCTTTATTAGTTTTTTTCTTTAAAATTATATGACGTCATCCAGCCATTCATGACGTCACAGCCTAGTCTTACATATATATATTATAAATAAAATAAAATTAAAAATATTTATGTTATATGCCTATCTGTTTTTTATTACATTAATAGATATATTAAAATTATTTGAAATTGTTTCTGTAGCTGGAAATTAATTTACTTCAAACCGTCGGTCGGTTCGGACCTGGCCACAGGTCAACTTATTATAAATTGTCTCAAGTCTCTAACTTTGTATTTTCTCAAATTTCAATATAATTAAGAATATTCAATAAAAATCAAGCAATGAAAATAAAATATCAAAATGAAATGATCATATATTCTATTATAACATATACTTACGAACCATAGGCAGAGGAAATATTAGGAATCCTGCGGGTAATGTGAATTCAGGCCAAATCGTTCAACATTAGATCAGATAATTTCATTAAGGCAGATATTTAAAAAAAAACGCGAATTCAATATTTCTGTTCACCAATTATTTGTATGCTTTAGTAAAGCATAACTAAGACTCAATCGATTCGGATAAACTTTTTCAAATTTTGTTCTTCAAATTTGTCTTGAAGGTAGTAAAGAAAGAGTAAGAAATTGGGGAGAAATCAATTGTCAGAAACTTTCGAAATTCTAAATGGGACAGACTATCACCAATTTAGCACTTGAGTACGTGATTAGACAAATTGGGGAAAAACCAAATGAAATGCAATTAAACGAAAAATTTCGGCAATTGCAATTAAACACAGCATAAAGAAATTAATTGAGGCACGAAATAAGATGGGACTTCAAATTAATAGTGATAAGACAAAATATTTAGTAAGGGAGAGAAACATTATTAACACACAAAGTCTTAACATACAAAATGTAGAATTTGAAAATTTAGAAAAATTAAAATACTTAGGTTATGTAATTACAAAGGATAATAATCTTCGAGAAGAATTTAAATCGAGGTTGCAATCGTGTAACGCCTGTTATCATACAGTAAAGAGGCTTATATCACATCAAAACTTTTATCAAAATGAATGAAAATGGAAATATTTAAAACAATTATTTTGCTGCTTGTATTAGATGGGTGTGAGGAGGCATGGTCTGACCCTGGAAGACGAGAGTAGATTTAGAGCATTTGATATTAGGATTGTTCGCAGCATTTATGGGACAAAGAAAGATGTGGTCACCGGGGAAGGCATAACGAGGAATGACCTCTATGTATCTCCAGATATAGTTAGAATTATAAAATCGAGAAGACTACGGTAGACAGGACAAGTGGCTAGAATGGGAGAAGATAGAATGGCAAAAAATATGCTTTTCCTTTCGCTTTTAGTTCAGTTTTGCTTCGCCTAACACCTAATTAACAATCCTCGTGATTTTTTGAAATGGCTGTTGACAAAGTGCATTTACGACACTGTTTACTTTACGAATTTCGTAAAGGGAATAATGCAAACAATGCCACAAAAAACATTTTCGCCTTATACAGAGGTGTTGTTAAAGTTCGACAAGCTCAGAGATGGTTTACAACATTCCGATCGGGAAATTTTTCATTGACCGATAAACTAAGAACAGGACGCCCTTTGAAGACTGATGACGATGTTTTAAAGGCATTAATTGAAGCTGATCCACATTTAACCACTAGGGAGATAGCGTTGAAGATGGACATTAACCAATCAACTGTGGTAGATCATCTACATCGCCTAGGAATGGTTTTTCGTTACGTTTGGACCACTAACCAATTGTCGGCTTCAAATTTAATGACCCGTATCGAAGCATGTGTTTCTTTAAGCGCTCGGCAAAAACATGAACCTTTTTTGCACAGATTGGTAACCACACACGGCAATGACGACACAGCACAAATTATGGGACTTAAATTGGGAGGTTTTGAAACATCCTCCCTATTCTCCGGGTCATACTCCTTCCGATTTTCATTTTTTCAGGTCGTTACAAAATCATTTAAACAAAAACAAATTCAGTTCAATTGAACAAGTGAAAAACGCCCTTGATTCGTATTTTTATTCTAAACCAGAGGATTTTTATTTTAGAGGCATTAATATGTTAGTAGAGAGATGGGAGAAAGTTATTTTAAATGGTGGAAACTATAATTGAATGAATAAATGAAAAAATTAAAAAACAGGTTTTTTATTTCATACCAAAAAAACGTCATAATTTATCCATCAACCCAATAGTTAAGGTTATAAAATCGAGAAGGCTGGGATGGGAAGGGGTCGTGGCTAGAATGGGAGAGGAAAGATAGGCGAAAAATATATTTGGGAAAAAACGATTGGGAATCGTCCGCTGGAAGACCAAGGACGCGGTGGGTGGACAATGTAGAAAGGGACGTGGGACAGATGGTTATAGCTCAGGATTGGGATACTTGGAGAAATGGGGTTGCTGCGGCCAAGAATTTTCGAGATCCGTAGAGTCACAGAGATAGATAGATAGATATAACAAATAAAATAATATATAATTAATTTGCTGATTAAATTAAAAGATATTTTAAATAAGAACACAAAAAGAAATGAATGTTTTAATATACTGATTGAAACAAAATGGATGAAAACCTTTGACATACAGACTCAACCAAATACTATTTATTACTTCGGAGGTACAGGGGCAGAGCCTTCGGCGCTCTTCGCAGCTAGTGCGTATATATTTTAACACTCATGACTGTATTATGTTTAATATAATAAAATATAAAATAAAAAATTAAAGCAATATATATATAATATATATATTTCATAATATATTATAATTAGAAAATAAATAAATTTCATAAAAATAAACAAATTTTTTTTCATCAACATTCTGATTTTATGATTCTGGTTTGAGATGCCTATATGTCATACAATCTTCTCAACATAGATGATACTTCTCACCAATAATAATAGTTGTGCAGATATTTAATTTTGATATCATTAGAAAATATTTATTTTATATTAAATTAAATTTTATCTCCTTATTTTAAAATTTAAATTTGTTTTATATTAGTTTTAATCGGAATGTTATATAATAAAAATTAAAAAAACATTTTTAAAAATCCATTAAAATAAAATTATTTTAAAATTTTTTTCTTAATAATTCTTTTCAATTCCTTCCATTGTAATATTGAAATAATAATTTCATAATGTGATGTTTTTTTATTTATAAATTAGCTGGAGTGTCTCCACTCGACTATCTCGCAATTTGAATAGGATTAAATAACATAATATATTATATTTAAATTAAATTTAATTAATTATAAATATATAATAAATATTAAACCAGCGCATGTTTTGCTTTTTGTTGATGGCACCACATCATGTGTTGGCGCGTGAGATTTGCAGTGTTAAAAAATTAATTCTGGTAATATCAGCGAATCAATCAAGCTGAAATTCTATATATAGCAGTTTTATACAATTATTAATCATGTGAAAAATTATCAAACATATATTTTTATTTTTACGGTCACTTTAGAGGAAAAAAAATCAAAACGTTGTAAGTAATGACCCTCTTCCGGTTGAGCTACATTTCTCAAAAGTTGATAGAAAACTACGAATTTTGAATAATGCTCATGTACCAAATTTCACCATTCTAGCTCAAACCGTTTTTGCGTAATCTTGGTTACATACATACACACAGACACACACAGACATTTTTCTCAACCTTAGTGAAAATGATTCAGGAACCTTCAAAACGTATAAAAACATCAAAATCTCAACATCGAAAATTTTCGTGATCGCAATACTATCTCTTACGAGATAGTAAAAATAATTATTTAGACTTTTGTTACAACCCAATTGGTTATAGAAGGCTTTTGAAAGTTTTCTGTTCTCGTAGATCTATTGATTAAACTTTTTTTATATATTTTTTATTATTTAAAAATATTTTCAAAGATTATAGGAGGTTAATATAATTATTTGTTTATAATGAGATAATTACATTTTGTGTTAATGTTAAATAATATTGATAAAGACACTGGATGAGTGCTTAGTTTAGTTTAGTATAATAATGCTTTTAATCTCATTTGCCAATATAGCCATGCGGTAATCATTCGATTAATAACTTGAACCTGAATTTTCTAAAGAAATTATGTCTGATAAACCGTTTATTAATTTATTAGCATATTAATTTATTTATATATAAATTTAATTCATGAGAATTCTTTTAAGAAATTCAATATTTGCAGATTCGCCTAATACCACACCTGTACGTCAAATCGTTCAACATTCGACACCAATTTGTAATCAACATTCGACACCAATTAGTAAAACACCTCTGACAATGAATACTTGGTAAGTTAAAGCATTTCTAAAATAGACATCTTATTCAATTTAAAATTTTAAAGCATTTTGAAAATTATTTTCAATTTAAAATTTTTTAAAAATGTATATAAGATATTTAAACTAGTATTTAAATTGTTTATGAATTTGGCTTTAAATTTTTGTTAATTTTTTTTTAATAACATTAATTTATATTTAAATCTTATAAATTCTATTAAAATAGGTGTCAATGGTATCTGATTTATAAGCTTTCTTATTAAAATTAAAATTCGAATTACTCTTGAGAATTAAGATGAAATTTTAATTAATAATTAAAATTATAAATTTTTTTTTTTTTCAATTTGATCTTTTGATTTTAAAATTAATATATATAATTTATAAGGTTAAAAGATTTCATTATTTCTTCACCTTATAATGTAACAAAATAATTTTAATGTTGTTTGCGTGTGTGAAAACATCATTTCTGAGTGAACTTAAAAATAAAAGATTGGTAATTAATAAATCCTCTTTAAAAAAGATTCTTAGTTTTTTAACAAAACTATCTTTTCAATTTTTTATTAAAACCTTTTTAAGACTATTTTTGAGATTAATTTATTATTAAATTTATAAATTATCTTTAAACTCTTAACTGGTTCTTTAATTTTTACTTGTTCATTTTTCTATTTTTCATTTAAATTTTTTTTATAATTTAATCAATAAATTCTATGTATATATTGTATACATATAATTTAATAATATAATTGTCTTCATTTTCTATTCATTTTTATTTTTCAATTAGAAAAATTTCTAAATTTTTTTGATAGTAAAGTATCTCACTATCTATTTCTGGTATTCGTTTTTTATCACATATTCAGTTCATTCTGATTGCAACAAAGTGGTTTTCCCATTGATATGTGTGTATGGCCCAATTGTACCTGTAATCTTATGGACAATATTCCGGTCTAACTGTAAAACCAATCATAATTAAATTTTATATTTAAGCTTCTAATAGGGTGTTAACGACTTGGCAACATATTTGCTTAAATCCATTCATCAATAAATAATAAATATTAAAAAAGGAAAATGGCCATATTTCCTAAACTGTAAAAAATACAGAACATTTTATATGAACAATTTATAGAGAATTTTATTCTACAAAGTTCATATTTTATTAAACATTTTGTCAGACTTTAAATACCAAAGGTAAACTTATTTTATAAAAGTAAATTAGCCATATTTCTTAAAATTTAAAAAATAAAAAAAAATTAATAATTTTGACTTTCAAAAAAATTACTAATAGTGTATAAGGAAAGAAATCTTAATTAAAGGACTATTAGATTTAAGTATTTTATTACTTTTTAATATTTAATGCTAATGTATATGTGAATAATATAACGTCTCAGCGGTGCATCCAAAATATAATTTTTGTTTGAAAAGTTGTTCATTTACAAATGATTTTAATTTTGCTTAAATGTTAAAATTACTAAATTTGATGACCTCGACTTTACTATTCATATTCACAAAATATTCAGGAGTACACAGGTTATTTGGAGAGGCACGGCCCCGTTAGTCCCCCTCCATCCCCCGTGACTACTCAACTGACCTAATGAACTCTAATTTATAGGGTAGGATTTTTTTATAAGAAATATTGTTTTTATGTTAATGGCAATATTAATTTTTATGACATTATTATTAATCTGTAATTCTTGTACACCTATCCCCCGATTTACACGGTACTTGTTTTACACGTTTTCGCTTTTACACGGTTTTCCAAATAAGTATTTTTTTTTTGTTTTTACCGCACTCTACTAAATGCTACTGTGTTTGAACACCTGCTTTGTGTACACATCTCACGGGGAATCCCGAGCTTATGTGTTGACTTGCTGCACATGCACACTGTGTCTGTATTTCTTCGCATAAAATTAAAGTTTTATCTACGGAAAATTGTATTTGAGTGAAAGTTTCACAGTTTCAGAAAGATTTAATTTTCCATATTCGTAAATTACAAGTGAGTGCATAATTTAGATTATTATAAATTAACATAAATTAAAAAAAATTATAGGCTTATAATGTCGATAGAAGTTAAAAGAAAAGTTATTTTTTTAGAAACTAAAATCGAAATTTTGGATCGCTTAAGAAAGGGAGATAGAGTAGTAGATGTTGCAAAATCATATAGCATGAAGGAAGCTACAATAAGAACTATTAGAACAAATGAAAACACAATTAGAAAGAGTGTTGCAGCTGGCAATACCACGAGCATGGGCACAATTGTTAATAACCGATTTTATTACCACCTCTCAGAATGTAAATATTTCTGCTTCAAACATCGAACCGGCACAAATAACTTCGAGTGATGAAAGTGAATTCCAACCTTCGATTCCGAAAAAAAGAATGAGAGTAATTTCTGATAGTGATGAAGGATAATAAAACACCTTTGGTTTTATTTTTTGTTCTTCTGTTTAATGTATTGTAATTAAATAAAAAAACAGTGTTTCCGTAATATATTACATATTTTAACCTGTCAATGCATTTTATTTTGTTAAATAGCAAAATTATGCATTTTCTGCAAGCTTTTCGATTTACACGGTTTTGACTTGAAAATTTTTAATTTTCGATTTACACGTTTTTCTCAGGAACGTATCTACCGTGTAAATCGGGGGATAGGTGTATTGTATTTATATTAATAATTTAGGCTTCCTATGCATATATAAGAAGATGTCTTATATATGGTTTCAAACTAGAAGGAATTTTTTAAAAGTAATATTGCATTAGGATATAAGTAAGACATGATGTCTTGATTCGAGGCTGATAAAACCTCTCTCCATCATTTTAAAACAGAAAAGAGAAAATATCACAGTATTTGAAACGAAATGAACCGTTCATAAAATTCTAATCCATTTAAAGCGAATATTGTTAAAATAAAATTACACACAAAAACATACATTTACATATTATTTCAATATTTAATTTTTATGGTCAAAACAGAAACGAAATACTATTCAAGCATCATAGGAATTTTTAACCCCTCAAGCCGGGAACCCGAGTACGTACTCGCGCGACAAAATCTATCGTAACGGCAGGACCCCGAGTCCGTACTCGCCCGACTACCAGCGTTTATATAATTATGCATTTCTCTGCCATCTCACGATCAATTTTGAAAATTTTTGCACTTTTTAAAACTACTATAATTACACTTTCTCTTTTTTCTACTTTTTTTATTTTTTTCAAAGAAGAAAAAACTTTGTTTTTTCGAGAGTCTTCAAAACTCAATTTCTAGCTAAGCTGATTTTGTATACAAAGAAACAACTTCCCTTGACATTTCTTGAGAAAATCTTCAAAAATTATTTTTCACCCACTGGTTAAGGGTGCCGACTCCTATATTATAATGATGAGTATTATTTCATTCAATAATTAATTGGGAGATATGCAGCCCACTTATATTCAAATAAGTCAAATTTTATAAAATAGATCCAATAATTGATATTTATATTAGATATTATATTGAATATTAGAGTGTATGCTCCCTGGTGTGGATAGAAATGGATTGTTTCTATGAAAATACAATATAAATCTATCGATCGAGTATTTATTGGAATTCTTCGAATTTGAAAAAATTAACTCAAAAACGTCTAACATATTATCTTCTTTTTTATAATTCTTTTCGGTTGAATTGTTGATAAAAAGAACCACCCCACGTAGTCTAGAGGCAACACACTTGGCTCTCAACCTCGAGGTTCTGGGTTCAAGTGTTCTAGGTCTAGAAATTTCTCTCTAGCTAGAGTCTATGGGAATGAAGCTCACTAAAAATTGAGGAGCTCCTTGCAATCAAAAGTAGTAGGCCTCTATCAAGATATTCAATATAATGGTTGAGAGAATCCGTTGTACTGATCATATAACACATTTACTCCACTTAAGCGTGATAGCACGATGATAAATATTCTATTCAAATTTTTATATAATCAATACAGTTAATAGCAAATGATTTAAACCCGAAACATTTCAGTAAAAATATTCTAAATTCAAAATAGTGTAATTGAATAATCTAAAAATAATATAATTAAAAATATTTATTCTATTAAAATATGATCGAACTCAATTCCAAGCAGCGATTGACTAAGTCGAAAACATATTTCGAAATGGGATGAATATGAACGAATATCGAAAGGAATAGTGATACAATGGTGGTCAACTGAACACTCCTAAATGATCATGTCAATGTTCACTGCTAACCTGACTAGACAGAAGTGTAGCCAGCATGACGTCATCAATTCCTCTTATCAAAATTGATCCCGAGTTTTAATTTCGTGTCAATTGCAGGCGCCAACAATCAACTTTTATCATCCAATTAGAATTCTCTAAGTCATATAAAGAGGGAGAGGACGTGAGTTTAGTCCCCCGCCGACCCACCTGGGTCTCGTAGGCAGGAGCCCGGGCTGTTAAATCCCACGCACTCCCACGCAAAAGTCACCGGTCGATTTTCTAAATGGGAATTCTGCTTGCTGATTTACATGACCAAAAAATAAACATATACAAAAATAGAAACTACTATACATCAAATTATTCTTAAATTTCTTAATATTATAAGAATTTAGATATCTGTACGATATAGAAAATTTTCAAAATTATAATAACACTCTTCAATAATTTGTAAGATAAAATAGTGGAGATGATATTTGTTATTTAATCGTATACTTCCTGGTCAACTCGCTTAATACATATTGTGAAATCTAATAGAAATCTTAAATTTTTATTAATAAAAAAAAAAAAATTTAATATAAACAGTAATATATTATACATTTTTCTAGAAAATTTGGACAGTGTGTTTATAAATTTAAAAATTTTGAAATTTATTATATTTTATAATTATAATAATTAACAAAAGTTTTTATTTAGTAATAATATTACATTAAAATATGAATTCTTTCTTTTAACCTTTTTGATTAAATCATTAACTCTTTAAATTTAATATTGAAAAATATAATTTTAATAAATGCCAAAATAGTTAAAAACAAAAGCAAATATAGAAATTTCAATCAATTTAATTTATCATTTAAATTTCCTAGTTTTCCACAAAAACATCAATTATTTCATCATAATTAATATTATCTAAAATATTTTGTTCAATGTAATAAACATCTAAAGAATTTAATTTTGGTTAACTCAACGAAATTGGTAAATAATTTTTTACATGTTTTATTGATTTCACCAGATGCATTTGATATAATTAAAATTAACTATATTTTATTAGGTGCTTGCATGTATTCTCATCATTTTTACACTTTAAAAAGGCATTTATTCAAAAAAATTGGTACAATATATATTAACCAAAATAATTTTCATCATTATTTACAACTTTTACACATCTTTCTTGTAACGAAAGATGTTGGTTTGGCAGCGATCCAATCATCGATCCATTTTCTCAGTTATTCAGCATTTAGAAACCGTGTGCCAGCCAAGCCATACTGCATAGATCTGAACAAGGGTAATCAGAAGGCGCTATGTCTGGTGAGTTCGCTGGGTGCGGCAGAACTTTCCATTTGAGCTGCAACAGTGTATTCTTCACAACTCTTGCAACCTGTGGCCTAGTGTTGTCATGCAACAAGATTACTTTGCGTCTGTTACTCGCTATTGCTTGTCTTTTTTTGAAACAATACGTCGTTCAATTTGTTTAGTTGGCATCGGAAGACATCTGCAGTTACAGTTTCAATATGTTTTAACTGCTCGTAATACACTACACCTTGCTTATCCCACCATATTCCAATCAAGATTTTATGGTCATCTACAGTTATTGATCCACTTTTCATCTCCAGTCACAATACGCCAAAGAAAACTCTTATTTTTTTGCCTGGCAAGCAATGAAACCGCCGCCTTCTTTTAGATCTTTCCCATTGCATGTAAAAACGTCTCGAAACAGTTGATTCTTCAACTGCTAAGCTGTCTGAAAGTTCATTGAGAGTGTGAGCTGGGTTCTCGTCCAGTTGGTTTTGCAATTTATTGTCTTCGAACTGATCCTTCAGGCCGTTCTTTGTCATTGACATCAAAATCACTATTTTTATACCGTTGAAACCAAAACTGACAATTGGGGTATGACGGAGCAGCATCACCAGAAATTTCGAAAAGTGTTTGATGGGCTTCGGCAGCAGATTATTTCAATTCAAACAACACAACTGATGAATGTCGAAAATGCAATTTTGAGGGAAACAAAATTACAGTCTATATACACTGAATAACTCAATAATACTAATTGGAAAAGTGTTATTTTATGTAGACAAATGTCATAACCAGTTTATCTTAAGTGAGTTTGTTTGCATTGATACGTCGCATTTTAACCAATAGATGTCTGATCAAAATACATGCCAGCACCTATTATATGAAGATACTATTTTTGTGCTGTTATAAATTACAGCATATCGATGATAAAGTAAAATTTGTATTGACTATTGCAAATTAAATTGCAACAATAATTATTTTGTTCTATCTGACTCTTTATAAGGTTGTCTGTTTTTTCACATTGTATTTTATTTTACCTATATTTATCAATTATATTTATATTTTTATAATATAATTTTATATGCTAAAATTTCAGTAAAACGGTTTTGTTTTCCTGACTAAAAATAAAAGATGACAATAGGCCAACAACAGCTATATTAAACTTTCAATTTTATTTTGGAAATCAGTTTAACAAAATATTTGTAAAATGAATAAATTAAACAATTTTAATATAGCCAAGAATTATCGTATTTTCAACACTCCCCACCCTTCAACAGCCGAAAATTTACTACTCATATAATAGATATTAATTTTATTAGATATTAATAATATTAGATAATAATAGATCAAGTTTGAGTTATAAAACTTACACTATTAGAAAAAAATAAAATTATTTTTTGAAAATTCAAATATAGAAATATTATACTATAATTATAACTGTTACATTTTTTGATTCTGCAATAAACCGTTTCATAGAACTTTTAACTAATTTATATTACTTGTTCTAAACTTTTTTTTATAATTATACAAAAAAATATCCTATTTACAAATCTTTTTAAAAGAGATAGACTATTAGAGCGTAACGAGTAATCCGTAGTCTCGTAGTCGTATTTGTTAACACGATGATGTATATCTATTTTGTTAGGATTATCGCAATCGTATCTGTTCTTTTTTATTCTCTTTTTATTTTAATTTGTATTTTTTTCTTTTCGATTTAAAAATCAATACTCTTAGTATGATATGCTTAACGTGACCATTTATTTTTTTCCTAAAAACGGGACATTTTTTTAATTTTCTGTAATAGTTTGGGGAGCCTATGAAGAAAACGTATATTTTTCATTATTTCTGTTTATTATAATGAAAATAACTGAAAAATATATAGTAAATAATATAAGAATAACTTAGTATAATAATATAATAATATAATAATAAATTTAAAATATGGGACAAGCTACCTGAAAGCGTGAATGTCCCGTTCAAAACGGGACGTATGGTCACTTTAGGTATGCTATTTTTTAAGTTTCACAAATAGGCAGTCAAAAATTTTGATTGCCATCAAAATAGGCACTATACAAAAAGAAGAGAATTTTTACCATTGATTAGCATTACTATCATTATTATTATATTATATCATTCTCAAAGATATCAACGATACCCATAGAACAGAAAGAACATTAATTAATGTAGTGATATCTTCAGAATACAGGAGGCAACTGTACAATCAGGAATCTAAGCGTCTAAGATCTGTATATATCTGGATCTCCCACAGTTAAGTAAGAAGTGAGCGTTTTTTATTATGGTATTTTTAAATCAACAAATTAAGAAACTAACAGAAATTTTCTTTTGTTGACTGATCGGGGATCAAACATTATAAATAACTTGTGTATATGAAAAATAATTAATGAAAAGACGAGAACGAATGGAATAATAAGGGTCTTGCATTATGGCAAATTATCCACTTGATCCTCTTTTTACAGTCTAGGGGCGATTTATATTTGTTTGGATCCCTTAAAAACTACTTCAAGATGATGAAGAACCTTCATTTTTTTTCGGAAAAATTTTTCTAGTAAGGTCCAGAAAACTTGAATTAATATATTACTAGTATACTAATATATATCAAAGGGTGGTCGAGGGAGTGATAATAATGATAGAGTTTAAAAAGAATAAGTACGAGTGTTTCTTCAGTAGTATACTTGTATTTTTATTTGAATTGGTACCTTGAGAATACAACAAAGAAACTCCTCAAATATTCTTAAACAAAGAAAAAGTATGTGTTTTATTTAGACATAGAAAATATGAAAATGATAATAAATACACAGTGTACAATAATTTTCCTGAAAAATATTCTATGCAAACATAAAGTTATTTATAATAATAATTAACTAGCTAACATTTTAAAAAAGCTGGAGTGTCTCCACTCGACTATCTCGCAATTTGAATTGGATTAATTAACATATATATTATATTTAAATTAAATTTAATTAATTATAAATTAAAATTATTAAATAATATTTATTAAACCAGCGCATGTTTGGCTCTTTGTTGATGGCACCAGGTCACGTGTTGGCGCGTGAGATTTGCAGTGTTAAAAAATTAATTCTGATACTTTCAGCTATTCAATCAAGCTGAAATTCTATATATAGGAGTTTTATACAATTTTTAATTATGAGAAAAACATATATCTTTATTCTTACGGACACTTTAGAGCAGGGGTGTCAAACTCATAGGTACATTTGGGCGAAACAAACAAGGTTTAACTTTAGGCGGGCTGCAGACAAAATGAAAGTCGAAAGTCTGATCGCTAAAAACATTTTACCTTTTTTTTTTTAGAGACAAATTGAAAATTTTTTAAAAAAGTCGTCGAAAGTTGTCCCGGGCAGCAAAAATAGTTGTCGCAGACAAATTGAAAGTCGAAAGTCTGATCGCTCTGGCGAGATAGTAAAAACTTAAGCTCCGTTTTTTAAAAAGTTTGGTCGAGTTACTAGTTTTAGGGACTAATGTAATCTTTCTATTCTAGAAAATTGAGTAGAAAAATAAAGTATATATTCGTTTACTATAACAATAAATATTTTTTCTATTTTATTTTTTTAATACAGTTTATATTTCATTTACCCTAATATTATAATTTTTTTGTTTTATTTAATTAAATAGTAGAACAAATATTCTATACTTGTTTTAAATTTGTTTCAGTCATCTGACTCCGATTCCTGCGAGTTCTTCAACGAGACCGTCAGTTCTCCATAGTGCTAAGAATCATAATATTATATATCGACCACGAAATTTATTAAATTCGTTTAGATCTATAGAAAAGTGAAATTTTTTATTTGTATTATACTTTATAAATATATATAAATATTATTGATGTTTTATTTTAAAATTTTGTAATTTTTTAAATAAATAATAAATTTAATAAGTATCTATAAATCACCTAAATACACATACCTATCCTTTTCGATTTCTTATTTTTATTTTTTAAATTTAAATAAAAATTACCGATCAGCTTTAAATTAAATTAAGATTTTTTTAGATTAAAAATTCACAGTATGGTCTCCATAATGCATTTCTAAATGAAAATGATGATTTGAATCTAGAACAAGATGATACTTTTCAAGTTTATTTTAGCCAATTAAAAATATATATAATCTTTTTTTACATATCTATAAAGGTTTAGCCTGCACATTTTTCAGAATTTTAAAATTTTTTCAAATCCTTTCTTAATAAACTATTATAGAATTTTATTTGTCCGAATATACTGAACGAGTATTGATTTAAAATTAGCCTTAATGATTATTACCAACTTCAATCTTAGTATATCTATCTTGTTTGTACATGGGATATATATACTTAAAATATTAAAAATCAATTTTTGTATTATACAGCATAAAAAATTTTTGAAATCCTAAACTCTTTCTTTCTACGAAAGGTAAACGAACCAATTTATATAATTAAATTAAAACAAAAATTCAGACATATTATATTTTATATAATTAAATATTCAAATCATTTATTTTTTATGAAGAATTTAGAACTGGTAATTATCCGTATATGAGAATATAAAACAGAAGGCCGGTAAGGACAAGGACACTTCAATGACCTTATTAATCTATATTTTAGGTTGAAGATTAATTCATTTAGGATTCAGACTATCTGTATGACTCCTATGCATCTCCAAACATAGATAGGGTCATACATTTGAAAAGACGGGTGAGTCTAGAGCAGGGATGAGCAACCCGCGGGCCGCATGCGGCCCTTTAAAGATTTTTCTGCGGCCCGCCGAGTATTTCTAAAATAGAATTTTATTATTCGTCTCGATTATTTATAAACAATATTATAATGTTTATTAGTATATATATAAAGCTTTGTAAATTATTAGTAAGTGCGGCCCGCCACAAAATTTTAAAATTTAAATTGGCCCGTGAGTTAAAAAGGTTGCTCACCCCTGGTCTAGAGCCTAGAATGGAAGAGGAAAATCTACCAAAAAACCTATTTGTGAGGAAACCAATTGGGATGCATCCGTTTGGTAGACGAGATGGGCAGTCAATATAAAATTAGAATTTCATTTATATAAACTATAGGGAGGAACGTGAGACAGATGGAAGAAAATAGGAGTTGGATGGGCGTAGCTCAGGATGGGAACTCTTTAAAGGAATCTTGTTGAGTTCCGTAAAGCCACAGAAATTATTCTAGATAACCTTATCGCACTTGATCTTGCCCACAGACCATCTAACAGACTGCTAAACTCTATTGTTCTCGATGAAACAAAGTTTTTGGCGCCACCATGCGAATGCTGGCAGTCACTAATTGAAAAAAAAATCGGACTTGTGTGTTTGGTTAGTTAGTTAGAAATTGCTTTTGATGCATTCGTTATGAGAAAAACAAGGATTAGAAATAGTATAAGAGTTTCTTAGAACTTTGTTTAAAATATCGAACAACATTCTAAGAAAATATCGAAAAACGATTTAACGATCAATAAAGACCACTAACGACAAAGTAATCAGTTCAACGAAAATATTTCGATTTCTGGAGAAATAATTAATTGAATTCGCATCACAATCTTCAACATTTAGCGCCAATATTCACCAGACCATGGTTCCATGGGACGTTTTCTGTCCTATTAAATAAAGAGAATCTTAAAGGGCTGCCGTTTTATAAGCTTAATTTAGATTTAAAGCGCTTTGTTGATAGAGCTTAAAAGTTATTTGAAAGACTGAGTTCTAGCAATATACTTTCCAAAAAACGAAAATAACCGATATTTTTTTAACAACTTTATGCATTATATATTACATTACAATGATTGTCAAATGATTGTGAGGTGAGGTTGGGGGCTTAATCTACTTAACGACCACTAAAACCTTTTATTAATATTAAATTTTAAGTCCCTCTCGTTTTATATAAAGGCTTATTTATTTATAACTATTATAATAATTCTGATGATTTTCGCATGCATTTTGTTTTAATATTTAAGAATAATATATATCATCAAACCGGAATTAAAATGTTTTCACCTTTTGGTTTGGCAATTTTTTTATATTCTATAAGGTAATAGTAACTATAACCATGTTTTGTACATTTTCCCCGAGATAATTTTTTTTATTATAATTTTTCTTCGACTTAGAAGCGTACTTTTTAAAAGATAGAGCAAATCCATTTTTATATATATTGTCGTCCTCCTTCTCAGTTTAATCTCGATCAATGTGTGCCCTAAAATCATTCTGCCTTATTTATTTTAATTTACTATCCAAAATTTCATTCTTTCTGCTATTTTATGCATGTAATTATTTTATAAAGAGAATTAAGTATAGTTATGTCTAGATAATTATCGAGGTTCTCTTTGATACTTTTTTTTTATCAATCGTAATAAATTCACGCATTTTTTATATTGCAAAGTTTTTTCTTTTTTTTTTTTTGATAGATTTTATTAAAAATAAAAATAAATCATTTTATTTATATATTGGAAGAACTTTTTCCAATGAATTGATTATTTTATCAAGTCTGTTTCTTTCTAGTTTTATTATTCCTAATTGTATTTTCATGTTATTTTTATCCTGATAATTTTGTATAAATTCTTCCTCAAAGATTTTTTATATAGATATTTTTCTAATGTTTGAAAAAGTTAATAATAGTCAGATTATAGTATAAAACAATGAAACAATTGGATTTGAAGAATACGATTGTTTCTTCCTCTACTTCTTATAAGTGAAAAAGATAAAAACCTTGAAACGAGTTCAAGTATTTAATGAACCTTGGCGTTTTTTTATTTTGAATATGAAACAAGTGTGTGCATGGGGATCGGAAATAGCTCGTCGAAGGCTGGTATCGATCGCGTCAATTGCCAAACTTTTGTCGTAACTCAACATGTGTTACTACAGACCGTGTGAATGAAGCTCGCCAACAGGCAAAGAAGGGCAGCTGTCTAGGAGAGAGATAGAGGGGGGGAAATTTTCATTCTCAAAGCGGTTACTCCCACGAGCCCGCCAAAACAGGGGGTTGTGTTGAATCGAGGCATCACCATGACGACCACACTTGCGCACGACCTCTGCCTAGGAAATCAATGCGAATCGTGGGTTTTCATTCGCGGGGGACGAGTGACCGAAGGGGACGCGAACCAATGAAGAACTGGCGCGGCCACAGGGACCCCTCCCGGTCCCCGCTGGGTGGGGCAGGCAAATAAAAATGACATGACCTCGACGACGAAGCGCGGAATTCACAGCCACTTGCTCAGAAGGCTGGGAATGATGCTGGTCTTGGTCCTGTCTAGGTGATCAACCTTGGCTCGTGCTAATCGCTTCCATTTCGGCAGCCAGTTTCTCCGATTTCGTCTAGCTTAAGGTAGCCTACGCCTAACATTACACCCTCCAACAGACCCATTAGAAGCCTACTGTTTGAGATGTTGCTCGCTATCTTGGCATGCAATCCTAAAAAGAGCACTCTTCAATTTTCATTGTTGAAATAGCTTTATCAAACAAGCCACTGGATTAGTCTCCTTAGATTTCCTTTACACTGATTGCCTGAATAGAATTGGGCAATAGAAAGTAGGAATTGCAGGAAAATCGAGAAGGAAGCAGCCAACTCTCAAACACAACCCAAGAGTAATTCCAGCGGACTACCTAGTTCTCACCATCAGATCAGATCAGTGTATTAGAAAACAGAGTACACGGATCGGTTTATCATTTTATTGTATTTTTATTTTATAACGTTTTATAGTCCAGAATAAATAGGAATGAGTTTTCGTGCCATTAATAATATTTCAAAGGGCAGTCACCCAAGCTGTTCTACTTTGGCATCCAATTCTTTCATCTCAGATTTTTTCCCAAATCCTTAATGGGAATTCTAAATCAAATGTTGATCAAGATAAGTAGAAGATTATTAAGATTGGACAGTACTTAAAAGAAAATTGCAATTTAGATTCAACAAATTCATAAGATGACAATATCGTAGTGTATATTGGTTTTATTCAAACATTGTAAATAAAAAACTCATTTATGATAAAGAAAAGTCAAATACAGATTTTTTTATATATACATTTTTATTTATTGCCCCTGGGATTCTAAATTCATTTTAGTCACATTTTACATGTATTAGATGATCTATCATATTTAATTGTATATAATAAAGTTCTGTAAACTTTGTGAGGTTTTTAATTTCTCATCTTCAAATTAAATAGTTCAGTAATATTCCACTGAACTATGCTTATATATACACAGATATTTTTAGAAAAAAAAACTTAAAAAATACCGTTAATATTTTTTTAAATGTATAAGAAATAAACACAAATAGAGTACTTCCTACTGAAAGAGAATGATTCAATATATGAGAATTCTTTCTAAGACTGGTCTTAAATTCATAATAGAATACGTATGCTATTTTCCATCAGAAAAATAAATTTGGGTTTATTTAATTTCAGTAAGTCGTTCTCTCTTTAACCTATTTCTTACTAGCTGCTCAGACAGCCATAGGCGGTCTTTACACCTTTATGAAAAGCTCCGCCCTCTGGACCCTTAAATGAAGGCAATTTTGTTGAATGTATGAATGTAAGTAACTATTTTCCATTCATTTCATATTCCTTAACTAATTAGAATTCCATTTTATCTTTTTTTCTTTCAATTTTAACTTATAATTATACTAGTTAATATTATATATATATATATATATGATCATATTTTTATTTTCTGAAAAATCTATGTAAAGGAAATAATATTTATCTTTAATACACACATACTTATATATATATAATTGTGAGAGAGAGAGAGGGAAGACAGATATAGCAAAAGGAATATTTCTGATATGTCTATACCAGAGATGGCGAACCTATGGCACGCGTGCCATAAGTGGTACGTTGAAAAATTTTGATGGCACGCACAAAGACATGATTATTTTTTTAATAATTATAACTTTTTTCAATAGAAATGAATTAAAATTGAACAATTTACATTAAAATTATAATTTATGAAATTTGTAGTATTTATTTCTCTATCTTAATAGATTAAACCAGCAAATTGTAGATTTTATTACTGAAATATTGCTTGAATTTCCTCTCGGTATAAAAACATCCATAATAAATACAGTGTATGCAGTTTGGTGTTTGGACTTCCGTTAATGTTGTTCAAATAGCATTGTTCAGGATTTAAAATTTTTTTGAAAATCTTCACTTTTCATAACCTGGAGAATCCAAATTTGACTTTTCATGTCTGCTATTTTATTTGTCTCTTGGTCCGGGAAATTTTGTAGTTATAAACTCAAAATTGGTTGGGCCGATTACAATGAAATATTACCAGAATATTCTTATATGCTCTTATTTTAATATATGCTGTAAATTTTATCAATATTTATTAAAAATAAAAAAAAATTTTTTTTTTAAATTTATATCAAAACTTTACTTTGCTCATAAAGACGATTGGAGAATAGTGCCAGAATCGCAATCTTTCCCTAGAATTTAACACAGCATTGTCAAAACAAGAAATTGTAAGTTGTTCTCGGTATTATATATAAATTTTGCTTTTTGGTCATTATCTGTAGTAGAGAAAGATCTTTATAAAATGTCAATGGAAGCCACTTCTATTTCGATATTTCACCGTGTATTAACAAAGATAAATAATTTACAAGAAATGGTGGAAATTACATTGATGATATGTTAATAATTTCAGAAATTTTTGAATATCATTTGAGATAGAAAGAAAGTTATTAGGAAAATAAAACAAGAAGGATTTCTTTTATAAATGTCGAAATGTGAATTTGCCTAAAATTCTGTAAAATATTGGAAATAATATACTGATTTCACACTACTATAATCTAAAATCAATTTAATAATTTCCATATAATAAAAATAAAAAACGCTAAAAATAATATTAACGCTAAAAGAGGTACTTGTGGCGGAGAAAAAAATTATGACAATTTTGTGACACGTTAGCTACTTCAAAAAGATTTTTTTATAATTTTGTGACACGAACATTGAATAAGGTTCGCCATCCCTGGTCTGTACGATAAAGTTACCCATTCAATTAAATTAAAAGGAAAACTGCTAGTGATTTGGTCATAATCGCAAAAACAACGTTTGCCTCAAGAATCAAACTTTGTTTCAACGATAAATTTTTTTATTCAACATCACAATAATATATATAATATAATTATTAAATAATTTTAAAAATATTATAAATAATAAGAATAATCTAGAAATCACATATACTCAAAATAATAATAATGTATCATATCATATCATATCTGAATTATAGGAAAGCCCAATGTATATTTATTATTGTGATGTTGAATAGAAAAAATGTATCCATTGTGGGATTCCCTGGAGATTCCTAGATTGACAATATTGAAGAAGGGTCTTTGACCTACACCAGTGGTTCTTAAACTGTGGTCCGCGGACCCCTGGGGGTCCGCGAAGCCTTTACTGGGGGTCCGCGGTCCTCGGAAAAAAATCATCGTAAAAATATATACATATATAAATATTTAAAGTTCATTGTTTAACTATATCCTCCTAGAGAATTACGGCTATAATTTAATACTATTAATAATACTATTTTATTTTATTAAATTGATAATTATGTCAATTAATTTTTTGTGAATAAATAAACATATATAAAAAACTATATATAAAATTTGAATTTTCATCCATTCATTCATTTAAAATCATTTTTCGATTGTTCCTTTAAAATAACCCCTCTTAGGGGCTCGGAAGGGGAGGCATATAAGGGAATTTTCTTTCACTTTGTTATTGGGGAAAACCAGGGGAGGGGACAGTCTTACCCGGAAAAACCCAAATTGTCAGCGTCCACTCTGGGGTTTTAAACAGTTTTAAAGCAAATGTTAATTATAAGTTCATTTCTCAACAAGTTGTATCTTTAAATTATTTTTATTAATGTTAATTATAAGTTCATTTCTCAACGAGTTGTATCTTTAAATTATTTTTATTAATTTAATTAATTATAATTAAATTATAGCTAATAATAGTTTATTATAGCTAATAATTTTTTTTAATTTTTAGTGTAATTTGCATGATCATTATTTTATAAAAACACTAAACACATTTTGCAATTTCCCAGAAAGGCTGTTTTTGAGAGTAAGTATAAGTTAGTTTTATGAATAAAAAATATTTATTTTAATAATATTTTAGAATCAAATTACGAAATTAATAATATTTTAGAATCAAATTACGAAATTAATAATATTTTAGAATCAAATTACGAAATATATTTATTATATAAATTAATATTCATTTAAAATGATATTAAATCATTTATTTAAAATGATTTAAAACATTTATTAAAATGATTTAAAACATTCATTTAAAATGATATTAAAACATTCATTTAAAATCATATTAAAACATAGCTAGTAAATAATAATTCGTTATATTTATATTATATTTATATTATATTTATATTATTGTAGTTCAATGTTAATAAATTACTCCATAAAATGGATCGTTGGCTACAAACTGGTTCAACACAGAAACGGAAAGAATCAGATGATGAGGCATCAACAGCAAACTCTACCAAGAAACGCAAAACTAGAAAATATTCGGATGATTATTTATCATTTGGATTTACTTATATTTGCAACAATGATGTGGAAAGACCAGTCTGCGTTCTATGTCAGGAAAGTTTATCCAATGAAAGTATGAAACCTGCTAATCTCAGACGTCATTTACAAACAAAGCACAGCGAGCATGTTAGTAAGTCTATCGAATTTTTTAAAATGAAAAAAGAAGAACTTAATTCAAGTCAGAAATTGATGGTAAAGACGGGATCTGGTGGTATGAGTAAGAAAGCAGTAATGGCATCATATGAAGTAGCTCTACTTATTGCTAAAGCAGGAAAGCCGCATAATATAGCAGAGCAATTAATTCTTCCTGCTACAAAAGTAATTACAAATATAATGTTAGGAACTAAAGCAGCAAACGATATAAATTTGATTTCATTATCAAATGATACGGTTAAGAATAGGATTGAAGACATGTCATGTAATATAAAAGAAGAATTAATATCGAGAGTGCGCAAAAGTCACTATTACTCATTACAATTGGATGAAAGTACTGATGTCACTAATAATGCCAATTTGTTAGCTTTCATTAGATATGAGTTTGAAAATCAAATACAAGAAGATGTATTGTTTTGTGATTCACTACCTTCACGAACGACAGCTAATGACATATTTAACAGTTTGAATAATTTTATAACCGAAAATGAAATAGAGTGGCCAAAATGTGTTGGAATTTGCACTGATGGTGCTCGTGCAATGTCAGGTACAAGAACTGGATTGATTGCTCTTATTAAAAATGTTGCGCCTCAGGTTGTTTGGAATCATTGCTGCATTCACAGAGAATCATTAGCAGCCAAAAATATGTCACCAGATTTGAAAAGAACATTAGACGAAGTAGTTAAAATTGTCAATTTCATTAAGGCTCGTCCACTTAATTCCAGAGTTTTTAAAATTTTGTGTGAGGAAATGGGTAGTCAACATACACATTTATTATTACATACAGATGTACGTTGGTTGTCCCGCGGGAAAGTACTCATTCGCCTTTTTGAGCTTCGAGATGAAATACGATTGTTTTTAATAGATGCGCATTTTGAACTGACCGAATGTTTCAATGATTTTATCTGGTTAGCTAAGGTGGCTTACTTGACTGATATTTTTACAAAATTGAACGAACTTAATTTGAGCCTGCAAGGTACTGTTGTAAATATATTTAAAGTTGAAGATAAAATAGAAGCAATGATTAAAAAAATCGACTTGTGGTCGAAACGCATCCAGAACGGTGTATATGAGTCTTTTCCAACTCTCAATGATTTCATAGAAAGCTCCAGTGAAAAATTGCTTAATCAAACGCGTCAATTATTTGTTGAACATTTAATTACTTTGAAAAGCAACTTCAGGAAGTATTTTTCTACTCCTGATCCTTGCAATAACTGGATCAGAGATCCATTTAATATGGAAATTACAAATGCTAAACATTTATCTGCACCTGAACAAGATATTCTCGTGGAATTATCATGTGATACAACTTATAAACTAAAATTTAACAAAACTGAATTGAGCAACTTTTGGTTACTTCTCAGGTCAGATTATCCTGCGCTTGCAAATAAAGCACTTCAACACTTGATTCCATTCTGCACAACATATTTATGCGAACAAGCTTTTTCGGTACTATTTTATATTAAGTCTAAATATAGAAACAAATTAAATGTAGAGCCGGATCTTAGATTAAAAGTTTCCAATATTAAGCCAGATATTGAGATTCTTGTTTCAAGAAAACAACTGCATACATCTCATTAAATATGTAAGTTATATTTAATGAGATAGATGCAGTTATTTTTTAAAATATTTCTTATTTAATATTTTCTGAAAAAAATTATAAAATATTTATATGAATTTAATGTAAGTACCCATTATAATTTGTGAGATTTGTTGCTATGACAATGTTTGTATTTTCTTTCTTCAATATTATAATTTCTAATAAAATGTGTTCTACAATATGCAAAAAAATCGTTATTCACCAATCACTGTTAGAAATATTCATCATATATCCTTGTCCTTATGAGATCGTAAGCCAGAAATTAATTAATAAAATGACGTAAAGTACCTAAAGTTGTGATGGGGGTCCGTCAAAAAAAATTTTTTCAAGTGGGGGTCCGTGGAGTACATAAGTTTAAGAACCTATGACCTACACTAAAAACTATTTATTTTTATGGTAGTATACTATGTTCTAATGTTCTTGGTCGCATCAATCATAACCTACAATTGTCCTTGTCCTACTATCTCCATCCAATTCTTATCTTCTTTAATTTATATCTAACTTTATATTGTCAAAGCATATATATATATATATATACTCTCAGATATGTATTTGAATAATCGTTAAAAGAAAATAATTGTTAAAAAATAAAGTAAATTTATTTTAATATCTAATAATATTATTATAAAAAGTATCTGTGAAGAGTGTGGTGTATTTAGAATTAGAAGAAGAGCCAGTAATTCTCAATACTTCCTATCTTTTATACTACCAAAAATTATTTTATACCCGAGCAGGGACAGTTTAAGCTCGTCTAATATTATTGTTCATATTGTATTTTATTAAAAGGATTTAAACAAAAAAAAAATTAAAAAATTGCTATTAGATAACTTAATTAAAAATCAGAATTGAAAAAATAAAATAGAATATCATAGGAAAATATTTAGGTATTTTAAAAAGATTTTGAGTTATGAAGCCACGGTTAGTTGTCTCCCTCTTCAGTTATTTTCTGATGTGCCTAGAAACTGTTATTATATACGTGGACGCGCGTAAGAATCATCAATCAAGAGATTTTTAATAAAAATTTATTTTTATTTCTATAGAGTGTTGGATATATATACAATTAATTGTTTTCAGATGTGCCCATGTATTTAATTTTGACTTATAGGTAACCCCAACGTTAAATTTAATATATATACACTTCTTCCCGTTCAGAAGAAGTAATAATAATAATAATTCAATGCTCTCTTTTAAAGTGAGAAAACGAAACAATATTAAAATGAAATTACTAATATGTATGTGTACACTGTTTTAAATATTAGAATATTATTCTCGTCTATTATGTTATAACCTCGACTACAAGCACCTTCCGTAGCTTTTAAACTTGATACATGGCCATGAGAATGACCGTCAAAATTTTTTTTCCTAAAATTTATAGTTTATACCGACCGACCATAATAAGGGAGGTATTGTTTCCACACCAAATTTCACATGTTGAGATTTTTACATATCTCCACAAATCATGCATTTTCTTAACAGAAAAAAGTATTTTTAGCATGATGTCTGTCCGTTCGTCCGTATAGATGTGTACAGCTTGAACGGCTCAACGGATTTTGATAAAACTTGGTATATTTAGTTAATGCATCAGTATGATGAATTGATCAACTTTTGGTATATATTCGGAAACCGGAAGTGTTAATATTACCGATCGACGATAGGAAGGGAAGGGTTATTTTCACACCAAATTTCACATGAGGAGATTTTTTATATATCTCCACGAATCATGCACATTGTATTGGTTTTATCCTCGGGAAAAATCATCTTCATTAGTTTGTTTTTAATTTAAAATTATATGACGTCACCCAGCCATTCATGACGTCACAGCCAGCGGCTCCTTATATATAAAATATTAAAATAAAATTAAAAATAATTATGTTATATCCATATCTGTTTTTTATTGCATTAATAGATACATTTAAATTATTTGAAATTATTTATGTAGCTGGAAATTAATATATTTCAAACCGTGGGTAGGTTCTGTACCTGGCCACAGGTCAACTTATTTATTTAATTATTATATTATAAAGAAATTTCCTCGAGAAAGAGTTTGAATGTGTTCTATCAATAATATTCAAATTTATTAGTGTTTATCAATGTTTATTAGTATGAATATAGATTGGTAAAGAATATTTAAAGAATTTTTTAAAAATTATCGATAAGACTAGAATAAAATGATTTTACACATAGAAAAAATCATTTGATCTTTTCCCAACGCTAAACATCTAGCCAGGAGTTATTGTTACAGTAATCATAGGAAAGTGCAAGTCAATTCCCTCTTTAATGGTTTCCTTTGCTAATAAGTGCTTCTAACATTAATCAATACACACACAAACACACAAACATATATATATATATATATATATACACTAGGTTTGTTCAAAAGAAAAGGTGAATTTTGAATTATTTCGAAAAGTGTTTATTTAATCATCAATATCTATTTTGTCCCCTTCAAAGAAATTCCCCTCAGATATAATGCACTTATGCCAGCGCTTCTTCCAATCGTCGAAGCACTTCTGAAATGCGCTTTTCCGTATGGCCATCAGCTCGTTCTTCGATTCCGACTTTATCTCATCAATTGTGGCAAAACGCTTTCCTTTCATTGGTCTATTCAGTTTTGGGAATAGGAAAAAGTCACAGGGAGCCAAATCTGGTGAATACGGTGGTTGAGGAATGATTACAGTGTTGTTTTTGGCCAAAAAATCACGAACAAGCAATGATGTGTGCGCTGGTGCATTATCGTGATGCAGAAACTAGGATTTGTTTTTTTCACAATTGCGATCGTTTGAGCCGTATTGCTCAACGCAAACGTTGCATAACTTCCTTGTAATATTCCTTATTAACAGTAAGACCTGTTGGCAAGAAGTCATGATGCACCACGCCATTGTAATTGAAGAAAACAGTGAGCAAAACCTTCACATTTGATCCAACTTGCGTGCTTTTTTAAAGAGCTTGTACTACTTATAAACATTTTTTTTGAGACAAAGTAGACCCGCCGAATGCCACAGTCAACATTTTAAGTGCGTTAGAGCACTTTATTCCATTTTTAACGCAAAATTGAATACAGATTCTTTGATCAATTTTTTTTAAGTAAAAAATCAAAGAACACACAAAAACGTGACTAACTTTTTCAGTTGTCAAAAACAAACTACTAATCCCAAATGGCTGATAATGTCAACTTATGAGAAACATATGTGTACCAACATATCAAAAAAATTAAATAATCGAATGTACACAGCCCACGAATATTCAAAATTCACCTTTTCTTTTGAACAGACCTCGTGTGTGTATATATATATATATATATATATATATATATATATATATAAACCTAATTAGTATATGTTTATTTTGGAATTAAATAATTTTTTACATTATGAGTATTAATATGATTAAATAATGCACTCACCACGCGACCGGCATGTAGGATTGTTCTCTTTAACCGTTATCACTCTGAACATTTTCTTTATTCAATTTCTTTTTTATGTTTATTTTTAATACTTATTGTTTTCATATAAGTCAATACAATCAATTTAATTTTAAATGATTCACAATTTTATGTTTTATGGTATTTAAAATTAATTTCTTTCATTTTGATTCACATATTAATGCTGTTGAGAAAGGCGCTGCGCTAACTGTCTAAATGAGAGTGTATTTCTATTTTTTAAGTCACTGTTCTTGTAAATATTATATAAAGACTATTATTTATTAATCCCCTTGCCATGTTTTTCGGTTTTAGGTAGACCCCCTATTTAACCTGAAATTGATTTTTTGTAAAAGAAATTGTACCTTTTTTTTAAGAGCCATATTGAATTGAATTATAACATAGTATAATGTAAGTAAATAGGCCTGAGATTCACTATAGTAGACCATTCATGGACCCCCAAATTTTTTATTCGCTAACCTAGACCCCTGGGGTCGATATAGACCACTTTGGGAATCACTGATCTATATAAATGATAAAGATATTCTTGCTTTAATTAGTATAACCTTTTCATAATTAGAAGCCATAATCGATTACTACAGTGTTTCTCAACCTTTTAGTATTCACGGCCCAATTTTCAATCATAATTTTCATCGCGCCTCTCCCCATCGGAAATATTTCAGAGCATCTCAAAATCATCTAAACTTTTTTTTTAGAACCATATTGGAAAAAATTGAAAAATGATCGAAAATAGAACCATATTGAAAAAAGTCGGGAATTTTCTCTTGGATATGCTCGCGCCTCGCAGGTTGAGAATCACTGGGTTACTACATTAAAAGAAAATTGAAACTGTCTAAATTCACACGTCTCTCGAAGTTTCGCTTCCTTTAGAGCTCATTATTTTCAAATAAAGAATAACAATTAAATTAAAATGCTAATTATTTTGAAGAATAATAAAATGAAAAAAAAAAAATTTAAACGAACACAAAGATTTATGTTGTCATTTGAATCATTGTGTCCAAATTTACTTTTTGTACTTATTTTGTTATTATAATTGTTATTTATTTTTTTGAAAATTAAAATAAGTTTATTTATTAGTTTTATTTTGTTTTTAATATTATTCAGAAATGAAGAATTTAATAATATGAACAAATATTTATCTGTTTATGATGAGATGAAGCAATTTTATTTATAAATATTAATTACTTCTTTAGACGATTTTAACAAATTATGTTATTATTACATAGGATAAATAACTCTATTTACTTAAACTTGTTTAATTTCAATATAAATTTACATTATATATTGCTTCTAAAATATTAAAATATTTGAAAATTTAATAAATATCATAGAATAACTTATCTTGGTTATGGAAAATGGAGAGATCAAAAAATTTTAATTATACGAAACAAATATAACTCCACTTTTAATTAATATATATTATTAATAATAATAATAATTATAATATTCAAATTATAAAAGTACTATTTAATTATATTTATTAAAAATATAATATAATGTGTATTTAAAAACGGATATGTAGTTAATTGACATTCTAAAGATGGTTTGTAAAACAAAAAGGTAAAAAATAATTGTTATTTTATATATATATAGTTATACTCTTAATAATACTAATTCTAGTTTCAATTTTACATTATTTCAAATTTGTATATTAACATTTGCCTCGCAATTATTTCCTAAATTAAAATAAAAACACTTATGCCAAAGCAGAACATTACACGGGATTTAATAAAAATTTGTTTAGATTTTACCGACAGACGATAGTAAGGGAGCTATTGTTATTTATAAAATTATATACGATTTTTAAATTTTTTTATATACATTTATAAGAAAACTTATTAAGGTAATATAATTAAACTATAATTTAATAAAAATATAATTCAAAAAACTTGATAATTGTAAATCTTGATAAAGTGTAGGCTAATAATCCTGTCAATCAATATTATCAGAGCAAAAAATTTGATTTCCTTTCAAAAAACTAATTGTACAAACAATTCGTCAGATAAAGATCTAGAGGGAGCATGTATATATGATGCAAAAGAAAATATCCTTTTTGAGCATAAATGAGTATTAAATTTAACAAATAATTTTTTTTATTGTGGGGTAATTTTCTAAAGAGTTAATATTTTTATTTTTATCTTTCATAAAAGACACAAATTCAAAATCTAACAAATTTTCACGTCCTTTCCACTCAAAAATTGTCATACGGTCGCTAGCAATATGCCGAATGGTTCATTTCGTGAAGGCCGCTTTCCATAACACCCCGAAATCTTTCAAAGTTTGCCTGAAATTGCCGAAACGCAATATTGAAAAAAAAAATCGGGAGGAACTCGTTACCTGCCCTTTTTATTTTGAGGAACGAGTTACATATGCACATATACCTAGGTTTAGTTTAGTTCGCTTTGGAGACAAAAGAATGTAAGTTGTATATAATTTATTCAAAATATTTATTTATTAATTTACATATTCTTTTATTAAGAATAAAATGGGTGATTTTCTCATTGGAAATTACTTTCTCTATTATCTATTATCTAAAAATTGTAAATACGTACCTATAATTATTATTTTATTTTCTAATATAAATAAACTTATTTTTCCTATAAACGACGTAGGACCAAAACAACTCTACATTACTCTTTATAATATTTTCAAATAAAATCATAAATAGAGAAGCATGGATATGTTATTTATGCTAACATTATTAAATAAAGATATATTGTAAATAACATTCATATATAATAATCGGTTCAACGAATTTTGAATCCGTAGAATCTCAAGACAAAAAATATTGGTGTGGAGACCGATTGGGAAACGTCTCCTTGGAAGACCAAGGACGCGGTGGATGGACAATGTAGGAAGGGACATGAGAGAGATGGGAGAGGGTAGGGATTGGATGATTGTGGCTCAGGATAGGGATACTTGGAGAACTGTGGTTGCTGCGGTCAAGAACTTTCGAGTTCCGTAGAGCCGCAGAGAGAGACAGAGAATCTCAAGACAGACATGAAAAAATTCAAAAACTATATTAGGATTCTCCAGTTTATTTTATATATAAATTGATTTAAATTCTAACAATACAGTCAAAATTAAAGTGAAAATAATCTTATATCTTTTATATACAAATTATATTACAGTATTATATATTATTTTATAAATAGTCCCTATCTAAGGGAGGCCAAGAAAGTATATATTTATTTAATTTATTTTTCTTTTAGTAAACATCAGTGGCGTACCTAGAACTTTTGCCGCCCGGGGCGATCTCCAGTTTGCCGCCCTTTCTATTATAAGTCAGTCAAATAGTGGTTTTTATAAATTAATACACATAAATAAATTATTAAGTTATTTAATCAATATTAATTAATACACAAAGTAAATTTTAAACCTAGGAGACCACCTTCCGCCGGCCCTGCTTTTCAAAAGAAAAATCGATTATTTAAAAAAATATTGGTATATCACTTCAAAGTAATCATATAAACTTTTCAAAAGAAATGACATTTATAAACTGATATCAAAAAATTTTAGTTAGGAAAAATTGCCGAACAAAATCGTAAAGATGCGTTTACGAATTCAACGAATTTTAATGGATACAATAAAATAAAATTATTATCCTGTTCTTGGAATTAGAATTCAAAATTTACACTAAAATGCATTTATATACACCGAGGAATAATATTCGAAATCATATAGTTAATCATAATTTATATAAATCAAATAGTAAACTTATAATAATCATAATAATCATTTATTATTCAAGAAAGAAAAAAAATAAATATGAAATGAATAAGTTGCTTTTTACAACTATAACTAAATATAAAAAATGCCGCCCCAAGATAAGTGCCGCCCGTTGCGGACCGCACCCCCCCTAGGTACGCCACTGGTAAACATGAACATAATGAAATAGTGTAATTCTAATCAAACAATACATAATAAACATATAATATTAGTATACTACTAATAATTAATAATAAGAGATAAATAAAAATAATTAATAAAATATAAATATGACACTTAATTTAACTTTATTTTATATAAAAAAGATATAAATTATTCTGAGCTAAAAAAGAGAAAAGAAGGGAACGTGGACCAATCCTGTCTTCTTGTGTCAAGATCATTAATTTCAAAAGATCATGGTAGATTTCCTTTATATAACACTCCATATCATATTCTATATAATAAATCAACTTTATTTTCAGAGTCTCCAGACTTTCTACTCTTAGCAATTTTCACCATTTGAGGTAGCAGAGAAAAACATAATCAGTAATACTTTTAACTATAACTTGTTAAATTACAAGCATATATACTCCATAAGGTTCTTAAAAGACTATTTGTGACCGTTCACAAATGTATAACTGAAGATTTCCCAGATTACAATAGTCACTTCTCCCTTCCGATTTCCCTAACTTTTTCCATTTATAACATCAAACCATGGTCCTCTATTAAAGAAATCAATCGATTCATGTTCACAGCCTATCTCTATAGCATCATTTGGCTTCTATCCGGTCTGTAGTTAAGCATTTAAGAATAATCTAATGCCTTTGTAAGTTAATAGCGATATTCATTCACAGTAGATTATACCTCGCAAACAATTTGGTTACCAGTATCATAATACCCATGTATGTACAAATAAATTTTCATATCGTGAAGACCCAGCAAACATTTGGCAAAATATTGTATTTTTTTTTTAAATTTTGAATTTTTTTTACTTCTTTTTTTCGTTTAAAAATAAAACAAATTGGATGTTTTAATTAGAAAGAAACACCGCCATCATATAATAGGTTGGGCAGGCACGGCCCGAGCTCTTATGGCGCCCTAGGCCAAGGGTCTAAAGTTCGCCCCATATGTTTTAACAAGCAAAAAAAAAAGAATCAACTAAAAAATTTTTGTTTGTTATTAAAAAAATATTTTTATATTTGAAAATATATTTTATTTTAGTTGGATCCACATATTGATTGATCTTCCTAAAAAGGAGATATCTTGGTATGATATCAACATTATATTTTTAAAAATGTAATAATTTACTACTTATTTTAAATAAACGCAATTTTTTTATTGCGTACCATAATTTTTTATTTACTATTAAGTCTTATCAGCCCTGATATCTTGCGAAGGATTAATTTTTTTTTCATAATGGCGCCCCTGCCAGCCAAGCGCCCCGAGCCATGGCCTTACTGGCTCGGCTCTAGGGCCGGCCCTGAGGTTGGGGAAAAAGAAATAAATTATTTTTCCTTGAACTTCAAGACTTTATTTTACATGTCCTATTGTCCGATTTAGATCAATTATACACCGTTTTGTTCTACAATTTATTACCATTATAAAGGAACATAGCTTCATAATGCCTCTCTGCTAAAGTCTTGATCCCTATCGAAAAAAGTTCTTGTAAACGACTTTCATGATCTTCTTTTGATGCCAATTTCTTATCAATAACAAGTTTTTGCAAAAAGAGATGGTATTCTTGGTAAGCTTAGTCCGAACTGTATAGTGGATGCAGTCAAACTTCCCAACCGATCTCCTGGAGTTTCTGGCGAGTTATTATAGACATTGACCAAGGCTTCACAGATGGAAATTCGATCCATCATGTTTTTTTGTGTTAATTGGTGTGGCATCCAAACATCAAGTTTCTTTTTTAATCCAGTTTTGTGAAAATGGTTTAACTTCGATTATTTCTGTTATTTTATCAACATTTGACGACGAGCCTGCCTGTGCGAGGTGCATCTCTAACATCAAAAATACCAGAACGAAATTGACGAAACCAAAATTGCAAGTAATTAGCTGTTACAGTATCGGGACCATAAACATTATTCACAATTTCTGCTGCCTGGTTCGCATATTCACCTATATCAAAGAAAAATTGTAAAATGTAACGAATTTTATCTTTGTTAGCATTCATTTTTAAAACACTATAATTCATAAATGAATGGACCAAACACAATAAAGCAAAATAATTTTAAAATGGTAACTTGACAACGAGTATACATCTGAAATTGTTTCATCAATACTTTTAGAGATAACGATTCCTACAGCCATCAACCGACAAAATAATGGGTTTTCCTCAACCTATTATATCTTATTTAACATAAATAAAATATTTAAATTACATTTTCATTTAGAATCTTGATTTTTTGTCTATTTTTTATATGAATACTAAAACAATCTTTTTCATTTTATACTTAAACTTATTTATATTTAAATTTTTCTCTAAATTGTTAATAATTTTGTTTTTTTTCATTGTTACAGATCTTGACATCAAATTGCCATGAAGGAATTTAATTTGGTATGTTCTTTCATTATTTTCCTACTTAGTTCAAGTTTTGCTTTACCACGGTCAAAAGATTTTCATGGCAAAATAGCATCTACTGGTCTTGATCAATTTTTGGAAAAACCATGGGATTCTGGAACTGGTTCATTGTTACCATCTCCTAGTGTAATTGTCCGTGGAGAACCAACATGTGAGGAATTAAGGGCCATGTGGCGATTCTCCAAAAGACAATCTCGAGCTACTGAAATCACTAATGAGCTTCCAACTTATCGTGACCCCTTTGCTTATAATATTTGGGAACCATATGCAAGATCACGCAGTTTACCAAATCGTCATGTTTATGGTCGATTGATTCATGCTGCACCAAAATCTCGACCTCGGGATACTACTCGACAGTTTTCAAAAGCGTTTGAAGAAGTGGCGCGTCTTTATGGAACTGTGCCTCATTTGAATGCTGCGTCCAGACGCAAAGTTCCTCAGCCAACATCCCGAGGAGGACAAATCTTCCATACATCTTCTCCTCAAACAGGAAGTTTTCAACAGCTAAAGGATCTGATTCGATCTGAGCGTGCTAGAGAATTACAGGAACAACGAATGGCAGAGGAAGCAGCTGCAGCTAGAGCTATTGCTGCCAAGGAAAATCAACCAGCATACTATGGAAGAGTGATACATGGAGATCAGGAACCACATCATGTATCTCGATACGATTATGGGCCTAGGAAAGGTGTAGGGATTCTCACCTTTCCTGATCTTTTAGCTCCAGCAGCCTCCAATTATGTAGAAGGACATTTATTAGGCCCACTTCAAATGAATCCATTTTACCGTGGTATACTACCTGCAGAATTTTCGGTAAGTTAATTTTTCTTATAAAATATATTAAAAATAATTTGATTCCCTCCTTATATTTATATCATTGATTCTAGTCCTAAATATTTAGAGAGTTATAAAACAATAATCATATTAAATAATTTTGTATTCAATTAAGAAAATGGTAACCAGATTTTATTTAAATTTCTATAGCCAAATAATTATTCAATATACTTGAAATTTGCATAATAATCTATAATAGTCATAATTATATTCTTCCATAATTCTTATATATATATATATATATATACAATTTTATTATAAATATGTTCTTTGTTATGTATATCAGCTATAATGTAGAATCGTAGTTTCAATCTTCAGATGAATCCTATAAATATTTTTGTTTAAATTTGGTCCTTTTCTAAATATAACTTTATTGTATATATATTTTTAATCTAATAATCAATGATTGCGAATTCAATTAATGTGGATTAAAAACATTACTAAGACAAGATTCTTCATTTTTATCTTTGATTAAATTAAAATGTTACAATTAAATAAAAAAATTCGAAAATTCCTTTGTCGCTACCAACATCCATAAATTTTAATTTTTTATATATATATATATATATATATATATATATAAGAATTACTTATCAGATTTTATTATCAGATTTGTTATTCAATTGTTAACTATTTCAATAGGTTTCGTTAAAGGACGCTTCACTGACGTTGAAATTATAATATAATTAAAATGATTATAACTTTCGGACAATAGCTTGTAATTTCTTCGATCACAATAAAGTACAGTAATCCGTCATTTGATTTGTAAATTGGTGTCAGATTATCCTAATTGTAGAACTATACAATTCTGTAGTCACTGACCACTTATAGTCCGGAATATTTTAATAGGAAGTTGAAAATAACTGGAAATCTGAGAAATTCTGAATAAGACACCATGAATCAAATTGGTACTATTCGAAATGCAATTTCATAAATAAAACATAATGACCTATAATCATTAATAATACTAATAATGAACTACTGTCTATTACTTTTTGAGTTTTTTTATTGATGACTGCTTGAACGTTCATACACCTAATAGTTTTGATTGCTAAGGGTGGTTACAGACTTTTTTTACCATGGCAGGCAACCGATAACTCTGGCGTTAATATTCACCAGTGCATTATTATTCGACCTGAGGGTTGGGGGCAATAGACAATAATAATAAATATTTTAATTATACAATTGTATAATAATTCTTTACACTCGGTTATAAAATATGAAAAGCTCAATTTAATTTATATCTATAAAAGCATGTGTTATAATATGAATTTAGTTTTACTTTTATATAAGTAAATATATATATAGATTGATTGATATAATTAGTATTACTTTAAATGTGTGTGTTCTTCATTAACTTTGTTTTTAACTTTATTTTCAGAGGCCAGTCGATATGGAACATGGATTTTTTAATCATTAATCTTAGAATCAGAATGAAGAGGATCGAAAAATATTTTTTTTCTTTTTCTGTCTCATGTTCTCTTGTGGAAATTATTTCGTGGAGAACTTTGTATCATGATGATTTGCGATTTTCCAACGTAGAAATTGATTCTTGAAAGTCAAATTTTTTGATTAATTTTGATTCGATCAAGAAAGTACTGAAAATATATCCCATGAAAAATTTATTCTTTTTGTTAAGGTTTGTTCAAGGCGCATAAAAAACGCTCTTGAAAGCATCGGGCATGATCAGAACAATTTAATAAACAAACAAAAAAATTAAATTCAACACATGTTATACAATATTGCACATGTCCGAACCGTACCGAGAACGGTATAGTTACTTTATGAAGCCAATTATGACAATCAATTTTGGCTTGAAATAAAAAAAAGCCATATTTTGAATAATTTTTCTATGACATAAGATTTTTAATAATTCATTTTTTTTATATTCTGATCGGCGGATATCCTATTATATATTGTCTTAATTTCTTTCAATTAGTTTGGAAGTTGAATGATGAAAGAATTCAACGATTTAATTTTCCCATTTCCAATGGGGACTCATCCTATATGAAGACAATAATATCAATTTTTACTGATCTGATATAAATATTTTATCGTGCTTATATAATATATTAAATATTTCGTAACTTGTGCATGAATGGTGAATCCATGCCTTCGTTTTCTTATAGAAACTGTTTCGTTTTTAGGGATAGTTTTTCTAGGTCATTGTATCATTCTGATATAATAAAATCAAACGGCCCTTTATAGTCAACTCCAATATCCATTTTCAGCTATAAAAATTGAAATGATCTTTGGAATTTTGAGGTGGTTAAGAATCAATAGACCGATACAAAAGCAATTAAACCATTTTTTAAATGATCCATAAATGAATCAAATGATTCCACAATGCCACCTCAAAGGCAATTTCGATTGAGACAATACCCTTTACATTCACCTTTCTTATTTTTAAAAGCATATCATATATATATATGATATGAATTAAAATTAATAAAAATAATAATAAAATAAAATTAATAAATATATACTATTTATAAATATATATACTGTATATATATATACTATATATATACTATATATATATAACAATTCTATTTTATAAATTTGAACTAATTTGTCAAACTACATATCTCCTAGAAATTTTTTTCTCGTTTCCTTCGAGCTAAATATAAATAAATATATGCAAAACAATTCATATCAATTAATAATCAGACTATCATAGAATATGCTCAAAGATTTGCATTCTACTAGTTAATCTAATAATTTATCTAATCAAATAAAATATAAAATATTAAGAAATAATTTCAAGCTATTTCTTATTAAAATATATCTAACGACAATAACTTAAGAGCCTTATAATATATCTTCCATAAGACTATTTAGAAAATATCAAAAAGTAAAAATATTAAGTTTCACCATTTATCAAATCATATTCTAAATAAGATTCAAAGAGAAATCGAATTATATACTATAATTATGATCTTATTTCAATTTATAACAAAATTTGTTAAAAATAATGGAAATGAATAATATTGTATTTTAAATTTTAGAATATAATTTAAAACTACCTATATAATAAATTCAATGATTTAAATTTATTTATATATACATTTACAAAATTATATATGTATAAATATATATAATGTTTTTTTGGAGAGTTAATCTAAAAAGAGCACGAATTTAATTAAAATAGGAATTGTTAATTGGAAAAATTTGGGATACGTGTGCAAAGGGCACTATTGCTCTTCTCTAAAGCATTGAGTTGTGAGCAAATCATTTTTAAAAGAATAGAGGTTTGTTCCAAACGGTTTGAAACACTCTTTGTTCGTACGGAAATGCGAACTAGAATTTTAGAATGCAAAAACATAAATATATATTGACATGCTCAATCCGTACTACTAATATTGTTTTTCATTAGATTAGGACAAACCTACTATATCTGCATTTGGGGGGATTTGCCTATTTCAAAGTAAAATAAACAACTCATCAAAATAATAGACAAATTAAATGTATAAAAATTGTCTTTATTTTATGAAGAAGCTTACAATTTAAAGTCAATTTAATAAATAAAAATTATAGAAGTATATCTATATTTGTATGATTTAATTAGAATGTTATTTATTTTAAATTTTATTTATTTGTGAACATTAAAAATTTGATACAGAAAGGCTATTATATTGAAGGATAGTTCCTTTCTAATACATTCGTCACAATAAGATATATATATATATATATATATATATATATATATATATAGAATTTAAACAAAATTAGATGGAAAACCCCTTTCATTTTTATATTTTAATTGAAATAATAATAAAACCAACGTATAGAATACATTGTTTTTAATTATACGAAATAATTAATTAGCTTTTGAAGCAAAAACCGAATTCTCTTCAAACTTGTTGCTTAAGAGTCAGGCAATTCAATATTCTGGTCTGTTTTTATCTCAAGACTTGAATTTGAACTTTATCCGATTTTTACCTGACTTTTAATTTACAAAATCCTAGTATAACAATTCTAGATTTATTATTCCATATTTATTATAAATTTAAAAATATCCTTTAGAAAATAAGAAGATTTCTAGTCATACAATGACCTGGACAATAAAATAATTAGTTATTATATATATATATATATATATATATATATATATATATATATATATATATAAATTTGTCAATTGGCATATGTGTATTTGTGAATATGAAATGTGTAACCTGACACCATAACTGTTCAATTAATTGTAAGACAATAAGAAAAGGTTTAATCTTGGCAAATGGTACTTTTGTTCGGCATTGTATCTATTTTTCTAGTCTTATTCTAGTCATTCATCTTGATTGAAAAACCAAAGTTACATCAATGCAAAACAAAAAATTATAACATTTAACGTTATTCTCAATCTCGAGGTTGATTTTATTGAATATAGGGCAAAGCTTTTTTTCAATTATTTTAATATATATTCAGTGAAAAAAATTTCAAGGGAAAGTCCCATAAGGAGAAGAAAGCAGCTTTTTTCGAAATCGACCCTTTTTTCTTCTTTAGTGATTTAATTAGAGAGATATAAATTTATTTCTCCATCTGTATATGATTCAATTTATACATTGAAACATTGATGATTTGAGTCTTTTCCAACATTAAATCCTTTTAGTTGTTGATGAATTTAGTGATTGAAATTTGTGATTTAGGGTAGCCACTGCTTGGAACTTGGACAATAAATGCAACAGCATGTAATCATAAAGCATTTGAGCTTCCCATACCTCTAAAACATCCTATATTCATATTAACGTTGGCTTAAATTTATATTTTCCTAAAATACAAATGAATAAAAAAACTTAAATTCAATTTATATTAAATTAAAAAAAATATTTCTCTAAAATTTAAAAACTCAAAATAATCTTTCAAAATGGAAAAATGCACTTTTTATCATCAATCTAAGTTGAAGAAATAAATTATAAATCTTCATTATTTTGAAATTCAAATTTAAGAATATTCTTGTTGTAAATATTTAAACCCAATCCTTGAAAGATTAATAAACATTAAAGAATATGAAAAAGGTTTGCCCTCGAAAACTATTCATTTATTTAAAAAAAATAAACAAATATTTATACGAATTGGTCCTTTTTTAAAATTTATAGGAATAATCTCAATAACATTCGTACTTTTTCTCCTACAAAGGGACTTAATTCGCGAATAGCCAGATATAATCTTTTATAAAATGTGCCTATAATAATTCAAATATTAATTGATTATATATAGATTTAAATTATATTTACTTTAAAAATATATCAAAGACAATAAAGGGAATAATTTTTGGCTGCTTTCTAAAGTTGCTTTTAATTCACATATTCTCTTATATTGATTTATTCATATTTTTCATGAAAAATTAGAAAAAAAAATATTTTTGTAACTTATATTTTCCAAATTTTAATTCCGTAAATGTATTATGTATATGCATATACCTATATGTAAAATCGATTTCATATTAAAGAAAATGATAATAAACATGTAAGTTTTTCTATTTCTAGCAATTATCGTCAATTTTCTTGTTTTTTATAACAAAAAACAAATTATATTTATTTGAATGAACAATTTATTGGTTGAATGACTTGGTAAATATTTTCCAACTATTTAACAAGCAGTTATTCTACATTGTGGTTATTCATGACAAAATACACATTTCTCTCTCTTTCCATATATATATATATATATATGAAATTAAATATATTCTCCATATTTAATTTCTTAATTAAATGTGATGTTATAAAATTAATTTAATAAATCTTAAGACATGTTATCAATTGGGCCTAACAAATTATTACACACACATATATATATATTAATATATATATAGTGATGTAGAATTATTGACAATAATTAAATATAATAATTGGGATATACCTATATGTTCCTTTATACATATGGCTAAATTTAGAGAGACAGATGTCCTTTAAATTAATTGATCTACAAATATTTTATTCATATATATAAAAAAATGTATTCTAGAAACAAAAATGTAATAGAAATTCAATAAATATTTAGCAATTCCTTAGATATCTACCATTCGTTTGTTTTTTATTTATTCATCCATTGATCCTTCCCATTAATTTCAGCAAACTAAACAATTCTACACTGCATCATTTATTGAAAAGAAAAGAAAAAGAAGCACTTAAATAAGAGACAATCACTTCATGTAGAATGAACTTATTGCCATTTCAAAATGTTTTCTTTTGAACAGACCTCGTATATCTCATGATAATACTAAATATAATAAATATAATATATATATATCCTTGAAGTAGTTATATATTTTTTAATATTATATTTATCTAAAGATAATAGCCTAAGCAAATTGACATCCAAAAAAATCTATATCGAAAAAAATTACTACAAATTATAAGCATATCACGACTATATATACATAAATAATGCAGATAATCACAGATTATAAATTAAGTTCAAGTTCAAGTTTAGGGATTATTAAAGTACAAAACTATAAATATATTCCGGCATAATAAACACAATTAGAAAGTAAAAATCGACAATCAGCAAGTAGGAATCCCAAGTTCAATTAATAACTGCTCATCATTCCAGTAACTGACAATACCTGGTTCTAAAAATTCTTGCATACCTATTAGATTTTGGTCCCGGGTTTAAGTCCCGGGCCTGGCAAGGGAATTTCTCTAGCTGGGGTCTATGGGACGGAGTCAACCCAACCTCTGGGATCAACATTGGGAAGCTAGTTGATAAAAAGTAGCGCCTCCGATCAAGAAAATCAAGGTAAAGGTTGATAGGACCCGTTCTACTGATCAGAGGACACCTCATTGATATAACCGCCTTGATAGGCGTTGTACGTACAAAAGAGTTTTTTTTTACGTATTAGGTTTCATGGCGATTCAAACCGATCAATGATAACTACAACCAAATCACTTATCTCCAAACTTTGGTTTCTAGGGATTCCGAACTAATAATAATCATTAGTTTAGAATACCAATAAAGTGATATTATTATTATTATTCTTAATTTTATATTATTCTTTGTTTTTAAGAAACAATTTCTTAAATTTTTTTTTGTCACTTGATTTTTTTTGCCATTTCGAAATATTAAGATTTTCAAGTATCGGCTTATTTATTAAGGAAGCTTTGTAAAATTATACATTATGAGTAAATATTAATCTTTATTTTATAACTTATATTTTGATATACATTTAAACTATTCTTATCAGAAAGTGTTTTTTAAAGTTAAAAAATACATCCAGTAAAAATTATTTGAATATTTCATTAACATGAAAATAAAACTCGATTTTAAATTCTAAATTAAAATTATATTGAATCATTTAAATAGAATTTTAGATAGAATTTAAAGATTATTTCCAAAAATTTATATAAACAGAATGAAATTTAATAGATGTGTTATTTTTAAATTTTCAAAGAATATATATATATATATATATATATGAGATCAATATCTTTATTAATAAGATGAGTTGGAAAGGTGGGTCCTCTCAGAGGTACTTGATCTTGATATCTTTATTTATAAGATGCGTAGGAAAGGTGGGTCCTCTCAGAGGTACTTGATCTTGATTTTTACATCTTTCTTTTATGTGGAAAAATCATGTCCTTTACCTGTTGACTCTTTCGAATCCATTCTCATTTACTTACAACCTATCCCCCCCCAAAAAAAATGAAATTTATCTAAGATATATCTCAATCATGAAAACAGCGGTTTTGGCCGTAAGAAAGTTTTTTAAAGCATATATTTGAATTAACTCCTTATGAGATTCCTTACTCTGGGTGAACTATTCTTTTCTTTTTAATCACATCATAGATATTTTCCTTCAACCAAATAAAAATAAATTTCATTTCCTTTCATTGGTCTCTTCAGTTTTGGGAATAGGAAAATGTCTCATATTTATAAATACAAATTATATTATTAATATTTTTATTAAATTAAATTTTTCTTTTAAGAAACTATTTCTTAAATATTTTTTTTCAGTTGATGGAGAAATCATGTTAAAATAGAATTCCTAATAACTAATGGTCCGAGATTCATCGCTTCACTTCATAAGGAAGCATTTTAAACACGAATGAACTGAAATGTTGAATCATGACACATTTATTTTCATCTAATCTATTTTCACTACTAATAAAAATTATAATTTATAATTTATTAAATTTCATGAACTTATAATAAAAATTGAATATGAAATGAAAATTTAAAAAAAAATCAATGAAAATAAAATTATTTCTATAAAATATTTTGTGATTTCTAGAATCTAGAGGAGATTTTATTATTATTATAATACTTTACTACTACTATATTAGCAGGATATCAATATAATGATATAATTGTACTATTATGCACAAATGCTGACCTAGTTGATAGAATAAAAGCTTTTTCTAGAAAAAATAAAAATTAATTAGAAAATTATAATAAATAATAATAATTTTATAATATATATATTAATTTTTCAAAGAATACTCTTAATAATTCAAACTGCTCCGAATATATGTGTATATTGTAAATAACAGTTAATTTTTTTTTATTTGTTTTATCGTTAAGAAATGAAAGGATCTCTTCTGTAAAGGCGAAATGGCTAGTTCTGCTCTGGTTGATAACATTTTTGAAATTTCAAGTTGTGTAAAAGTATTTTAAAGCTTAAAATTTTATATACCTCATATCATTTAAAAATTATTAATTTTAAGTGAATGTCTGTTCCTTTTCACCCTTTACGGTTTACGGTATTGACAATATTTATCAAATTAAATGAAGAATCAGATTAAATTAATACTTTTGCTTAACACAATAATGAAAAAATATATATAATAAATCAACATAAGTGCTTTTGGAATTTTCATTGGTAAGTATAGCTATATACACATATACTTAAAATGTAATTGATTAGGATCAGTCAAAAGAAAGGGGAAGTGGGGAAGGGACGATCAGTATGAAAGAGCTTCTTTCTGTTCATCGTGTTTTCAGTTTGGAGAGTTACTGGAGAGATGCAGCTGCTAATTCTCATGTAAGCTTTGCCATTCCACCTACCTTCTAAATCATTGATAACACGTCTTAAAAGTTTCTAAGCAAAAAAACAAATCGAAATCGTTATTTTTCAGCTACAAAAATTAGGATTTCTATCATATAACAATAATCTTGGACTAATATTTGTATTGTATGTTCTTATATTGTAAGTATGTATGAATTAACACGCAATTGAAATGAAAGCTCTAAAACTCTATCTAATTAAGTCTATGCCTTACTTATCTTAAGTTTAAGTGAATTTTTTTATAATTATAAAAATATTTAATGGACAGGACACAATTGAATATGGGTGGGAAAATATTGAAATGGCTTAGAGCAGGGCTTCTTAAACTTTTTTATATAGCGACCCCCTTCAAGCTTAGGAAATTTTAAACGACCCCCTCCTCCATATAATGAAATATATATTAACCGTAGATGTAGATGTAATATCGCACTATTTTACAATGTAAATAAAATAAGGATTAAAGAATACAGTACCGGGACCCCGAGCCTCGGCTCGGTACTTAAGTTAAAAAAAATGATTCATTATTATTGGGTTTGGCTGGTAATATTAATACCTGGGATACCGAGCTGTCGCTCTAAAAAATGTTTAGACATTATTATAGACATTTTCTTTCTGTAAATTAAATAATTTTATTTCATTTAAATAAATATCTATTTTTAAATAATTTTTCTCTCTACATTATTTATCTAATTCTGACAATATATTAAGATCACACCGGGACCCCGAGCCTCGGGTAGGTAATTAAGTTAAAAAAAAATAATTCATTATTATATTGGGTTTGGCTGGTAATATAAATACTTGGGACACCGAGCTGATATACAATTCTTTAATTATTTATTACAATTATTAAATGTTGCATCATTGCATCAATCTGATTAAAATGAATGGTCCTCAATAATACATAAATATGTATTATTAGATATGTTTCTAAGTGCATGAATATTTTTTTTTTATTGGAAGAATGATAAATATATATCGTAATTTATAATTATAAAATATTATTAAAATATATATTTTTAATTTTATTTCGAAATTAAATAAACAATTTTAAAATATTTTAAATATAAAAAAAATATTAATACAATATCCTTTAAAGAAAGGCGGGAGTAAAATTCCAAATGACGTCACCCATATATAATTTTTAATTAAGAAATAAATAATGAAGCTGTATGTTTCAAGAGATATGATCAATAAAACTTAATTTTTCTTTATAAATACTATATCTAGTGTGAATTTGAAAAAAATCGTTAGAGCGGTTTTTGAGAACCAATGGCTATATATAGATAGATAGATAGATAGATATATACAATTTTAGCTAGCATAATAAGATAAGATACCCATTCATTTCACATATATATAATTTAATAATTTAAAAATTTTATTTATAATGATTCAAAAATATCAGATCTTTGCGACCCCCTTTCAGTAGTCTCGCGACCCCCCAGGGGGGTCGTGACCCACAGTTTAAGAAGCCCTGGCTTAGAGAGATCAATTCATTTACCCATTCAAGTGCATGAGTTATATTATTCATATTTCTATTTCATCCTTGGCGAAAATTATAAAAAAATATATATATTTTAAATAGTGATCCCATATATTGAGAACTACGAGGCCGAAAATTTGTTTCTTTTAAATAAATTTCATTAAAATAGTCGTTTGATATAGAAACTAGTGACTGATATATATATAATATATTATATATATATATAATAAAACATAATTAATTCATTTTATCAATTTTTTATTTTTTTAACCAAATAATAGATAAAATGATTTTTTTTCTTTAAAGTTTATCCGAAATTCATTTTAATTCCATATTAATACGACGAAACAGCTGATCTCTAAATCATATTTTATTTTTATTATTTATTATATTATTTTATTATTCTATATGAATTTTTTAAATAATTTAATTTTTGTTAGATATTTTTATTTCTATTTTTTAGATTTAATATTAATACGTATTATTATTTTCTCTGATTTTCATTATTATTATTAGTTTTTAGCTTTATTATTATTTAATTTCATTTGAGTTTTTAATACAATTTTTACAAAACATATAATATTTAAAACTATTTGTTATAATTTTCAAATTAATTAATGTTTATTGATATTATATTTATGTCAATTCAGCCAACATCAAAAAGATTAATGAATAAATGTTTTTCACGATAGAGAATTTTAACTATAAAGCATTTATGGGTAAAAAGGAAAGCGATTTGCAATGTGTGTTGCATAGCATCAGGCGCTCAAAAACTCATTTTTAAGAAATTGTATAAAAAGTGTTACAGGTCATATATTTGATAACTTATTATTATAAAATTGATTTTTTTAAAAAGTTAACAAAATTCATTAAATATAAATTTATTATATTTTGGGATAGCTCTATCGGAACACATTCAGATAGGACCGGACTTGCATCTGTCGAGATAGTGCGGTATCCATATCTAATTCTAAGGATCTTCCTATGTTGTGAATACTCCCTATCTTTCTTCTCCAACTTTGATAATTTAGAATGCTATTTCGGGCTGGAGCGCCATATAGAAGTAGCGAATCAATGGTATCACAATGAACACTTATAAGGTTCTTGGTAAAACTGTTTTAGTTGCTCTTTCATTTGACATATAATTTATCATTATCAATTTAATGTACTAAATATTATAAAGCGTTATAACTCCGATATTCATTTAGTGATACCCCGTATTGTTTTTTTATTGCTAATGAGACATTACTCTGACCTCTTTTATCTTTAACCAGTCCACTATACGAGGATGGTCTGAAAAGTTTCCGACCTGACCAAGAAAAACTATGTTTTTCAATTTTTTGTTTGTTTTATTTTTCAAAATTCAAGATAGTTGAGACCTGTACGATGTCAGCTGAACGTGTGCGAAATATTTTGCACAAGCCTTTGAATATGGAAAGCTGTGTGCAACGTGGGTGCCGCATTTCCTAACATTAGACCAAAAATTGCTTCGAAAAACCATTTCTAACGACAATTTGGCGTAATCCAAACGAATTTTTACGTCAATTCATAACTGTTGATGAGACTTAAATAAATTAAATCAAATTTAATTAATTAATCAAATAATTTATTAATTAATTAAATTAATTAAATTAATTAGAACACCGTTATGAGAAATGTATCAGTGTTGATGGAGATTATGTTGAAAAATATAGCAAAAAAAACTTTAAAAACATCGATTTTCTTGGTCAGGTCGGAAACTTTTCAGACCACCCTCGTATATGTGTATATATGCTCTTTATTTTCTGTACCGTTTCCTTTATTCTTTGTTCAGTTAATGCTACTATGTCGATCTTATTTATATCAAGTTCTTTAAATATCACACCCGTTTTGAAGCTATACCTTGAATATTCCAAGATCGCAATTCTCATATTCCGTCAATTTTTGTTTATCATTTGATCCATCATCATCCAAGGCTAAATTGGAAAATTTTTTTTACAGAAAACGGAGTTCAAATTCGTAGTTCTAATCTCCAAACCTGGCCCTTTACAGATGAAGATGAACTCTGTTTTTTTAACAAGGTTGTTACTCCTTCCCTTCTTTCCCATCTCATATTTAATGGGACTCCAGCGTGATATAGCGGAGAGAAGAGATATTACAAGGTGGGAAAAAGAAAGAGCTCTAGCCCTCGAGACCTAATAGCATCGGGGTCGGAAAAACAAGAGTTGGCCAAGGGAGGCCGCATAGTAAAGAAAGAAGAAAGATATCTAGTATAAGTAAGTGGGAAAATACTAGATATGGCTAGAGACCTCATGGTTGCCAATCCATGTGCTCACTAGTTATGAGCCCCTTAAGGAATAATTAAGATCTCCCAGCGCGCTAAACAGACAGGCCATTGAAAGGATTAAGACATTAGGATAGGGACATTTTTATGAATGTTAATAAATATTATTTGGAATTACATGTTAATGAAGATAAATAAATAAAGGATTTAATTAGGAGTGGCAGAGGGGCGAGAAGAGTGGAGTATTTGCTTGGTAGGACGATGAACCCTCCCTCGGCATTAGTTAAAAGATTATGAATAAAAATAATTATCATTATTAATAATCATTAATATTAATATATATCTATAGGGGGACCGGAAAGTAATGTCTTTTTTTATATTCAAACAAATACATTTTTAACAAGTTTTTATTTTCAATCAATTATATACTCACCCTTGTAATCAACAACATTTTGCCATCTAGTAAGAAAATTTTCAATGCCGGATGGATAAAACTCAATTGGTTTTTGAGCAAAATATCTGGAGAGGGTATTTTGGACATCATTCAAATTTTCATATTTTTTGCCATTTAAACAATGTTGTAGCGATCGGAATAAATGGAAATTCGATGGCCTAATATCAGGCGAGTATGGTAAGGCAATACCTCCCATTCCAATTCATTAATTTTTTCCAAGGTTCGTGCGATCATCCATAATCATGTTTCAGAATAACGCCTTTTCTGTTGACAATCGCTGGGCACTTTTCAATTAAAGATTGATTTACTCGATCCAATTGTTCACAGTAAAGGTCTGAATTCACAGTCTGTCCAGGGTTTAGCACTTCAAAATAATGACCGCGCGAAAACTCCATCAAACACACAAAAGTGCCTTTTTGGGATGAAAACCTGGCTTCGTGGCGATTCATTCGGTGAGAGCCATTGCCTTTTGCGTTTTGGATTATCATATAGGACCCACTTTTCATCTCCAATCAAGCGATCAAAAAACGCTTCTGTATTGTGCCGATGAAGCAATAAGTTGCATGTGGTGGACCGGTTAGCTTTGTTTTCTTCAGACAGATTATGCGGGACCCAATACCTGCTCTGCTTACTTTACCAATCTGATGCAAATGTTCTTGGATGGTCGACCAAGGTTAGTTAAGAGTGTTTGACAGTTTCTCGATTGTCTGACACGGATTTGTTTCCACTTACGCCCTTAACATGTCATTGTCTAAAGTTGTTGGCCTTCCTGATTGATACGTGTGGGAAAGATCAAAATTATCGGATTTTAACTTTGAAAACCACCTTTGGCATTTTCGAACGTCTAATGCACTTGCATAAACATCGCAATTGTTTTTGTTAGCAACTGTTGCGATACTACCCTTGCGAAACTCAAAAAGCATACAATGCCGGATATGTACTTCTTCTGGTATTTGGCTGGCCATTTCACATAAAATTGCAAAAAAAAATTTAAGATTAAATTATTTACGAGGAGACAAGTCACTCTAACCTTAAAATGTCTTTGGCACGACTTTGAAGTATACAATCAACTGATAAATTACAAACGAATATCGATGTGCGTAGAAACGACATTACTTTCCGGTCCCCCTATTATTAATCAGTCCATAGGGTCATCAATCTCAATACAAATAATTACTCATTTCGAATCCATCGTTCCCACCTTGGAAGTAATTGATCTTAGATGTGCCCTATTTGAAGATTCAAGAATAGTAAACTGATATAAAACTTACTACTTTTTTTGCTAAATACGCCCAGGAAATCGGGTGGAAATCAGGACCGATGAGCCACAACTCCAAACAGCTCCAAGTTCACTCGCACATTTTAAAAATAGTACATTTTTAAAAAATTACTCATTTGAATGGCACAAACTTATTAGTTTGTTTAGATTCATCCTTGAATATTAATACATATTCTGAGGAATTATTAATAATATTTTTAAATAATATTTTATATATTTGAGCATTTTTAATATTTTTCTCATAATTGACAAATCATGTATCATCTTATCTTATTATAATAGCAAAAATTGTATACATAAAGATTTGTATATTTTTGAGATAGTAAACTGCTCTAAGAATTTTTTTGAAATTCACACCATCTATCTATATATATAAAAGGCAATGTCTGTGTGTCTATCAAATACTCAAAAACTACCCGTCCGATTGCGATGAAACTTTCAGGGATTGTTGTGGGCGTCCCAGGGAAGGTTTTAGTGTAGTTAAATCCAAAATTAATTTATCCAAAATTAATTTAATTAGTAATATTTTGGTAAAAGTCTGTAGCGTCACAAAACTATCGACAGATGGCGCTACATAAAAACTTAAACATTCAAATATTTTTAATTTTTTTTAAACTGTCAAAAATAACATACCCATAATAACAGTTGTAATAAAAATAGTAGAAATATAAAACACAATGTAAGTAAAATATTGAATCGTTTTATTTATATTGTTTCAATTATTCTTTGAATATTTATTAAATTTATATATAGATTTATTAATTATAATAATTACATTTACTTTCTTCAAATTTTTTTAATTTTTTATTTAAAAGTATATTCAGCATTGAAATTGCCATTAAATATGCAGGTAATTGGAACTCCAACATGTAATATTAGCAAATATTCTGGGATGGGAAAAATACTAAGATCATGTCATGTCCTATTAAATATTTTGAATTTTATTAATTAATCTAATATAATGAAAATAAATTAATACTAAGATCATGTCATGTCCTATTAAATATTTTGAATTTTATTTTGAATCATACAATGGTAATGTAATATTGTAGGTAGACTTTTGAGACAAACAATAAAAATCTCTATAAAATAAGAGAATATACTTATTCCGAAAACTGTTAATTAAAATGTAATAACTATTAACAATTAATAAAGTAGAAATAATTTTCGAACAAATAAAAATGTAATAATTATTAACAAAAAAAATAAAAAATAAAAATAAATTATTAACAAAATAAGTTGACATGTGCCCAGGTCCGAACCGACCGACGGTTTGAAGTAAATTAATTTCCAGCTACAGAAACAATTTCAAATAATTTTAATATATCTATTAATGTAATAAAAAAACAGATATGGACATAACATAAATATTTTTAATTTTATTTTATTTGTAATATATATGTAAGACCAGGCTGTGACGTCATGAATGGCTGGGTGACGTCATATAATTTTAAATTAAGAAATATTCGTGGAGATATGTAAAAATCTCCACATGTGAAATTTGGTGTGAAAACAATACCTCCCTTACTATCGTCGGTCGGTAAAAAATAAAAATAAAAATGTAATAATAAAAAATAAAATTTCAATTATATTAATTTAATAAATTATTATTATTTTCCGAGCTGTTACACTTACTCGGCACTAGGTGCCGGTAAAGTTTCACCTGCCCTTTCAGCTTTCTTTTTCCTGGGCTAGGTTCGGCCGATACGGAGAGGGAGTTCACCCTAACCCATACGCCTTGGATAATAACAATTTTCATCCGAGGAACTTCCGGACGATATGGCATGTCTGGAGCATAACTGCTCTTTGGCCTATCCACAATTATTATTATTATTATTATTATTATTATTTTCACGTATTAAACGGTATATTATTATTATTATTATTATTATTTGTAATAATTCCAATAAAAATAAATAAAAATAAAAACCAAAAAAAAAGTGCAATTAAAACTAAAATTTCAATTATATTCATTTAATACATTATTATTATTATTATTAAGTGTTCAGTTATCATATACGTAGATATGTATACAGACACACATGCAAAAGCGAAGCTTTGCCGGGTCTGCTATTATTATAATAGGCGTTTACTTCGTCATTATTATTAAACATTCGTTTTAATCGTTATCATGTTTTATACATATATATGTAAAATAAAGAGCCACAAATATTGGGAAACATCCGGTGGAAGACCAAAGATCAAGGTGGGTGGACAATGAAGGAAGGGACATGGGAGAGTTGGGACAGGGTAGGATTTGGTTGTAGCTCAGGATAGGGACTCTTAGAGAAAAGTGGATGGTGCGGCTAAGAACTTTCGAAAACTGTATAGACACAGAGTTAGATAAATATAACATATACAATAATAATATATAATTAATTTACTGATTAAATTAAAATATATTTTCCAAGAAAACAAATATATGTCTTATCTACTTATACTGATTGAAACAAAATGGATTAAAACCTTTTACATACAGACTTTCAACCAAATACTATGTATCACTCGGGGGTACAGGGGGAGGAGCCCCCGTCTAGGTGTGAAGAGCGCCTGGAAGGCGCTCGGAGCAGCTAGTAGATAATATTTATAAAGAAAAATCGATCTGTATTGGTTTCAGCCACGAAAAAAAATCAATTTTATTAGTATTTCTTAATTTAAAATAGAAAGTCCAAATGACGTCATCAATAACGTCATCCATATTTGCCTCTTGCCATTCTTTTTTAATTGATATTGTATTAATATTTTTTTATATTTAAAATATTTTAAAATTTTTTATTTAATTTCAAAATAAAATTATAAAAATATTTATTTTAATAAAATATATTTATTAATCTCTCACCAAAAAAACAAAACAAATACGACTTGGAAATTTATTTTTATCTATTTGTCTTGCAAACATTGTAAGTATAAATTTTCTTTCTATGTTTCTATCATGAAAATTGTTAACATATTATTTATGATTTATGATATATTATAAACAATTTCTTTCTTTAATTAATATTCATTTAAAATGATTATTAAAGAATATCTTATTCAAAATAAATTGTTGAATAAATATGATCTAATAATATTAAATAGAAATAGAAAAAGCATGATTGATAGCTGAAATGTCAGTTTTAACTCTAAATAAATATTTTTTTAATTCCCAATATTCCTTCTAAATAAATATAAATTTAAAAAATTTGCCAAGTCCGGTTTTTTTCTTTAGTTCTTCTTGGGGAGCTAAACAGTCTTTCAAAAGACTGTTAAGGATGCTATTTGATCCATAAATCATAAGTTAATATTTAATAATAGTTATTAGAACGCTTAGAAGATTTTCGCTAACGATCATCATCTTTACTGAAACCGGTGAAGTGCGTTAAGTTCAGCAGCATTAGGACATTTAAGAGATGTATAATTCCTTAGTTTTTTTTAAGGTATTTTTTTAATTTGTGTTCCTTCAAAATATTTGAAATTTTTTCATTTATTTTTTTTAATTATTAGATAATATTTATTTTATTAATTAGTTATTATACTTTTTAATTATTTTTTTTTTTCTCTACAATATTTGAAATTTTTTAATCTGTTTTGTCGTTTAATTTTTTGTTAATTCTTATAAATTTTTATTAGTTAATTTTATGTTGTTTTTTTTTTATCAATTTTCTTGTTTATTTTTTATTAAATTACTAATTTATATTTATTTATTCTTTGTTTTTGTATTAATTAATTTTTAGATAGTTTTATAAATTTTAATATTTTTTACTAAAATATAATTTAATATTTATTATTATTGAGGACCCCAAGTTCCATTAATTTTAATCAGATTGATGCAATGATGTAACAATTGATAATTGAAATAAATAATTAAAGAATTTTTTAAAGGGTCAAGCGATAACTCGGTGTTCCAGGTATTATATTACTAAATTAAAAACAATAAAAAAATTCAAAATGAACATTTTCTAATCATACTAGGTGATTAAAACTTGATTGTTTTTTTCTTAATCCTCATTAAAAATTTGGAATAATAATCCAGCCAAATCGACTTCTAGGAGATCTAGATTACGTCTAGAAATATCAATTTAGACGTCTATATAGAATTTAATTTAATTTAATTTAATTCAATTTAGACGTCTGATCTAAATGTACGTACGAAGGAGTATTAATATATTTTATTGAATAGACAAATTTCTCCCAAGACGATATTTTATTTTGATTTATAAATTTTTTGATAGAAATCTTATTTTTTTAGAAGTAATAGAATTTTTGTTGCTTGGATTTGTTTTAAATTTTCTAAGAGCCTTTTTACGTGTAACTGCTTGAGAATTTTTACCGACCGACGATAGTAAGGGAGGTATTGTTTTCACACCAAATTCCACATGTGGAGATTTTTACATATCTCCACGAATCATGCATTTTCTTAACAGAAAAAAGTATTTTTACCATGATGTCTGTCAGTCCGTCCGTCCGTATAGATGTGTACAGCCTGAACGGCTCAACCGATTTTGATGAAATTTGGTATATTTACTTAATGCATCAGTGGGATGAATTGATAAACTTTTGGTGCAAATCCGGAAACCGGAAGTGGTAGTATTAGCAATCGACGATAGGAAGGGAAGGGTTATTTTCACACCAAAGGAGATTTTTTTATATATCACCACAAATCATGCACTTTGGTTTTATCCTCTGGAAAATCATATTTATTAGTTTTTTTCTTAATTTAAAATTATATAACGTCATCCAGCCATTCATGACGTCACACCCTGGTCTTGCATATATATTATAAATAAAATAAAATTAAAAATGTTTATATTTATTATTTATGTATCCATATCTGTTTTTTATTACATTAATAGATATATTAAAATTATTTGAAATTATTTCTGTAGTTGGAAATTAATTTACTTCAAACCGTCGGTCGGTTCGGACCTGGCCACAGGTCAACTTATTTTATTCAATAATTATTTTAGTAGACTCACTCAGGAATAAACATTTTAGTGGATTTTAGAATACATTAAAGCGATATAAATCAATTAAAGAATCTTATGAATCGATTTTTAACGTCAAGAAAGAAAGTCTAATAAAAAGATTCAAACTTGCTCTTTTAATTTGGCATTTTAAATTATTTTTTTGAATATTATATGATATTCTAATTGTAAAGTGATCAGTTGTACATGGATCCTAATGAGTTTTCCTATTAATTTTTGCGGTTATATCAGCTCTTTAGAATGTATACAAGAAAATGTATTTGAAATAGGTTTCGTTCCAAAAAAATAATATTGCCTTCCTCAAAGTGAAATTTTGTAATTCATTAACCTCGATGGAAAATTTCGAATCTCCCATAAAGGTCTCTGCAATTAAAATCATCCAGAGTAATAAAGTAAAAATAAAAAGGCATTTTATCACTTAAATTAATAAAAAAATATAACTAATGATTTATATATAGATAAATAGATATATATAGATATAAATAAATATATAAATAGATATATATAAAATAAAAAAATCAATCAACTTGAAAATTACCTAGTGTTTTAAATAAAAATGAATCTTATGAAATTTTATATTTTTTAAATTTATTTTTACTTAACAAAATATATTATAATTTTTCTCTGTGTTTCTACTAACAAAATTATCCATTTCTAATATTTTCTAAAATATTAAATTATATTATATCTTTTATAGAAATCAATTAAAATAATAAATTTGAGAATAAATTATTTTATTTAAATGAAATTTAATAGATTATTGGAAATTAAAGTAAAGATATGCAAAATAAAAATTTAAATTTTAAGATATGCATAGACAAATCATTTATACATATATATCTATATATATGGTATACCTATGTACCTATATACTAGATATATTATTCTCATTGAGCAATGTAGGTAAATATTCATTTTAGTTCCCTTTGTTAAATAATTTGTGTAGAACAAATAATAGAGACAGAATGAATGCATCAAGCTTCAAAGTCGATTGATAATATTTTAAAGAGTAATATTAGTAGGTATATAATGTAAATTTAATATTTAGATTGTGTAAATTAATTTAAATCAGAAAAGTGCTGTCAACAATTCATGTATCAATAATAAATAACTCATAATATGGCAAAATTACATCTTTGATAATTCTTTTTATTTTTTAACGTTGTTTCTTTCTAGCTAATGAAGGGAGTATTTTTCTAGGCTAGAAATCTGCGTGTTGGGAGGCGCCTCCGAATCGATCATGGATCAAGACTCAGGGTGGATCTTGTCCGAGATGTTCCCCAAAGAAATGGCTATGACATTAAAAAATAAGTCTGTTGTTGATTTCATATTTTAATTATATATCTTTGCTTTTATCTTTCCATTAAATCAATAAAATAACAATCTATTATACCTTTACTGACCTCAAAAACATTTGACAGTATCAACCACTTAATCCATACCAATTGTATCCAGTGAGATCATCAATCAATATCAAACTCCTCCAAAATACTTTTTCTCTCGATTTAACTCACTCCCCCCAACTTACTCTGTATATCGTAATCTTTTCAATTCTTTCTTTTGAATAATGTTTAGAGATGCATAAATATCATACTACAATCTTGAGAAGTCCTAATGTCTAATCTAATCTTTCAGCCAAATATTTTGGGGATATTTATTTTCAAAAATTCTGAATTCATCGTCAATCATACCTTAAACAAGACAATTCACATATTTAAAAGTTTTATAAAATGAAATAATTGAAAAATTATATTATCCAGTTAAAAGGCATCTTTAATAATTATATCTGTCAATTTCTGTGGATACATTGAACTAAAAAATTCCTAAGCACAGCAACATACTATTCTCTTTCAATTCTCTCATATCTTCCTTTCTATTGCTTGTCTACGGATTATTTTTCTCTAAATCCATAGTATATAAACCATTGGTGCGCAACCCGTGGGTGAGGGGTCGCGAGAAAAATTTTCCGGGTCGCCAAATTTAAACAACTTTATATAACAATAAAAAAAAATAGCGCGCTCGTAAACCTGGTGTATGTCAATCAACGTTTTTCTAAGTATCGTACTAATAAATATCGTCACGTAGGTAAACTAACTTCCTTAACGATTAAAAAAAACTTCTACTATCTACTCAGGGGTCGCGACAAATTTTTTCAAAAAAATGGGGATCGCAAATGAAGGTAAGTTGCGCACCACTGCTATAAACGACAAATCACACTAATATAATTTAACTCAACAAAATACATAATAATAGATTTTTAATTTTATATTCTTCGGTAATAATTTTGTTTATATAAGCCTCTTTACTGTTTAATAACAGATGCCATCAAACATCTTAAATTATATAAAATCTTAAATTCTTCTTAAATATTAATATTTATTTATAATTGTATGATAATGTTCAGAAATACAAATTAAATTTTTTTTCCTCTTTTTGCGAAATATGACGTTTTACTTTTTTAAATAATATTCATTCATTTTATTTATTTTTTATTTTTCATTCTCTATAAGAAGATAAGAGAATATAAAAGTATTAAATTGCAAGTCCTTTTCTGATCTTAATTTCAAAATATCCAAAAAAACTAATTGAATATGTAATTAAATTTTGTAAATTGTTGTCTTTAATGTTAATCACTTGAAGATTCATTTGTGTTTTAGTTCAAATCTTCAATGTCCAAGCCAGAATGTGATTATAACTCGATACCGTTGCCAAGAAGATGGCATCTGGGTGGATTGTTACCGGAGACAATGCTGTCCTAATTATACTTTCATCGCAGGAAGGTAAAATGTTTATGAAAAAATCAATTTCTTTCTTTTTACTATCTCGCCAGAGATAGTATTGCGATCACGAACATTTTCGATGTCGAGATTTTGATGTTTTTATACGTTTTGAAGGTTCCTGAATCATTTTCACTAAGGTTGAGAAAAATGTCTGTGTGTGTAAGTGTGTGTGTGTAGACAAGATTACGCAAAAATTGTTTGAGCTAGAATAATCAAATTTGGTACACGGGCATTATTCAAAATTCGTAGTTTTCTATCAACTTTTGAGAAATGTCGCTCAACCGGAAGAGGGTCATTACCTACAACGTTTTGATTTTTTTCCTCTAAAGTGACCGTAAAAATAAAGAAATATGTTTGATAATTTTTCATATGATTAAAAATTGTATAAAACTGCTATATATAGAATTTCAGCTTGATTGAATCGCTGAAAGTACCAAAATTAATTTTTTAACACTGCAAATCTCACGAGCCAACACGTGACGTGGTGCCATCAACAAAGAGCCAAACATCCGCTGGTTTAATAAATATTTTTAATAATTTTAATTTATAATTAATTAAATTTAATTTAAATATAATATATTATGATATTTAATCCAATTCAAATTGCGAGATAGTCGAGTGGAAACACTCCAGCTTATTTTAAATTGGGCTCTGGATTACAATCCATTAAGACTATTTGAAATTTACCCCTGGTTATTTAGTAAAAAATTTCAAAAAAGTTGCCAAATCTTAAGTATAAGCAGAGAAGTTCTATATTAGTTATTCAATTTTAGTTTCTGTAGGAGAGAAAATATATAATTTCAGTTCTATGTCATTGTAGTTTTTGATGAGTAGGAATAATGATTTAATAATTCCATCATTATAAGAATGAATTAAAGATATGATTAATCAACTAATATAGGATATGTCTTTTATTCAGATGCATTTCAGCTACTGTGGATCCGTGTTCCTTGGAGCTATGCGAACAAAAGTGTACAATAGTATTACGTAGAGTGATTTGTACATGCTTCGCTGGTTTTCGTTTCGATCCTGAACGTCATCGTCTCGGACTTAAACCTGCTTGCATAGGTTCATTCTCTTTTTTTATTCCATTCCAATAACTCTGCAAAATCCTGAACATTATGAAGACAAACTGCTCATATAAAAAGTTAAGGTGGATGACTGCTGTTGACAGTCCTTCCAATTTCTGATGTGTTTCACTGAATTTGATCAGTTTGTCGAAAATAAAGAATGAAATTATTATATCCTTCCAAGTAAATTAGTCATGTTAGTAGCATGGATTTCACTGAGAAATAAGTTACAACAGCGACTCAACCTATGGGATGCGTCCCCTAGGGGGCAGGGGAGGGGAGCGCAAAAATACCTAAAAGAAAATGTATTTAAAAAAATTGATTAACTGACCGAAAGTATATTACAGATATACATAGAAAAAATTCTTTGGTAGTTAAATAATTTAAAAACAGAATCTAAAATACTCAATATATAAATATTTTATTGTAAACGGGGGCGAGATGAAAATTATGATTGAAAACTGGGCCTAAAATACTGAAAGGTTGAGAAACGCTGAGTTACAAGGTTTTTGTAATATAAAAATATTAGCGTTTTTTCATTTTAAAAATATGAAATATAGAAACTATGTTGTTCAGATTAAATTTAATAATTTTTAATAAATAAAATTATTTAAAAATTAAGACAAATATTTAAATGTATGAACTATATCTAGATATTGATGAATGCAGCGATGGTTCGAATGAATGCGAGGGTCAATGCACCAATACCCCTGGAAGTTACAGCTGTGCATGTTCCAAAGATTATCAACTACGTGAGGATAACCGTACCTGTGAACCAATACTCCGGGACAAAGAACATAGCCTTTTTGCAATTTCAAACCAAGCGGCAGTTCGACGAGAGAGATGTTTAGCTGGATGCGAAGCTATCAGTAAACTCCAAAATAAATTTAATCATTTACAGGAGAAAGTAACTATTTATTAGTTTATTATTTCTTATTTTTCAAATTAATATAATTTCCAAAAAATTATTTAATATAATTTGATTATTTCACATATTGTGCATTATAAATTGAGCACTTTTTTCAAGCGTTTATCATTTTTAATTTTAATACCGTTTTTTATTAGGTAATATCTGGAAAAGGTCACATCTTACAGATAATTTTATTTTGAATTTCAATTTTTCATACTTGTAATTATTTTACTTTTGAAATTGTATTCTATTGTTCATTTCAATAGATTAATTTAATAAATGAAAATTGAAATGGACGCCTACATTTCTTATTATTTCACGAAAAGGTTGATAATATTAAAGGCAACGGAATCAGCATTTTCTGATATTAATATTTTAAAATAAAAATTAAACAATTTTATTAACTAATATATACACCTTATTTATATATATCAGTATTAGCGATTTCTATAGTGTTAGTCTTAAACATGTAAAACTCAATGATGATGAATCTATGATTAATTGTGTTATTTTTGTAAAAAAAAATAGATTTCTACTAAAAGTAAGAACAGGCCTTATTGTAACAATGAGAGAACTCATTTGCTTTGCTTTGTTTGGGTCTCAAAGTCTTACACAATTAGCCAATGTTTTCCAATGTTGATTTCAAGTGTAAAAGCCGAAAAAGTATCACTCTCTATTACTAAGACAAAAATACACTTGATAAAGAAACGTTTATTAAGGAGAGTTGGAATACCTTATTGGCCAATTATATACGCCATATTGATTCATACTATCTTTATTCTTGAAGGCTCAATTATAGAAAATGAATTATTATTATCAGGTTCAAGCTCTCAGTACTGCAATACGACTTGCAAATTTTGCTTCCGGGCCGTTAGGAAGAATGGGCCCCCCAGGTCCTCCAGGGCCTCCTGGTCCAAGAGGGTTCCCTGGACTGGATATTTCTGGAAAAGGAGGATCTTGTGATAGTTCAGATACATTTATCGAATATGAACAAGTTGGATATTGCCGATGCAAACGAGGACCGATGGTAAAAAAATTTTATTTTTAAATATAATACATTTAAATCAATATGATATATTTGTTATTAATGATTAAAATACACTCGTGGACAAAAAATCGATATACCTATTTTTACCGACCGACGATAGTAAGGGAGGTATTGTTTTCACACCAAATTTCACATGTGGAGATTTTTACATATCTCCACGAATCATGCATTTTCTTAACAGAAAAAAGTATTTTTAGCATGATGTCTGTCCGTCCGTCCGTATAGATGTGTACAGCCTGAACGGCTCAACCGATTTTGATGAAATTTGGTATATTTACTTAATGCATCAGTGGGATGAATTGATCAACTTTTGGTGCAAATCCGGAAACCGGAAGTGGTAGTATTAGCGATCGACGATAGGAAGGGAAGGGTTATTTTCACACCAAATTTCACATGAGGAGATTTTTTTATATATCACCACGAATCATGCACTTTGTGGTGGTTTTATTCTCGAGAAAAATCATCTTTATTAGTTTTTTTCTTAATTTAAAATTATATGACGTCATCCAGCCATTCATGACGTCACAGTCTGGTCTTGCATATATATTATAAATAAAATAAAATTAAAAATATTTATGTTCTATCCATATCTGTTTATTACATTAATAGATACATTAAAATTATTTGAAATTGTTTCTGAAGCTTGAAATTAATTTACTTCAAACCGTCGTTCGGTTCGGACATGGCCACAGGTCAACTTATTATTTTTTAAATATCGCTTATTTCAGGATTCAAATTAGAAGATGCATGGTACCATAATTTAGGAATTTTATAGTAATTTAATTAAATAATAACAACAAACATTTTGATTTATTGAAAAATAATTCGAACATAAGAATAATTAGTTATTTTAGTTTTTAAGAATATAACGTTTTTAGTAGAATATATTCAATTATATATATTCAATATTTCTTCTACTTGACTTAATAACTAGATTTCAATGAAACAATTAAACGAAAGATGAAATCTTGTTGGATATATTTCCAATCCTCTTCTATCGTAAATTTTAACTCAGCAATCGTTTCTATGATTTTAACACAGTGAGGTTAGGTATTGTTATGGCACAACACTCAAACGATTGTTCCAAACAAACATTTGGTTAATATGTCAACATTTTATCATAAATTTTATGTTAAGATAATTTTCTAATTCGTTCCTCGAGTAAAAAGTTATATTGAATTAAAAATGAAGTAAAATATCTGAAGAAATACTTTATGTGATGCTTTTTTATTATAAAAAATAAAAAGTGAAAAAATATGTCGAAAAATTTGTAAAGTGTACAGTTAAGATTCCTGCGAATTATTAAATTACGGAAATTTCGATGTCAAAGATTCAAGCCTCTAGACAACCAGTCACTAAAAAGTGGATGAAATTTTGGAAATAGGCACTAAACATCAACCACATGACAGTTTGAAATCATTTGAAAAGACTACTAAAACAAGCTCGATGTTTGGCAATCTATTGTCAAAAAACAGAGGAGACTTATATGGTCTATTAATATTCATAAATATTTAATTCACATGTTTAAGTTAAGAATTATTAGAAATAATTTATATAATTGTTTAATAAAATAACAAATTTAATTTAATAATATTTATAAGTAGAATGAAATTACATTTTTTTATTAAAGGGTCCAACAGGTCCGCCTGGTATGGTTGGTTCAAAAGGAGCTAAAGGAGATCCTGGTCCAAGAGGTCCTAGAATATCACCCGTCTCTTTGGATTTTGTTTTACTTTTACTAGCAGATGTCCGTCATGATGTTCGACATTTACAAACCAAAGTATTTGGAGATAGAATGTAAGTTGTGAATTATATATGACATTGATGAAATTTAAAAATTGTATATAATTAATTTTTTAGACCTCCTCCAATGGAACTCGCAGCTCATTTGTCTGATAGAGGATCCAATATACCATTTCTGGATGAAGTTGGTGCAGCGCGAAGATATATCGAGGATGATTTTGAAGGATCTGGTGATATGGAACCCTAATAATATGAATTAAATCCAATAAAACATAAACATTTTTACATATATTTATATATTACTTTATTATTTGTTATTAAGTATATATATATATATATATATATATATATATATACTTTTACAAAAGTTTTCTGAACTAAAACTAATGTCAATATATATATATATATAATTTGACAACGAACAAATACTTGTTTATATTGTATTTGATAATATATGTATTTTTTAATGAAAATAAAGTAACCCTTTCGGTCTGTGCGTTCTGAAATTTAAATTAATTTTTTGTCTAAAATATATTTAATGGGTCGTATTTGATATTAAATAGGAAATAAAAAATATTTAAAAGCAAAATCTGCAATTGTTATGTACAATTGATTATTTTTATTATATTAAAAATAATCAAACAAAACTTTTTGTTACTTGGTAAATATATATATATATATATATATATATATATATATTATAAAATTTAGTTTTTTGATATATTACACACAATTAGTAAATTTGTTAAAGAAAGTTAATAATTTTAATTTTTATTTAAATGTTTAAATTCTAATTGAATTTAAAATTTCTAAATTTATAAAATTTTTTAAAATAGGATTCTACAAACAAGAAAGGTTTGTCTATAGGTTGAATATTGTTATTATTAAATATACACTTAATTTAATAAAATATTTTTCATAAATTTAAATATTATTTTTTAATCATCAAAAGGAAATGTTTCATTTTTGTTAGGAAGATGAAAATTTATGAATATAGTCAAAATTAATAAAAAAAAAAACAATTTTAGAAAATAAACCGAAAGGGTTATCAAAATTGTAGTTCATTATCATTCAGTCTTAAATTGATCATTCCACATATGCTTTAAAGTGCTACATATTCACGAACTTGACTAAGAACTTCTGAATCCAGAATATGTACCAATTGTTCAAAGTTGGAGCTTCCCAATTGTTGACTTAAATGATGAAGCTGAAAAACGTCCAAAATGAATTTAAATAATATAATATAATTATAATCCTGAATAATGTTAAAATTTTTATTTTTATTATAAACAATTTTTTCATAGAATACAGTAGGACGCTCATTATCCGGGGTTCCAATTAACCGGTATCTAGATGGGGCAATTTTAATAATTTACATAGACTTTTTTATTCCAAATAAAAAGATTTACATAACATCTACAATTTTTTTTAATAACCTTATAACTCGACACATTTAGTCAATAAAATATTGTGTTTTGATTATCCACGGTTTTCAATTATCTGTGCACCCTCCAGTCATTATCCCGGATAATGGGAGTTCCATTGTATAATTAAAATAGTTTTACCTGCGTTTGGAAAAATTCTTTAAGTTGTAATGTATGAACAGGATCAAGGCTACTTAATTGCTTTCGTCGAAGGTCATGTTCAGTTTCATAATCAGCTTCACCATCACGACTGGGACTATCATTAATAGGAGTCATAAGAGTACTAAAATAAAAAAAAGTTCGGTTTTAATTTAATATTGATAATTTTTTAAAAGTAATATAACATTTTATTTAGAAATAGATAGTAGTTATAAAAAAAACAAGACATTAGCAGCTTTTATTTGAATCTATAAGAGTTAGTGTTATGAGTTAACTATTCAAAATTTCAAAAGTAGTTTTCTATGCATTTTTAAATTTTTTATTTTTAAATAAAGTAGTCCTTTGATTTTCATTTAGAGAATAATAGAAAATATCAATATAAGTTTCGGATTGAATAAAAAGCTTTTAAATGAAACAAATTTTAGTATTTGCAACATCGAAATAGTATTGTCATTTCAAATAATTATATAAAAGGATTATAAAAAAGTTTGTGTACAGATATGAGACAAGAATTATTAAATTAAAATTAAATTATTAAAGCTTGGGAAAAATATATAGATATATAATTATGTAATATAAATATATTACAACGAAACATGTAGTTTAAGAAAGAGAGATAATATAATAATAAAATGGAATTAGAAAAGATCAGATTTCATTTAGGTTGATGATAAATAAATTTACAGGAAAATGACTGTGGGAAGAATTAAGATATATGGTGTGAAGTTTTCTATTACAACACAATAAAATATCAGAATTAATATTTTTGATAACATTAGCAAAATATTTTTTTTTTTTGGAAATTCATATAATCAAATTTTATAGTTCAAAATATTATAATTTATTTAGCTGAAAAAAATGTAAAGTTTACTTACTCGATATATACTCCAGATTCATCAATTCGTGTTACATCATTCAAAACTTCTGTGATACCCGTTATTATTTTGGCAAATCGACTTGTAATAAAGCTAAAAATATAAAAATTAATAATTATTATTTTGTTCTTAAAATAAAAATGAAGCAAGCTATCAAGAATCAACATTCAATAAATTTTTCAAAGCTATAAATATATTTATTAATTATCTCAAATTTCAAAATAGTTCAATTTCAATGACAGATACCTTAATCGTGATGGAAGAAGAGAAGCAAGGGCTAATCCTAATAATTTCCGGCGTTCTGGTTGAGATACTAAACTGAGTTTTTCCAGCCAAACATCCAATATTCTTTCAAGGACCATTTCACGAGGTTGAGCGATTAATTCAGCTGTTTTACATATTAACTAAAAACATGTTTATAATTATTTATTTATATTTTTTTATATTTTAGATTATCACTTACTTCTGAAAAATTATCGAAGGAGAAGAGTAATATACGTGCGACGATTGACAAGTAAATAGACATTAACATAGGATAATCAGTGCCTTTGTGTATACAACTAGAAAAGTTAAAAATAAATTATGTGAAAAAATTTGTCTGTTTATAGTTAACTTTAAAATTTAATAATGTTATAGAATTATATTTATAAAAAAAATATATTTTTGGTTGTAATATAATTATATTTTCAGGAAGACGATTAAAATTTTATTATACAATTCACGAATAACTAAATTGATTACTAATTAATAAATATTTTAAAAATTCTTGCATTAAATAAAATGTTTTATAACACTATAATTTATTATATTGAAGATCTTTCATTAGCAGTCGATGACTTTCACTACATGTAATGTTTGCATTTTCGATAGTCCAGAGTGGCCTTAATTCATCATCAAACATTACTACTTAATAAAAATATATATAGTAAATATAATAATATGACGCACAATTCACTTTAAAACAAAAAAAAAAAAACTGTATTAATCAAACTACTTAAAGAGTGATATTTAGAATTCCAGGTTTTTAATTTTTTATTCCTTTTCCGTAATTGTCTTCTTCATTTGAGGTAATCTTTTTCCCTAAAATATTCTTTTAATGTCTGCAAACAAACAGTAGTCTCTGTTGGTCAGGTTTGGACTATACAGTTTGTGGCAAACCACTTCAAAACGTAATTGATTAAATTTAGCCATTGTTTTTTTCGACTTATGACACAGTGCATTGACTTACAAATAATAGTGTCTTCATTAAAACGCGACTGTAACTTTTAAACTAAATGTCAAATATTCATGAAATTTTGACACATACGTTTGAAGGTTAGAAGTTATTATATATAATATATTATATAGTATTAACTACAAAATTATATATAGTAAAACCAAGGGATATGACGCATATTTCGGCTATTTTATCGAATCTGAAATGCTAATATGTATTATGACATGAAGATTGGTGTTAATAGGACCTAGAAGTATTATTGCATAAATTAAAACTTTAATCTTAAAATAGGGACATGAAGAACATATAATATATTATATAGTATTAACTACAAATTTACATATAGTAAAACCATAAATAAAAATACATTACTGGAAGACACGTGGCAATAAAGATCTCCCTATAATCACTGTAATTTGTGGTGAAGTCCGGACACAAAGTTCAATCAATCTCATTGTAGCTTCTATTCCTTCATCTCGAAGATCAGGTAAAATTTTACCACAAATAACCATAATTTTCTCCCCATAATTCTTAAAAACAAAACAAATATCAGTAAAACGAGAATTAAATGATATATATATATATATTAAATATTAATATATTGTTAAGGAAGCAAGGCCATATTACTTCGTTAGATAAAAGAGAAATTAAGCAAAAAAGAAATATATATGGGATATAATCAATAAGGGGTATTTATGGAATTACAAAGAAAAAGAGAGAGTACAAATATAATGAAGAATATAACATTTATATTAAGGAAAATATTTTACTAATAATTTATCAAACAATTATAAAATAAAATGTTATTATTTTGATCACCTAATTCTTAATATATATTCAGTTATAAATAAATTATTGTTATACAAATGTAGTTGGCAATTATAAATGAAAACTTACTTTAAGAAAATCTATGGGAGATAATAAAACATATGCTTGAATTATATAATAACATGTAGGTAATATTTCAGAGGATCCTTCTGAAAATGTAAAATAAAAATGAAAAACAAGTGAGGTATTAGAATTAGTTAAATACATAACTTATTTAATAAAATAATAATTTGTAATATTGTGCTATTATATAAAAATATAAAAAATAAAAATTATGTACCTAACAATGGAAAAATGTTTTCCGCAAGTTGATTAAGAGGGGGTGTTATGGAAGGAGTATTCTCAAGGACAGCTAACCAGAGTTCAAGCCCATCATCTAAAAGATAAATATGGGATGCCTGGTTCACATCTGTTGAGATTCGAATGATCGGTAAAACAAACACGGATAGGTCAGTGCTGACAGAACCTAAAGCCTGAAACATTTTATATCTCATTTTATTATTAATATATTTAAAAAAATAATAATATAATTATTTCAAACAAAAATAAAACTATATAGAATTTATAAAAGTAGATTCAAGTTAATAATGATATACATAAGAATTCTAATAATACAATAAAATATCAAATTTTAATAACCTTAACAAGATGAACAAGCATAGATACAATAGCACATCTAAGCATATTATGGTCAGCACTTTCTTCCCACAATAAAGGTAAAAATTGTATCAATGCATTACTATGAGGACGAACAGCGTAACCAACACGTTCTATCATAAATGAAAGAACAGAAAGTACGTGCATCTAAAAAATGATATAGATATTAATAAATATTTTAATATAAAGACATTTTATATATGATCAATGGTCTACAGATTATTGGGCCTAACTCACAAATTGAAAAATTCTAAAGAGACATCAAATAATTATATATACAATATATAAATTCAAATAACATTTAGTGCTAGTGTTTTAAAAATATTTTTTCATTTCTTAGAATAAATTTAACATTTTAGTAGTTTGGTCTTATAAACTGTAGAACCATCGATATTAACACTTACTTTTGTATCACATTCTCTTGCCTCTTTTAACAGAGCAAATAAAAGTCTAAATGCTGGTTCAAGAAAGGGTAAAAATTGATCTGTATGAAATTCAAAATCATCTATGGCAGCTTTAAGGGCACGTGAAGCAGCAAGTCGAACTGCCATATCTTCATCATCTCGGAGAAGTGGTAAAGTAACTGTATATAACGCAGGTCTTAGATCAGCAGAAAATTTTACCGAAGTCCATCGTCCCAATAATAATGCAATTCGACGTCGAAGTACTCGATAATTATTGGCTTTCACTGATAATTCTTGAGTTAGGGTAGTAGAAAACCATCGATCAAAATTTACCTTAAAATAACATAATGAAAATTTAAATACTGAGATAAAATTTTATCAAGTCATTTATATATATATATATATTTATGCACTAATGCTCAACTTCCATTAATGATAAGGTATTTGTAGTTTTTTTTTTTACAAATTTAAAGTAAAAAATATTTACTATCTCTCTGCAGGGATAAAATTTTTTAAATAGTTAATTTTTTATTTAAGAAAATAAATTAAATGTTGTTTTAAAGATAATAAAAGAAATTGTAGCAAAAATGGAACTATTCTCATACGCCCATGAGTAATTGTTAGAAATATTGATTATCTTATTATACAAGCAAAAATTATATATATATATATATATATATATATATATATATATTTGTATTTTTGATATAGTAAACCGCTCTTATAAGGATTTTTTTGAAATCCACACCATAGATAATTTTTATAAAGAAAAATCGATCTGTATTAGTTTCAGCCTCTGGAAACTATATTTAATTTAAACTATTCTTAATTTAAAATAAGAATTTTAATAATAATAAAAAATGACGCCGGACAGTGCTTCCTTAAATACAAAATATTATAAATAAAATAAAATTAAAAATATTTATTTTAATAATATGGATAAACGTAATCAAATTAAAAAATATAAAATATAATTCTTAATTTGATTGGCCATACTTTTCTGTCTTTCAGTGTATTAATACGTACGTTTAAGGGCTGTATGTTTTATGACTATTTTTTTTTAAATTTATGTTCTTTTAAATTGTTTCATATATTTTGTCGTTAATTTATTTTAAATAATAATCATAATCTTAAATATTCATAGTTCATAAGGAATAATATTTTTAAAGTACCGAGTGGCGGCTCGGTGTACCAGGTACTTGATATTTAATATCCATATTTTTAATGAAAAGTCAATTATCATATTGGAAAGGGAGACTAGATTAAGAGACTGATCTTAGATATTTATTATTTAAATTATATTTAAATGTAACTAATGTTTAAAAAAAAGAATAAATACCTCATCATAAAGTTCAAAAGCTGCCAAACCCACTGCTTTATAAACGGCATCTTTTTGAAGAATTGCCCCGAGATCAGAAGGATTTACAAGAGTTTCATTCGATCTAATCATTTCTAAAAGCACGGGCACCAAAGCAACTCGAAATTCGTGGAATAAAGCCAAGAATAATTTTTCTGTACAAGGCTGATAAAAACAATAAAAAACAAATTTATTTGTATTAAAGTATATAAAATTAAGTATATTTTAGATAAATGTAATTTTGATTTAATAATTTTCCAAACTTTGAAAATAAAAATATCAATAAAAATTATACATATTTAGTTTGTTTATTTATCCTTAACAAATTAGGTTAGAATACAAACAGAATACTGGGAAAAATAATAAATACGTAGTTTTGAATTAAATAAATATTATAAAAAAATTTGTTTGCCTGACAATTTTAAAAAATATTATAGTCCTTTCTAATAGTAAGGTTGCGCCTATATTGGATCTATATTTTTCCTGATCCCATATCCACTGCTTTTCTATAATTGCAGTGTTTTGTTATCTAATCAATGTAGACACTCTGATTTAAAACATTTTGTTTGTTTTTATGCCTGTGTTGGATGGGAAGAAATATGGATCCTATATAGGAACAACCTAATCAGGACAATCCATAGATTGTCAAATACTATAAATTAAATATATGATAGAAAAATTAAATTAATTTTACATACGCCAAGATTGTATTTCCATGATTCTCCTCCTTCATCAGTCGCTGTAATTATTTAAATTAAATATGAAAATATATAGAAATGAAATGGATTTTATTTTATAATAAATATAGGTACATACCAAATTGTTCTGGGTCTGAATCCCAAAGTTCCAAATCTTCTTTAGTTAAAAGAAAATAATGGGTAACTAATTTTCTACACATTTCTGAAAGTGTGATGTTTTGAAAAAACGATATTTTTATTTGATGGGCTTGTAATGTACACATTTCCTTAGTTTCTAAAAATCAGTTAATATTGTTGTAATTGTGAGCAATGTTTATATATATATCAAAATGCATTTGCATTTACCTTCTTTATTTTTTGATAGTTTATATTCTGTACACATTAAAATAGCCTTAATCATATTAAAACACTGAACAACAAATTTTTCAAATAACAAAGATTCTGCTTCTGGAGCAAATGCATAATAAGAAGCAAAATTTAATGTTCTTTCAAGCCAATTAACATAAGCTAAAGGTTGTTGTTCGTGAAAATTAATCAATACTTTAGTCATATCTATTACTAATTTACTTGTTATTTCGACTAGTTGGGAATTTTTCCCAAGAAAGTTTTTTCCTAAAAGGAAAAAAAAGTTAGTTAAAAAAAGCATAACTATTTGCATATTTTAAAGGGCTCTTATTTTAAAAAATGATATATTTTTAACTTTATTATTTATTTTTTAATATAATTGATTAATATATTTATTTATGTCATATTTATTGTATCATCATGAAAAATAATAGTTAATATACTTTCCTTCACATATATGCATATTTGTTTCCTTTTTTGAGAAAATTCAATTATTATTCATTAATATTCAAAATGTATAGCGTTTTTCATTTGAAACAGAAAAAATTTTTATGTCAAGGGAAGAGAGAATGTGATAATCATCCGCAAAAAATCTATTATATAATATATTTAAAACATTAAAATATAATTATAATATAATTATATGATTTCTTTCATATTATTCTAACGACAGAAATTTCAGTATATTAAATTATAATTGCTTTTCGAGAGTGAAATAAATGGTATAGTTAATATGAATGTTGATACTAAGGTGGTCATTACTTATTCCAGACAAAAATATTTTCGAATTTTTCGTTCTTCTATCATCTCAAAATTGATCCAAATACTAAAAAAATAATATTTGTATAAATTTATTAAAATTGGGTAAAAGGAACTATAATTAATGATATAGTTGATTTTACTATTATAAGGAAGATTCTTCGTATTCAATACATTTTAAGAGAAGAATAGCAAAAAGATATGCTATGCTAATGTCTATCGAAATGATAAAAACAATTAAAATAATTAACACGTTGAATATGTATATATATCAAACAACTTATAGATATTTCACGATTTCACAAGATATCAGGAAGAATGTGCCATTCCTTTATGTTATTTTGGTCAAATCAGGAAAATTTATATATTCTCTAAGAAAATATTTCAAAGGTATATATCATATCAAGAAATTAAGCATTCATTGATTGTTTCTTCAGTAAATCAATTGAGGGGCGCATTGAATGTGGCATATTTCATATCATATGAATTCTAAATTAAAATATATGTTACTAATTTTTCTGTACTTTTGATACCTTTTCTCAAGTTTGGTTAGTAAGATTTGCATTATTCAAATAAGTATAAAAGCCATAATTTTATTAAAATCATGTTTGTTTGTTTAAAGAATTAGTAGTGCATTTGTGGTTGTATGCTTCCCAAAAAATACCTTGATTCTTTTTTAGTCTATATATATGAAAAAGTTAACTGTTCAAATTTCAATTACAAAATATATTATTATATATATAAAATTTACACTATTGTTTAAATTTTTAAGAATGTGATTGTTATTAATTACATTTCATTTTTGAAAAATTTAATTTCATAAAATTTTCATATTTAAATTTAGAATTAGAAAAAAAAACCGATGAAACATGTTCCCTTTGTCTAAATTTTATAAGAATTTGTTGTATAGTATTTGAAACTAATTTAGATTGATGTAGTTTAAGAACCTCTAATGTTAAAAAATACGAAGCACCCAAATATACACACTGTTAGATGAATAAATAAATATATTATACATTCTTATAAAATTGTAAGGAAAAATAATATTTATATATATATATTATAATTATTACTCACTTAATTCCAACATAGTTTTACACCGGTCAAAAATAAGATCGAAAAAGCGTACACATTCTGCATATTCATGAGGTTTCTTTAGTCCATGTGTAACTAATTTACGAAGAACTCTTAAAGAAAGTAGACCTTTTTCTAATACATTTAACAGTTCATTTATAGTGGAGTTTGACTAAAAAAAATAATTGAAAAGCTAATATTATTTTTAATTTTAAGCGAGTTGCCAAAAATTTATATTTATTAAAAGTATATACAAATTAATCAACTTCATGTCAATGAACATGTAACGGTGAAGAATTAACAAGAATGTTTATTTTTATACATATAATTTAGTTCATAAAGTTAATATTGTTTAAAATGTGAGTATATCATTATAGTATATTATCATTAATTAGACGTGGGTTAATATTTATGGTCTAAAAGGAATATATATATTTAAATGAAAAAAAAAAATGAATAATATTGGTTAAGTCAACCTTCTTAAGCAGAGGTACTCTTTATTATAGTTTGAAAATCAGTTGAAAAAAAATGTAAAATATCTAATAATATGAATTTAATTATGATCATACCAAAAATTGTAATAATAAATTGCAATAGGCAACGAATATTTTGGCCTGTTAAGCTTAATAGATTTTGGATGTAATGTATAAGGTCTTAAAGTTATCTGAGTTTACAATATTTCAGAATAGATCAACTTTAGATCATTAGATATCGATTAAATTAAAAATTAAATAAAACCAATGAGTAATCGAAAATTCTACTTAATAAATAGAATAAATTTTCAAATAGTATCAAAAACACTAACGCCCACTAGTGAATAAAAAAAGAATTAGTATACTTTCAAAATTTCCCGCTTCACTGATGAACCTATATATAAATATATATAGTTATTTGTGATGTATATTGAAATTAGAAATAATTAAACGAATTAAATATGATACATTTTGAATGATTTGCTCTTTCTTTATATAAATTATTAAGAGAAATCATAATATATCTGGGATTCTTTATTCATTGTATTAAGCAATATTTTATGAGTAATTTAATATTATAAAATAATTAATATAATTAACAAATTTTTAGAATATATAACTACCTTTATCAAAATATCTTCATAATAAGCATTCCACAATTGATTTACAAAAGGAAAAAGTATATTAGAAAGCTCTTGAAATGCACGACGATCAACAGCCAGACATTTAGAAGAAAGTGTCTTAATAATTTGATGAAGAATTAAAAATGAACGATGCTCAATTATTTCTTGACCACTTTGAATTCCTTGTAATAGATGCTCTATTAAATCAGGCCATTCTTTCGGAAAATCAAACCTAAAATAAAAATACGTCTCAGTATATAAATCATTATATTTTTAAAGTCATAAGAAAAATGCATATATAATTCAATCATAGAAATAAAACTATAATTATACCATTTAAATAAAAATAATTGATACCTTGCTACTTTAGCCATAACAGCTGCGAGATGAGTTGCATTTTGATTAATTGGTTCTGGGATATTCATTAGAAGTCCTCTACGTAGTTCTACCTTCTCATTTTCAGATATAGCACTAAGAATATAGTCAATAGAAAAATGAGAAAATAAAAATACTAAATATAAATAATACTTATTTAAATTCAAATTACTTAGGGGCGGTTTTCCTCCAATAACGATCAACGCCATTTTTTAAACAAATAATAGCCAAACATCTGACTTGATTTTCAATTGAGTGGTTAGAAAAAATATTCTGTAAATAAAAATAAATTGATACAAATGAAAACAAATTTTCACAAAATAACAAACACAATTAGTAAGGAAATAAATCTAATGTAAATGATTTAAAAAATGAAATATAAAATAAAATTAACATTTTTTTAATAAAAAATTAAATTCCATTTTAACATTGAATTATGTTCTCAAAAGGACTTATTAAATAAACATATTTAAAAGCAAGCATTATATCTCCAAATCATTATTTGTAATGTTTGAAACTATAATTTCTTTTAAATAATAAACGTGTTGTTTATAATTATTGGTAATTTTTGTGTATATAGAAAGTATTTTATTAATGGCCTACAATGATTTTATCTAGGAAATGTAAGATTGAATTCGTTAAAAAGTCGTATCTAGTATTTTTAATATAATTCAAACTTTATAAAAATTAATATATCTATGAGGTCAAAGTTAAATATTATAGCAAATAATCAACCTTTAGCTTACATCAGTTACATCTAATTTTATTAAAATCACCCACTCTATATAACATCTGGTAGATTTAATGAGCTATGCAAATTGTGATTTTTTAATTTGAAAATTAATGTTTGGATAAAGAACGTCTAATTATGATATTCTTTAATTTTCTATTCAATTTTCGATAAGATATTTCTAAAAATTTTATTGAATAAAATATCATACATATTATAGAATTTATAATTTTTTTATTCAATAGATTGATGGTGGATTTAATTTCGTTTTAAACTTAATTCTCGTTTGATATCAAATGATAAAAAACAAATATGTTTTATTAATTGAAATTGTTTTTTATATTTGAAAATTGTTATTTTATTAATCAATTTCTCTTGGAATAATTAGTGATGTCATATATCTTGTTTAAATATCTTAAGTAATAGCAGGCAATAAAACTTTATAAACAAAAAACAAAAAGAATTAAAATAATTATACCAAAAGTATAGAATAAAATCCAGGTTCAATTTCCCATTCTCTTAGTTTTTGTTGAGCAGGTTTTAAAACTTCTGGATTTTGATTTGTTGCTTGTCTCAAAGTTTCTAATATCATAGAATTTGCTGTTGCAATATCCATTTTGTCTAAAAAATAAAATTCTAAAAAAATAATTAATAATAATATGGAAAGATTTCAGTTTTGTAGAGATTACATTTTAATATTTATGGATTTTTAATTATATAAATATTAAAATAAGAAAAAAAAAATTATTTTATTGTTGAAAAGAGTAAAAAAATTGAAAATTATATAAAAATATATTTATATATAAATTAAATATATATATATATATATATATATTAATTATTAATTTGTTTGTAAGTTTATTAAAATATGATTACATACCTTAAAATGTCAGGGCATAATTTAAAATAAGAATATTGATAGATTATACTCGGATTATATATATGAAAAATAAATATTATTAAAAATAATTCAAAGCTTTATAATGTCATCAAGAAAATAAAAATAAAAAAATTTTGTTAATAATAAATGTGAATAAGAAGTATATGATATTAGTTTCATTGATATTATAATGAAGGTATGAACATATGGTTATTATTTCAAGATGGTAAATTTGAAAAACTCAAAAAGAACAAAAACAATTGTTTTAAAAATTTTTTCTTTAATTTAATTATAGGCTTTATAAAAATTAAAAGTACTATGTACTTCATTTAAAAACAAGAAAAATAGAAAAATTTATTAATATGTAAAAACAAAATTTACATGGGTGGGAAAATTAAATTTAAGAAATTAAGAATTTTTAATAAAAATTAATTGACGATTTTCACAATTTCTAACATTAATTATTTTTAATATAATATAATTTATTAATAAATCTATGTAATTGTGAAAAATTATTAAAATTTATTAAATAGATAATTAGGAAATATTAAAAATGAAATGAAAAAGTTGAATAATATCATTATTAATTGGGGGTAGACCTGAAGGACCATGCAAAGACAATAATTGATATATCTTTCTTTTTGTCTAACTTCTTTCTTGTCTTGACTTTTCCAGACTTTTTTTTATTATTTATTTCTGATTTTTCTAGATTTTTTGACTATACTTTTGTTCTTCACTAATGGGGAAATGATGTGGAACCTTTCCAGATTCAATTTTACTTGATTCATCTATATTTTTTTTCACGTGCCTGAGATATATAATTATGTAAAAATTAAATATTTTATAATTTGACTTTATTCGACTTATCCTTTCCTCCATAAAAATTCTGATTTTCACTAACTATTCTAATAAAGGATAAAAAAAATAATTAGTGCTATAGATTGTGTGATAATATTTTATTTCATTTCCTTAAGTTAGACAGTAAAAAAAAGTATTGCTAGTAAATAATTCGTATCGTTACAATAATTGTCTATATAATAGTAAAATTCACTGCAGCCGATTTTTGCACCTCATTTATTTACACTGCTGAGATTTTGATGGAATATGTATATTTTTTTCTTTCCATTTAACTAACCAAAATTTTTGCTCTTTGGTCAATTGCTCAAAAAATATAAACTCCACTAAATAACTAGTTATAATAACATGCATTGCTATTTATTTATTAACACAATCTTTGAATGAACAATATTATAATTTTTCTTTCCTTGAACCTTGATTGTACCGGATATGCTTGTTATAATACTTGAACTTGACTTCTCAAATTAAGTTTCTGACAGAACTTTTATTATAACCGGATATGATCTATCAATTCATTGCTCAATATCAACTGTTTTCATTTTAATTATGATGTATTTGTAGTGTGGAAAAATGAGAAATTTAAATTGTGTCGAGACAAAATATATGTACTAAAATCAATAAAGATAAAAATTCTTTGATTTTTACCAAATTTCAAAATTTTACTGTTTAAACATTTTGTATTTTTCTTTTTACAACATTATAAGATAAAGACCAAACTCAAAATACTTAGGTTTGTATCTAGAATAGGTAATTATATCTCTCTAATTGAGGGAATAAATTTCTACATATTAAATATAACTAGATTTATAAATTAAGGAGACATCCATGGGTATAGTGTGTAAATTATTAATTTCTAAAATTCAAAATTGTAGCAAATATATTAAATGCACTAATTTAGTAATTTTATATTAAATGTATTAATAGTTTCGTCTCCTAAGAAATTCAATATTTTCCCCCCACTTTAATGATTTTAGTTATTTGATTATTTAACCTTTTACTGATATAACAAGAAAAAATCTACAAAATCATCATTCCAAAGAATCAAAAAAAATTATCATATTTAAGTGCTTCTTGCAAAACGTACAGATGTTATTTATTTACCTAATTAGAGTTAAATAAGAATAATCTGTATTTAATATAGTATCTATATTACGAATAAAATTGTATACCATTTCAAACTCACATTAATAATCACCAACTATCTGTTTTTTCGTCGAAATATAAGTTGCTACAACACAAAAAGTGTCAAAATATTGTTAATGAAAAAATATTTATGATAGTAATTGGTACAATCGAGCCGAAATATTAATTTCAAATATATACCATCTAGATATCGATATGATTTAATGAAAAATATTTATTAGAATTACTATATATACATATATATATATATATAAATAGATATATTTGTATAAATATCACTTTAAAAGCTCAGGATAAATGTAATGCAATAATATTATTTTATATCAATCAATTAAAGCATAGCAAATGCTTGCATATTTAAATAATAATTTTGTAATGGATAAGAAAATAATAAAATAAACAATTAAAAGTTGTTTATTAAAAAACATTCTCCAAAACTTGTGTTTGTAATTTTTTATTCAATCAGAAAAATAATTTGTTGTAATCTAATATAGATCAAGAGTGATTCGGTAAAGGTGTATATCTAGATAAAAATATGATATATTGAACAATAAGTGAGATATAAATGATTTCAAAATAATACATTTTGACAATACAGTTGTCAAAATATTAAAATAAATAAATAAAATAAAAAATAATACAAACAGACATAAATGATAATATCCACTGTATACATTTCTATTATTCAAATATGAATAATCTTGTAGTTTTACTTTAACCTTCAGTCTTAATACAAATAAATAATTATATAAAAATGAATGTAGAATATTTAAAAATAAAATTGTGTTGGGTATAGAGTGAAATTTATTGTTCAAAATTAACACTGGAGAGTTACTATATAGTTTGAAAACAATAAATCGATTGATCTTAGTATTAAGTTAATTCTATGGAGGAGTTTTTTTAATGTTTTTACAAAAGAATATATTTTATATTTATCCTAAATAAAGAACGAAAGATGATAAAATTAGAAATATATATATATATAAATATCTATATATCTATATATAAAGGTTTTTTCTGAACTTCTCCACAGAATTTCCTTAAAACTATAACAAATTACAGGTTCTCTAATTGTCTATTGATCTTAATATTTTGATTTTTTTGTATTATTTATCAATCAGGGTTGGGCATAATACAGGAAAAATGTTTTTAATTACAAAATTAATACTAGTCGAGATGAATATATTTAATTACAAATATACAAATTAGTTGGATGGTTTTAAAATTATATATGAATATATATATATATGTATACAAGGGCGTAGGGATGGAGGGGAGAGGTTGGACAAAGGTACTTATGTCCACCTCCATCACTTTCAATAATTATTTTTATAAATTTTATTTAAAAAAAAACATCAAGTATTTATGTATTTTACAATTTATTTTAATTCTAAAAAGTCTAGAATCATTTGTATCTTTAAAAAAAGTAATAATATAAAATTGAATAAAGTCACCCCGATTCTAAAACTCTTTTGGAACTCTACGTCACTTCATGTATACATACGTATTCCAAATATTGCCCAACCCTGAAAAAGGTTTGTAATATCACCATTTGACTATATAGAAATTTTTTTCTTTTTAAGAAAATGAACATCAACACATTCATCATAAATCTATTTAGAAAATATGCTAAAGCAAGAGTATTCACACGCACATATACACTCCAAACACACAGATATACTTTGTATATATGTATGTATATATATATATATTATATATACATACATATATATATACAAAGTATATATACATATATATAAATATTTTTTATAAACGTAATGTAATATTCATATTATCTTTTAAAGAATTGATTTCACGTTTTTTAGCATATACACATATATAATTTGTCTATATAATTAAAATGATATTACAAATGTTAATATAAATAAAAAATTAAACATCTTTTTAAATAATTGATTAAGAAAATTAAAAGTAAAATGATAACGATTTTTAACAGCTATCGGATATTTTTTAAAATTATTTTTTTTTAATGAATAGATAAATATAAATATTTTATTTAGAGAAATAAAGTAATTAAGTAAATTTTAAACCCTGTAAGAGAGGATCTTCAATTTAAGAGGCTTTTCCAGTAAAATTTTATTTTTAATTATAATTATTAATTCTATATCATCAATATAGTAAAGTTCTTTATAATATAATAAGAATATATATAAGGTATTTTTTTATCTCTATGGTGTGTTTATATTCCAATCCCTGGAGTGGAAATAGGTGCCTCTTTTACACATCACTGTAGGTGAGATCACCATTTAACCCTAATTTGATTTTCTACTGGTCTGTTTTTACAATTTTTCGAATTTATTTTTTCATAAAATAGCCCTGACTAAAATGTGATAGAATATAAAATCACTTTCTATATATCTATTTTAATTTTGATTAATATTAATCGAATATTATAATTTGAAATAATGCAATGTTAAATAAACTGATTTTAATATATTCAATTTCTATTAAAAATACTGTTTAGTATATATTGTTTTACATTATTTCTCTCTAATCTAATTCACTCTATTTTTAACTGAACTTTGTAAGCTGAGGAGTGGAAGTCTTTTATTTATATTTACCTTTTTCAGAAACAAATATAAAACATGATTAAAAGTTTAAATTGGAAACCAGATATATTTATAAATTTAATAAATCTAAGTTATTAAATTATTGTTTTGATAAATATTAATATTTATATTTTAGGGGCATTGAATATATTTTAATATACTCAAATTCTATATTTAAAACTTTTTGATTAAAGTATTTTAAGGTAAAAATCTAGCATTATTTCACTTTAAACATTATTATTCAATTTACAGATAGTAGCTGAATTATACATTTGTAAGCACTAAAGAAAATATGGTCCTTCTGCTAATAGAGATTTGGATATTTAGAAGGGCCAGTAGAGGCATCAGCGGTATCAGTCAGTTCGAAATCAGAAGTTGGATAATTTTTATTTTTTTTAATACAGATAATCAGGTCGTTTGTGTCACGCCCCAACTAATATCTATCTATATAAAGATTATTGTTTCAAGACATTTGTTTTTACAGGGTGCAGCAAAAAAGAACTTAATTAAAAAGGTTGATAAAAAAATATGTATATTATTTTAAATACAAAGATTTTTTTAATATAAAATAACAACATAGAGAAGTTTTTATTTACATTATATAAAAAAATGAACGTTCATTGTTGGTAGCACACAGAAATTGGGTTATTACTTTCCGAAACATACCTTGTAACGATATTTAAAGTCTATGTTAATAAACATAATCCTCAAAACCTATAAAATTAAATTCGGTCTGGCAAGAAATAACAATATACCGTAAAGTATATTCTGGAAAGAGTAATGTAGAATTTAAAAAAAGCACTGTATTGATATCAATGGACGTCATTTACAGGAAGTTTTTAAATTAAAACTTTCCATGTTGTTTTATAATAAAAAATCTAAAAATCTTTCTATTTTAAATTACATAATTTTTTTATTAACCTTTAATATTAGTACTATTTAATCGTAAAAATTAATTATTAAAGGTATATTTTTATTGTTTTATTTTAAAAGGATGATTCAAAAACTAGATTTGAACCCTATGTATATATTGTGCAAGTGCTCCAATAATTCTTAGATAAGGGAGCAACAATTTAAACGAATACAAATTATATTATAGAACAGAGTCTTTAGTAATTTTAAAGATTTCCTATGTACTAGATTTAAATCAAATTGAATCCAGATTGCTTTGTCAAAGGAAATGAAAACTGACGAACCAATCGCGTATGTCGAAATTAAATAATCTTACAAAATGCACAAAATAATTGTCAGCACACAGGTCCTAATTTGGACCTTTCTAATAATAAATTGATTTATAGTCTTTATCTTATTAATATATAACAGATATTGATAAAATTAGAAATTATGCGAATGTTAAAAAGAGTTATTAAAAAAAATATATATTTATTTATTGATTATATAATTATGATTTATATTTCTATTAATTAAATAATAAAAATAATAATTTTTAATTTTGAATCTGTTAATATTTGAAAATTCAATGCATATGTTTCAGTATGATAAAAAAAATGTTCGTACATGTTTATGTATGTAAAGGAACGCTGAATGAAGATGTCAAAATTTTGATGTACTCATAAACGTTTATGACCGCAAATACAGGCAACATTAAAAAAGTTTATGTGTATAATTAGTTGTTGATGTTATTTGCATGTATGGCGATCAATTTGAGTTTCACAAGTTTTACATTGTACATAACAACACCATATAAATTTGCAGTGGCATCGTTCGATGTGTTTCATTACCTGAAATAAATTGAAATAATTAAACAATAATATACTGGATCAATAATTATTAAATATTTTATTTGGAAATGGAGATATAATTTTGAATAAATATAGTAATGCTATTACAAATAATAACTGCACAGAAATAATTATCCTATTACAATAAATTCATTATTATAATCATTTCGGAAAGTTTCCTAATTAATATTTTTTATTAAGTAATGTTCATATATCAAAGGTAGAAATATTTAAGGTCTAAATAGTTATCAAATTATTTTTAAAGTAATTAATATTTCAATTAAAAAATCATATAATAAATATATAGTTGTAATAATTTATTTAGAGGGAGTTAAGAGAAGTGGAATTATATATAAATTAGTATATAGTAAAAATGTTGTATTAATAAAAGTTGCTCACGACCATTTCAAAGACCATCATTTTATTGATAATATCGTATGAATGTGGTTTGAATTTATTTTCTTTTTATAAGTATATTTTAAGTGTTATTATTATTGTTTTAAGTTAATTAATTTGTTTTAAATCAATAAAAGAATACTATATATTGTATATGATTTAATGGAAAATACTTTTTATTCTTCATTTTTATATTAATTTTTTTATTATACATAATTTTGAATTTCTGAGAACTATTAATGTTTAATTAAAAAGGTAAGGAAACCCGTAGAAATATATAATAAGATTTGAATATTTCTTTATTTTTAGGACGAAACATTACATTTTATCTGTTTGTGCATTTAGCTGAGTGAATTCAAGTTTGGTAAGGTAGTTTGTACTATATTTATTCTCAAAAAAAACGATCTGATTTGACAAAATCTCATTCTTAGATTCTTAGTTTTTTTTTGTTTTTTCATTGATGAAATCTCCTAAATGAATTATATAAAAGCGACTTTGTCTTTACATTGATTAGAATTTAATTAATTTCATAAAACTTTATATATCAAAAAATGAAGAATTCAAATATAGTATTAGAATTTTTCTTCAAATTCTGTCTGCCTGACTTTAACAAAATAATTGTAAGGCTATATAATCGAAATTGGATATATGTTGTTATATAGATTAAAGACTTTATCAATAAATATATATTCAAAAAAATGTGAAAATTAATTTTTAACATAAAACTCTAGAAGGAATTATGTAAACGAGCGACGCGAGATGAACCTACCACGCGGCTTGGCGGTGGCGAGCAAACTGACGTCTCGCGTCCCTTAGTCGCCCTCGTTTCAGAGAACCCGTCCGTACTCTCTAGAGACAATGAATATAAAAATATTATTCTAGAAATTTCCAGAAGATAAATTTAGATTAAATTGGTAATAATCAATCAACATTTAAATTAAATAATTAATTCTTAGTTATCATTTTAATGAAATTATAAGAGTACCGGGACCCCGAGCCTCGGCTCGGTACTTAAGTTAAAAAAAATGATTCATTATTATTGGATTTGGCTGGTAATATTAATACCTGGGACACCGAGCTCTCGCTCTACCCTTTAAAAAATATTGATACACAATTCTTTAATTATTTATTACAATTATTAAATGTTACACATTTGCATCAATCTGATTAAAATTAATGAACTTGTGCTCCTCAATAATACATAAATATATAATATATAGGTACATATATTTTTTTTCTATAGTGTTTTTTTGAAAAACTGTTTAGCGCCCCAAGTGGTTATAAAACAAACTAAAGACAAAAAAACGTGCTTTGCAGCTTTTCGGAATTAAAAAAGCAAAATTGGCAGTCGTGGGACTGGCCGACAGAAGTGAAAACTTCTGCGTAAGAAATTTTAAAACAGACGAAATTCGCGCTATTTCACGAGAAAGATGAATTTCATATGCATGCATATATATATAACTTATATATTATTTTAAACATATATTTTAAACAAATTTGTAACTTATATTTATATATATATAAATACACAACTTTGTTTAAAATATTGCAATACGAACTGTTTTATAATTCTTATCTCTAACATAAAATATATATTTATTATGTGAAGTTCATTTCGTATAATTTTGATTATATATGTATATATGAAATGAACTTTACATAATAAATATATATTTATATGTTAGAGATAATTTATAAAACAGTTCTAATGACAATTCAAATTTCGCGCTCTGTTATAAGAAATTTGAAAGCAGATGGTTTCATGGTGTTGGTCACGATCACGCGAGTTCTATACTTTTTCCCCATCCCGCAAAAGTGCTCAACGCCGCTAAAGAAGTTTTCACTTCAAAAATTATTTAATATTTGGAAATATATCTGACTTATAGAAAAAATGAATATTAATTAAAGAAAGAAATAGTTTTTAAAATATCCTGAATAATATGTAACAATTTTCAAGATAGAAATTTATTACAATATTACAATTATTAACTGTTGCATCATTGCATCAATCTGATTAAAATGAATGGAACTTCGGGTACTCAATAATAATAAATAAAATAATATTAATAAATATATTGAATAATATTTTATTGAAAAAATATTAAAACTTATAAAACTATCTAAAACTTTATTAATAAAAGAACAATGAATAAATAAATATAGAATAGTAATTTATTAAAAAGTAAACAATAGATAAAAAGAAAAAAAAATAACAAAATCATTATTTTCATTTTTAAATAACGATTCACCCGGCGAGTTTCGAACCGACGAAATCCACTCGTTAAAACATCAGTCCAACCGCTGGACTATATGTATTTAGATAAAAAATTGTCATTTTTTTACTGTCTTAGCAGGCAGTATTAAAAATTTTGACGTTTTCCATATATAATTTTCAATTAAGAAATTAATAATGAAGCTGTATGTTTCAAGAGATATCATCAATAAAACTTAATTTTTCTTTATAAATACTATATCTAGTGTGAATTTGAAAAAAATCGTTAGAGCGGTTTTTGAGAACCAATATATATAGATAAATACATATATACAATTTTAGCTAGCATAATAAGATTATATATTTATCCTATTTATTTGTTTGAAATTTATTTAATATTTCAATATAAATAAGATATTAATGTCAATTTTAAAAGAATATGAATATGAATTAAAGAAATGGAGAGTGGTTTTAAAAGATATATAGGGTTAAACCGAGGTATATGACGTGATTAGGAATATGACGCGTTTTCTATATTTCGAAAACTAGACCTTTAGGTGTACGAAAAGCATTGGGGAATAATAGCAACCCCCTATGCCACCAGGTTAAGGGTACCTAATTCAGTTACAAGAAACTGTCGTTTAAAAGGGTTTTGTTTTGTCCACTATTTATAGATCAACACGAGTGAAATTTCATCATATTTATTTCAAAGGTTCATAATTTGTTTTCTTTTGCAATTTTAGTACAGGGATAAGCAACCCGCGGCCCGCCAAGTATAATAGTACAATTATGATATCGAAAATTTGGAACGTGCCACTTCATTACTATTAATTTATATAGATATCAAAACGTTATGCCGGTTAAATTATTTTTAGTTAATAATTATTTTCAATCATTACACTCAATCTCCGTTAGATTTACTCTCCGGATGGGGAGTTGGTAAAGGAATAAGTAAGTGCAGTTACCGAAATACCATTTCCTGAAAAAAACAAATATGTTTTTTTTTGTCTGCGATCCGTCAAGAAATGTTGAATTCTCGATTGACCCTTTGATGGTTTAGTGTATTCTAAGTTATTGCACATTCTTTATAAAGAATATTAAGACAATTTTATCTAAATAACCCTTATTGTTTACTATTTGCAATTTATTATTTAAAATTGCGTTGAATGAGTGATATGACGCATTGGATGTAGGGGAAATATGACACGAGTCATATTATATATATATATACTTATTTGTGACCCGCGTTATTGGAGAAATTATACCCATCATTATACCCACCACACAATTTAGTAAGACGAGGGAAATATTGTCCAAGTCACCTGTAAATGTTATTTTAGTTAAGTATTCTTTTAATTTAACTTTCTGAGTTTTTTATGTTAGGTTTACATTTCCCATAAACCCCCCTCAGACCCGCTACGTCATATCACCTCTCCCTATCAGGGATATAACGCAAAATATTTTTTATTTTTATAAATTTTAGTTGTCCTTATTTTAAGATTAAAGTTTTAATTTATGCAATAATTACTTAATACTTCTAGGTCCTATTAACACCAATCTTCATGTCTTAATAAATATTAGCATTTCAGATTCAATAAAATAGCCGAAATATGCGTCATATCCCTTGGTTTTCCTATATATAATTTTGTAGTTAATACTATATAATATATTATATATAATAACTTCTAATAAAGTTGATTTAATATTAGTTATAGTTCCGGTACTTATTGAGTGACTTGAACAAATATACCATATACAAAATATATGTATTTTTAAACCCATTTTTACTTTAAAAGTTTATAAATTTCAAAAATATTAATTGAAGTGGGCTTATTTTTTAAAGTAATCGCGCGCGAAAGAAGGTTTGTACATAACGTATACAATTTTCATAAGATATTTTATAATAGGTGCTGGCCTTTATTTTGATCAAGGACATCTATTGGTTAAAATGTGAAGTATCAATGCAAACAAACTAACCTAAATATAAATTAGTTTTGATATATCTCTACATAAAATAACAATTTTCTATTTAGTATTATTGAGTTATTCAGTGTATATAGAAGCTTATCTTGGAACGCTCAAAATTGCATTTTCGACATTCATCACTTTTATTGTTTGAATTGAATTGAATTGAAGCCCATCAAGCACTTTTCGAAACTTATGGTGATACTGCTCCGTCATATCCCAATTGTCGGTTTTGGTTTCAACGATTTTGATGTCAATGACAAAGAACGGTCTGAAGGACAAAAAAAGTTCGAAGACAATGAATTGCAAGACCTATTAGAACTCAAACAATCCAAGAATGTTCAGATAGGCTGTTTATTTAGACATTTACATGCAATGGAAGGGATTCAAAAGGAGGGAAAATGACTATCACACGAATTGACTGAAAATGCCATTTCGAGCTGTTTTAACATCGCTGTTTCCTTGCTTGCCAGAAAAAAAAGAAGATTTTTTTATGGCGAATTGTGACTGGCGATGCCAAGTGTACTACCATAATTCCAAGCGCAAAAATTCATGGGTTAGTCCAGGAGAGCCATCTACATCGACACCGAAGCGGAATATTCATGGCCATAAAGTCTTGCTGTCACTACTGTTACTAAATAAATTGAACGACGTATTGTTTCAAAAAAGACCAGCAATAGCGAGTAACAGACACAAAGCCATCATATTGCTTGAGAACAATCGGCCACACGTTGCAAGAGTTGTGAAGGATACACTGTTTTAGCTCGAATGGGCAGTTCTGCCGCACCCAGAATACTCACCAGACATAGCGCCTTCTGATTACCACTTGTTCAGATCGATGCAGCATGGCATGGCTGGCTCACGGTTTCGAAATGCTGGGAAAATGGATCGATGATTGGATCGCTGCCAAACCAACATCGCTCTTTCGACACGGTATCATGTTACAAGAAAGATGGGTAAAAGTTGTAGAAAATGATGAAAATTATTTTGATTAATATATATTTTACCAATTTTTCTGAATAAATGTCTTTTTATAGTGAAAAAATGATCAGAATACATGAAAACACCTAATATTATAAAAATGATATTATGGATATATTTAGCTAATTTTAGCTCAATTTCTAAAAAGACAGACATAAAAAATTCTAAAACTATATTTGAATTCTCTAGTTCATAAAATGTAAACATATGTAAGAAATTTTTATATTCTAAAAAATGTACAAGTATATATATTGAGAAGAGAAAATATGTTAATGAAAATGACTAAATTAAATTATGTGTTATTAATGAAAACATTGAAGTTGAACTATTAGTTAGGTTATATGTTTATACTTGAGTGTTATATCCTCGGCCGCAACAAAGGAGATCACAGCTATCAGAATCTGTTGAGGTCTTATTACATAAGCGACCAGAAGTCCCAGCAATCCCTTTTTTAGGATCAAAAACACAATAATTAGGGGATTTATGTATATGAACTAATTCGCCTTTTCCTGCTGGTAATCGTTTTTTAAATTTATTTTTTCTTCTTAAATTTCTTCTTGTTTTAGGTTGAACCTGCTATGAAAAACAGACATACATTTTAATTTATAATATTTTTGAAATATAAATGGAAACAAAAATTTAATTGTTACTAACTTTTTTAGGTAAGAGTATTGCTTGACGATATTTTTTTTTGAGAATTTCACCAACTTCATTAAAAGATGGCATGGTTTTCCAACATGTTTTAAGTTCACAAGATCCTGATACTCCATGGCATCTACATTGCATCCGCATCAGTGAACTTATTACCTAAAAAAAATAAAATATTTTAACATAGGAAATCAATGCCATTCATGTTTTTGAAAGGCTTAATATATAAATTATATATATTAATGAATTAAGTTACAGCAGGCAGCCAGCAGGAAAACAAAGGTTTAGAAATTATAAACTCTCCATATTCTTTTTCAACAAATGTATCGGCGTTTAGGTCCCAAGTTCTTCTTCAGGACTTTGTTTTTGATATTTTCACATACGGAGAGTGATGATGAATGATAAATGTTCATTATCGAAAAAAAACAAAGACTTGATTTAAAACCCAAACGTTTCTTGAAAAAGAAGTTAACACTTAGCTGACTCTTAATCCATTATATATTTTCTAATCAGCGAATATTATTATAAACATTATATATATTATTTTATGTATAGTAAAAACCGTAAGTGATATTCTTCAATTCTTTAAAAATAATCAAGGATTTGATATAATTTTAAGATCTTAAGATCTATTCATTTAAAAATTATTCATTTTTACAAAGAAATGTTTCAATATGTGAGCAGAAAAAAATGTAAAAACGCATAGCTAATTTATTTTTCAAAAAAATTAATAATAAGTGTAAACTCTGTAAAATTACAAAATAACAATTTATTGTCATGTTGAAAATTTAATTATTCTTAAAAACACAATATTATTGATTTATTCTTAGTTTTTAAAAAAGTCAAAATTTGGGACTCTGTTTATTCTAACTAGGTTTTATAGTATACAAATTAAATATATAATTAAAAATACACCCAAGCCTCGCTATACGGCCGCTCTTTATACGGCCTTTCGCTATAACGGCCCTCTTTAATTAAGGTACGTTTTCGATATACGGCCTAAAATGTTTTGCTATAACGGCTTTTTTTTTCTATGTCGATATATTGCGCAAGCGCAATCTTTATTTCTTTGTGTTTCAAACCACCAGCGCAAAATGATGGTGACAGTGATCTGTAGGTTTTAGTTGTTTCATTTTTATTTAAAAATTATGTAATGTTTTTGGAGTTTTTTATTTTATGTAAAATGTATGTTCTTGTTAAATATGTTTATAATTTAAATAAAATAAAAAAATAAAATGTATTTTATATTATATATTTATCAAATTTGGAACCGATCCCATTGAATTTGTATGAATACGTATTAGAATAATTGATTCGTTATACGGCTTTTCGCTTTACGGCCAAGTTTCGCGGAACGTATCTAGGCCGTAAAGCGAGGTTTGGGTGTACTTAAATTCAAAACATTAAATGCTGTACGTATTTTTAAAACGATATAAAGTCGGCACTTTTTTGATTCACTCAGAAACAAAAACAACACTCTTCAATATTCTTCAACTACCCAAATTGGACTATATAAATGATGTGGACGTGAAGTATAATAAATCCGAGAAGTTGAAAGGAAGGTTTTCTAAACTAACAACTCTAAATATCCAAGCGACTCATATTTGATATGATTTATTAAAAAAGGCATGCAAACTCTTCAAATCAAGTATAAAGACAATCTTTTAAATAAAAAGGGATTAATTGAGGAAATTTATTCAATATAACCAAATAAATTTAAATGACTCCATTTTCCTATAAAAAATAGGTTTTAATTTGTATAAATCTATAAGTACATATTTTATTATTTTTTTTATTATCTCTGATGCCATAATAGTAACCATTTTGAGACATATTTTTTTAATGATAATTTAAATATTTCAAATGTAGATGAATAATTTTGTTATTTATTTATATCTCAAATCAAATATTAATTTCCCTTCAATATCTGTAGTATTTTTTACATACTCCCCCCATCTAGGTTAAATGAAGTTAAAACCTGCTGTTCCCCCTATCAAAGTCGCTGACTAAGCCCTTGCATTCATTATATATGAGATTTTAAACAGCAGGTTATTCTCTGCATTAATTTATTTTTTAAAAATGAAATAATTATTTTGATCTTATAATTGAAATTCAATTTTTATTTAAATTTTTTATCGCCTATAAAATTAATATCTTTCTAAACTAAAAGTAATAATGGGAAAAAACCTTAAAATTATTTACTCAAATTTTCAAATAAGAACTTTATATATACTGAAATAAACTATACCTTGGTATTAGATTATATTATCAATATAATTTATTATTATGTGATAAATGACATTTTTAAAAGTTACATTTCTATGAAGGAATATATATAAAATACAGCTATATTCAATCTAATGAATTTTGATATCTTTTCAAGTTTATTAGTGATATATTGGACGCGTTATTATCATCATAACACTAAACATAATGTTGTCGTAAAATATTTTGTAAAAAATTCTGCCATAAAATCATTTTTAATACCTAACTTAAGTGAAGTAATTTCAAATTCGATCATTATTCTAAAATTATGTAATTTTAGTACTAGAATAAATATAATGGTTATACTTTATATATAATATAAGATCATAATATATTCTTACAAAGTTGTATACATTTTATGGGACCTTAAAAACTCAGTTTATTTGTGTATCATTCTCAATATATAGATTTGAATCAGGAAATTCTGCTAAAGTAAGATTTTGAAAATAAATATAATTTATATATAGATATTGATATATATTCCATAGATAGATAGATAGATAAATAAAAAGAATGATGATAGATTTGATCTTGTGAAAGAATTTATTAAATAAATATACATATTAGTATATAGTGTAAAAGTTTATTTTTTTTATAAAATAAACTCTAAAAGTGTATGCATGATACGATCATCGAAATAAAATATTTTATTACTAATTGGTTTACAGAGAAAAATAAAAAGAAATTTTAAAATGCTGAACGTAATCGATCATTCGGTTGAAAGTAGTGGGCGGAGTTAGTAAGTTGTAAGTACCACGAGGAAATAGAGGGATCCACACTAGGGGCGGACAGATAGATAAATAATTAATTAAATTATCATATCGATTATGTGTATTACTTTAACTAATTTTAAAAATTTGCTAAATATTTGTCATTTTTTTCAATAAGCTTTACAGATAATAAATAACAATCATTAATATAATATTTGATGCTTTAATTTTGATAAAAGATAAAGCTTGTAGTAGGATAAGGAGCTTGTTTCTGAGCCTTGTAATACCGTTTATGGAGAACAGGGAAGGGTAATTTGTTTCTGAACGATAAATTTGCAGAAAATGAATCAAACAATTTTCAGTCTGTGAAAAAAAGTACCTGAGTGGGGGGGGAAGAGACCTATAAAATAATTCTTACACGTATGATTATGGTTTAAATAAAATTTTTAAATTTAGATGAATTAGTATAAAAAAAGTATGTGCTAATGGTACGTGGATGTTCTTGACTTTGACGTGGGGGCGAAGATGAATTCATGTTGTACTGATAAAAAGCAGGATAACATCAAGTATGTGATGGGAAGCAACATATTTCGTATATCATAGAGAAATTAGCTGGAGTGTTTCCACTCAACTATCTCGCAATTTGAATTGGATTAAATAACATTATATATTATATTTAAATTAAATTTAATTAATTATAAATTATAAATTAAAATTAATAATATTTATTCAACTAGCGCATGTTTGGCTCTTTGTTGATGGCACCACGTCACGTGTTGACGCGTGAGATTTGCAGTGTTAAAAAATTAATTCTGGTACTTTCAGCAATTCAATCAAGCTGAAATTCTATCATGTGAAAAATTATCAAACATATATCTTTATTTTTACGGTCACTTTAGAGGAAAAAAAATCAAAACGTTGTAGGTAATGACCCTCTTCCGGTTGAGCTACATTTCTCAAAAGTTGATAGAAAACTACGAATTTTGAATAATGTCCATGTACCAAATTTCATGATTCTAGCTCAAACCGTTTTTGCGTAATCTTGTCTACATACACACATACACACACACATAGTCATTTTTCTCAACCTTAGTGAAAATGATTCAGAAACCTTCAAAACGTATAAAAACATCAAAATCCCGACATCGAAAATTTTCATGATCGCAATATTATCTCTGGCGAGATAGTAATAAGTTGACCTGTGGCCAGGTCCGAACCGACCGACGGTTTGAAGTAAATTAATTTCCAGCTACAGAAACAATTTCAAATAATTTTAATATATCTATTAATGTAATAAAAAACAGATATGGATACATAAATAATAAATATAAACATTTTTTATTTTATTTTATTTATAATATATATGCAAGACCAGGCTGTGACGTCATATAATTTTAAATCAAGAAAAAACTAATAAATATGATTTTCCCGAGGATAAAACCAATACAAAGTGCATGATTCGTGGTGATATGTAAAAAATCTCCTCATGTGAAATTTGGTGTGAAAATAACCCTTCCCTTCCTATCGTCGATCTTAATACTACCACTTCCGGTTTCCGGATTTGCACCAAAAGTTGATCAATTCATCCCACTGATGCATTAAGTAAATATACCAAATTTCATCAAAATCCGTTCAGCCGTTCAGGCTATACACATCTATACGGACAGACGGACGGACGGACAGACATCATGCTAAAAATACTTTTTTCTGTTAAGAAAATGCATGATTCGTGGAGATATGTAAAAATCTCCACATGTGAAATTTGGTGTGAAAACAATACCTCCCTTACTATCGTCGGTCGTTAAAAATGAATATATTGTGAAAAAACATGGACAAAATATTACTTAAGGTGAACATATCTCCTTCAACGCTGTAAAGAAATAAGAAAAGTTTCATGTGTCTATACTTGAAACATGTCGCTAAATATAAACCTTAGAGAATTTGAAAGATTCTTGGATTATTAGTACCCTCTAGTTGCATGGATATCTATATAGAAGATAACAAATTTTTTGAAATTTCATTCTTGTATTCGGCGCGAAAAGGCTATGCTCTACATTTTTCTCTAATTTAATTTTATAAAATATTTCATCAAAAAATAGGAAAAATATAAAAAGTCAAATTTAGAAGATAATAAATATTTTGAGTTTTAAATGTCAAACGAATAATTTTTTGTTTACATCGACTAAGACATCTTCGCTTATATAATTTTAAACATATTTGCTTTCATATTCTTTTGTGTAACAAAATCAGTGATGAAATTAGAATAACATTGTTATTGATGTTAGCGGACGGATAATTGTGAGTGACTTTAATGCTTGGATGGGTGCTTGAGAATATCAGAAAACTAATATAAGAAGAAGAATGTTGCTGAATCTTGGAGTAATTGTAAAGTAAAGTAATAAATAAAGACCAACTCAGAAGTGAATAGGTTCAGTGTTGTATTTGAATATATAATTTTCTCAGGGGAATCGTAAATCGGCGTAAATCGACGTTATATATACAGTCTATTATTTAATTTAAATATAAATTTGAGAATATTTATATTTGTTGAAATTAGAAAATAAATTATTAATTAAACTGAATAAAATAATTTTTAACATCAATTTTATTAAAAATAAATTAAACAAAAAATTAAATATTAATTGTTTTAATTAAAAAGTAATATTGAGTAGATATAATAGCAATTCTTTTAATTAGACATTTTACCTGTTCATTGTTAATACATAACTCATTAGGAATAAAAATAAAATACAGTTTCAAAATTAAAATATAATTTTCCAAGTCCCACACCAAAGTTTTTATAGCATTTTCAACATTTATTGTATCAGCCATTTCGTGTTTAATAGTAGGGTGACAATATGTACCGTTTTGAACGAGACAGTACCGTGTTTCATATTTTCGAGAGTACTGTCGTATTAATATAAATGTTAATTTTGTCCCATTATTAACAAATTATAGTAAAAAATATAAAATTGTATTATGGAATGAGAGAAGTTTTGTGATAAAGTGTTGAAAGTGTATAAAAACCTTTAGGAATTAATGCAAAAATTGAGATTTTGAGAGATATCTATGTCTTGCTTTTGTAAATACACTACAAACTAAACAAATTATCATACCAATATTAAATTTGATCCTTAACACCAGTAATTCAATCTCAAGCATCCAGAGATTGACCACTTATTCTTAATACTTATAAATATATTAATTTAATAAAGTGAAAATTAATTTGACTAAATATAAATATTTTTATGATTTGAATGGTTCACAAAACAAATAACTTTATAGTTTCCAATAAAAAGTGTCAATAAAGAAAGAAAAAGGCTGACAATTGTTTCATTTTGAATGATCAAACTGATAACCATTCAAGACCGAATACTGAAGACTGATAAACTAATTTTACTCTAGAGAAAGGAGGGAGGGGCCGACTAACTCTGCAATTTACGATTTCATATATACTTATGGATATATGGATATATATGTTCCCTTTTCTTTATTTATGAAGAGTGCTAATTGTTATAATAAATAAAGTTATAAATAATAATTTTACTCACCTGTCGTCCAGCTTCATTATTATGCAAATTCATAGAAGTACGAGCTGTGACAGCTTGGTTTTCTTGGTTATTTACAGGACGAATTTTTTCAGGAGCATCAACAAAGCGACGAGCGAACTTAATTCCATATTGTAAGTTGTCACTGAAAATTATATATTCAAAGATAAAAAAAACGAAAAATACATTTCATTCTTTTTTTTTAATTCAATATATTATAGTCCTCTAAATTTAGAGAAATTAAATTGATTTCCGAACCAAATTTTAAAATTCTCAATTTCAAAAGAAATATATGTAGATGTTTCAATGTCTTCAAAATCTAAAAAGTATAATTTTTAGTATTTGGTCGTAATGAATATATATTTGTGAGTGTGTTGGAGTCCGTGACCAGATTTGAATCCATAAAAATAATTCATTAATAAAATATCATTCTTGTTCATAAGCATTAGCCTATCGAAAGTGGAATTTTTCATTGGTCATTTCAAGTATTTTCTTCAAAGTTTTTAAAAATTTTTATTAAAATTAAAAAAACAATCTTTAACCTTTATATACATTGACTTATATCTGTATAATCTTATATGGAAATCGAATTACTCTAAAGGGGATTTAATAATATATATATATACATTTATATACATATATACCAATTTTCACTTTGTATTTTATTATTATATTTCAATGAAAAAACTAATTTAAAACAATAATTAAAAAAACATTTTTATATTCTATAATAGAGGATGGCATTTGGGAACTTGGTTTTTGAAATGGATAATAGTAGGGCATTCGGCAAGGGAGGGTCTAGCTGCAGGTATCACTCAATTTCTTGGTTAATAACATTCTCTTTTAGTTATAAAGAGCGGTGGATGGTTGAACAATCAATTTTGGCGTAGGATAGTTTTGTTCGAAATAACGAGTCAAAACGGCGGTTTAGCGTGATTTAAGCAGTCGATTTAATATCCATCAGAATAACTCTACTCATTCCCTGCTCGTGACATCATATTGCGTTAGGTAAGGAATCTCATTCGAACAACTGTTTCCATTATAAAAAATAAATCAACGGGCCGTGCCTCTTTGCCTCTCTATTCGAAGCATCTCTGAGACACATCAAATTACTTTCGGTCAAGAAATTTTAACTTAATGCAAAAAGGAAATTATTGCTGTTAAAATCTGAAAGAGTATTAACGAAAGTGAGCGGAACTGACTGCAAATAATTATTTACTCTTTGGCCATTAAATTTTGAGAAATGTAAATTTATATATTTTTTCCTTTATTATATACTAAATATATTTTAAATAACAAAGTTTAAACAAATAACAACATTTTGCATCATTGCTACTATATATGTATATTATATAGATCAAAAAACTACCATATAAACGTCTTTTAAATGCTACAAACTCGTTTCGATTATAGGTACCTTTACATATGAATAAATGGCGTGACTGATTTTAAAAGGGTATGAGAATAGGTCCGATCGTTGGGGGTGGTGAGGGGAGCGGAGCGTCGGCGAATAGGGCGAGTATACCAATATTCTATGGGAATTTTAAATTAAAGAATAAAATTAAAACATATCTTTTCCGGTAAGCAAAAGTTTACTATTATTATTTATATCCTCCCTGAATAAATACATACTATTGTTTGAACATAGAATATGAACTTTATTAAAATATATTCTAAAGGGCGATTCCGAGTGTGATAATCTGTGAAAATCTAATGAAATTTTGCATTATCTTTTACCGTGGTACTGTCTACGGTCTCCTTTAGAGTCTTAACTACACAAAGTTATCTGTTGAAGCGGACTGCGATATCATTATGAATCACTTGTAATTATATGCTTAACATTGTGATAACTACAAGAGATCCGGTTGTATAAACTCTCAAAGGATGGCTAATTAAAATTATTATGAAATAAAAAAACGACATTGACTGAATGCCTTGATCTTTGGTATAATATAAAGTACTATCGCAGACTACCGCAACAGATTATTTTCAGTATCCTCACAGTTGATAGGTATGACATTCTTTGTGACATTCACAAATCACAAATCGAGTCGAAGACGCTTGGACCGTTTTCTATGTAACTAAGTCTTTAATTGGCTTACTTATGTATAGGCATCTTTTAGTTAATAATGCTTCTCTCAATTCTAGTTGGTAATGAATTAGATTCTACACAGAATAAGTGTTTGGATAAAATTAAGGAAAATTTAATTTGAATCTTATTAAAATATATTTCAAATAAATTCAATTTATAAACAAATTAGCTGGAGTGTCTCCACTCGACTATCTCGCAATTTGAATTGGATTAAATAACATAATATATTATATTTAAATTAAATTTAATTAATTATAAATTATAAATAATAAATATTAAACCAGCGCATGCTTGGCTTTTTATTGATGGCACCATGGCACGTGTTGGCGCGTGAGATTTGCAGTGTTAAAAAATTAATTCTGGTACTTTCAGCAATTCAATCAAGCTGAAATTCTATATATAGCAGTTTTATACAATTATTAATCATGTGAAAAATTATCAAACATATATTTTTATTTTTACGGTCACTTTAGAGGAAAAAAAAATCAAAACGTTATAGGTAATGACCCTCTTCCGGTTGAGCTACATTTCTCAAAAGTTGATAGAAAACTATGAATTTTGAATAATGTCCATGTACCAAATTTCATCATTCTAGCTCAAACCGTTTTTGCGTAATCTTGTCTACATACATACACACATACACACACACACACACAGACATTTTTCTCAACCTTAGTGAAAATGATTCAGGAACCTTCAAAACGTATAAAAACATCAAAATCTCAACATCGAAAATTTTCATGATCGCTATACTATCTCTGGCGAGATAGTAAAAAATTATTCAAAAATATTAAAAATTATAAAAAATGTTCAATCAAATTATAATTATAATTAATCAAGATAATGGTTAAATGCCAAAAATTTTCAATTAACATAATATTGTTAGTATTTAATAATTATAAAATTAAAATTAATGAAATCTAAAATTTTTGAATTATAATTTTCTCTCTCTCTCTATATATATATATATATAAATTGAACACCAGCCAAATGAATAAAAATGTTCGGTTAATGATTTTAAATCTTGGTTTCAAACTTACCAATTAAATATAAATAATCAATTATTTAATTAAAGAATATAAAAGACATAGTCGATGTTCACAAATTACAAAAATAAAAGGCCAATATATATATATATATACTAATAAACTTAAAAAACAATTTAAATATATATATAACTACAAAAAAAAAAACTTAACATAATTAACACCCTTAAAAAAACATGTCGCCATACCTGCAGCCGCCCCATTTCCACCCTTGCGGTGTCGCCTGACCGTGTTTTCTAGCATCGCAACTACAATCCGTCAAATTGCCTGAACTACATGCGTGGGTGACTGCATGGACGACACCGGCACTGGTCACGGCATAAATGAAGGCCGTCTCCTTGCTACCTGTACAATTCATAGATCCAAAAAAGATACATTCTAAATATATTTCAATATGGTTGTTTTATCTATTTAACACATCTTAATCAATAGTTGTTTAAATTATAATTTGTCGGTCGATATTTTTATTGTTGATTGAAAAAACTAATGAAAATAATTTCATTTCAAAATTTACTATAATTTTAAATTAATAATAGAATAGAATTAAATGAATAATTGATAACTCTTGTTATTGTCACTAATCATACTTTGATATATTTTTCTTCAAATAATTATGTTTATGAGTAAATAACTTAAGTTATTTGGAAATATATATTTAAAATTTGTTCCAACCTTTATAAATAAAAAACAAAAGAACGAAGAACAAAAAATTCATTTGTATATACATATGTGTTGTTTTGCTTTTGGTATTTTGAAACAATCCTATTAAACTTTAAATAAATTTGTTGAAATTATAGAAAGTTAATATGAGAAGAAATAATAAAATTTATAACTATTAACAAATGTTGAAATTTTTTTTATAATATCCGTATTGATAAAATTACTTTTAAGTTTCAAGTTTTTAAAAAGACGTTTTGGCGCATGCCCCAGACTTATCTGGTTATCTACGCTTTCTTTACTTTTTTTAAGTATTTTGAGGCTTTTACAAGACATTCATACACTGGGCATACCAAGGCCAACGAACGGCCAACTGCTTCCTTGGTTCAGATTTGCTTATGTTTTCGGGAGACCAATCAGAACTGTGAAGCGGTTGGCCTTGAATGAGTTTCGGTTTTCTTGCGGCAACATCAAAGGGTTGGTCTTGAGAAGCCCTTTTGAAGTCAACGCCGAACCAACAAGATGGTTCATTATTCATTTACATAAATATACATTTATATGTATGTTTTAGCAATATTTTTTTAAAGTCAAATGGGATGAAACATGGACCAATCCCTTGGTCTTAATCCCTTGGATTGAAAAGAATGGGGCCAAACACCAATTTTCTGTGGCCCAATGAGTGTTGGTTTGTGCTTGGCCTTGGTTTGCCTTGTGTTTACGTTCATTTGAAGTAATTAATGTGACCAAGACCTTTCAAAATTAGTAGTGTTTACAAAGAAAATTTGTTCAAATTTTGTATATAAATAAAGCATATATACAAAAATTTTGCAGTTACTAGTTGCAAACTATTTGTTAGTTATATAAATTGATATTCAATTGGTACAATTTATTATAAAAAGGAGACAAATTAATAAGAACAACAATATTCATACCTTGATGTAATATGTAACCAAAGACAGATTGGTCATTTTCAAAGATGCTACAATTCCAGCGTTCGTTCCGGAATTGATATTGGCACTGATTAATTCCTCGTCGTGCTCCATCAGCAACACTGAAAATGGCAGTAGGGTTGCTCACACAAACTTCTAGCTGATGACGAACTAAATGTCCAGGCAGTGAGCCGCATATTGCTCGAGCTTCCATCAATTCCGGATCAGGAAGTGCAGATCCCTCCGGTCCGGGTTGTGGCTCATGTTGTTGCAGAGGTGCACTAACCCCTACTATGCCAAGGTACCTATAAAATATGGAAGGAATTCATAACTTTCTATAACAAATACAATTTCTGAAACAAAAATCTTTATGAATTCATTATTATAAATTTATGTAAAAATAAAAATAGAATTATAATAATTTTAAATAATGAAATTTAAAATATAAATACTTTTGAACATCCTACTTTATGTATTATTATATCTATATATATTATTAATCCCACATTTATTTGGAGAATTAAAAAATTAATATACTTAAATATTACCAATAAATATTTTTCTCTCAAATGTACGCATAGTTTTCTTTTTAGTTTAAGTCTTAAAAATAGCATCGTCTAAATGGTGATTTATACGGCTGATACAGATTTGGAAATTTCCCATCACTTTCACAATTATGGTCTATAAATACATTAATTTTTTCTAGAATGGCTTGTTAGATTAGTACAAGGAGCGAGGAAAATGTTGTAAATGTTGTTTGTCTTAAAGTGCCTTTTACAAAAATCAGTCACACAGATTTAAATCTGCCGACAGTCGTGGCCACAAAATTATTTCATATAGAAAGATCTCTTGACTATAAAAATACTAAAGAATTTCACATTGACTTGCATCCTATTAAAACCAGAAGATTTCTAAGCGCTTTGGAAATATATTCCAACAATTTAGAAATGTCGTCACTTCAGTGCAAATAGTTTATTTGAATTTCTACAAAATGTTTTCTGGGCTTGAACACTTTCATTAACTCATAAACAGAAACGTTTTTTTATCAGTTATAGTTTCAGATTTGCAGTTTTTAAAAAATGATTTCATCATAACCCAACCAAGGCATCGTGACGACAGTTGATATTATTATATACACTATGTATCAAAATATATCATATCACTTTACTTGCCATGGGAATCATCTCAGTGATTGTTCAAAATATAGGATTTATGTATTTATGTCTTAAAAATTTCCCAACCCAACCTAACAAATTTACTAGTTTACTAGTTAATTTTTACTATCTATCCACGCTTAACCCATATACCCATATACCACTCAAAGATACTCGAAAGTTCTTGGCCGCTACAACCACATTTCTCCAAGTGTCCCTATCCTGAGCCCTTGTCCCATCCTTCTTACGTCCCTTCCTACGCGTGATCTTGCAAGCGGACGTTTCCCAATCGGTCTCCCCACCAATATCTTCTATTCCCATTCTAGCCACGTGCCCTGCCTATCGCAGCCTTTTCGTTTTTATAACCCTAACTATTTCTGGAGATGCATTGAGGTCATGCAATTCCTCGTTATGCAGTCTCCACCATTCCCCAGTGACCTCATCTTTCTTTGGCCCATAATTGCTGGGAAGAATCCTATTCTTAAATACTCTGAATCTACTTTCATCTCCCAGGGTCATAGACCATGCCTCCCACCCATTTAATACAACAGGAAAAATAATTGTTTTATATATTTTAATTTTGATTCCCTTTGATAATAATTTTGATGTGAGATAATCCTCTTTACTGCATGATAACAGGCGTTTCCTGATTGCAAATTCTTCTCAAATATTATTATCCTTCGTGATTACATTCAATTTTTCTACATATTCAAATTCTACATTTTGTATGTTAATACTGCTGCTGTTTGTTTCTAAATATTTTTATTTATCACTATTAATTTCAAACTTCATCTCTTTTCCTACCTCCACTAATTTTTCCTCGCTATCTGAATTGCAATTACCGAATCTCCTATTATATTTAAGTCGTCTGGGTAACCTAATATTTTACAATTGATTTCCGCATCTTACTCTTTCTTTACTACCTTCAAGTCAAATTTTAAGATCAAAATTTGAAAAAGTTTATCCGGATCTATTAATTCATACGTATGTTTTTCTAAAGTCTACAAATAATTAGTAAACAGAAATATTGAATTCGCGGTTTTTTCTAATATCTGTCATAATGAAAATATCTTAATTAATGTTGATTGATTTGGCTTGAACCCGCAATGATATCTCCTAATATTTCCTCCGCCTATGGTTCGTAAGTATTGTATATGTTGAGAAATAGAGTATAATATTTCTTGATCATTTCATTTTGATATTTTATTTTCATTGCTTGATTTTTATTTAATATTTTTAATTATCATGAAATTTGAGAGCATGCAGTTAGAAACTTGAGACAATTTATAAAAATTAACAGTATAAAACTATAGATAAAACTATAGATAAATTAACAATATATACATTCATTAATAGTATTAATTTAAATTAATTGATTTATCTGTTTTTTTATTATTAAGTTCATTTATTAATTTTTTTAGATCATAGTTAATTTCCTCCCTTAAAAGAAACTTATCTAATTCTGTGGTGCTAGGAGTTTTGAAAATTATTAGTCGCAACATGAAGATTTCGCTTACAGTTAGTTTAGTTTAGTTTTAGTTTAAAAAGTATGTTTATTAGCCAAAAAATATACAAATATATGTTTTTTCCCATAACATATAAAAGGGATTACATGACTTTTTCATACAGCTAATTGGTGACTCCAAGGTCGTAATTATCTATACAATGTTTATTTTTTAATATTACGCTAATAACTATATTTAATATTACAATTTTAAAGTGTAAATTAATTATTATTTTTTTTTTCTTTGTCTAGGAAAAGGCTATATAAAATAAAAACCTAGACTATTGATTTCGCTTACAGTTTTTGTCATGTCTGACCTCCATCCAACACTTATTTTTTCTCAAGTTTCTTGCTTCTCTTTCGCGCTCTTTTAATTACGTGATCTATTTATTTAATTTTTTTTGATTCATTATAATAAAATTTAAACAAATAAAAATTTTCACTTTGTTAATTTATAAAAATTTCAATTTAAACTGATTGTGAGTTATACGCTTTGCCAAGACTCTGAATAATTTGTGTACAGAAATATTGAATTTTCTTAGCGAGCTTTGATATAATGTTGTTCGATTTGTCCTAAATCTGAATTAGAAGAAAATTATAAATTGCCTCCTCTTCTAGCCCAATTCATTTACCCATCCATGTTGTATAAGGCATCTTAATTTCTTAACACTCCGTTTTTTTAAATTTAAAATAGAAGGAGAGAAAGAGTTTTAAATTATAATCGAATAGTCTATATATTCTATATTTCAGTATTTTTTCTGAATTTAATACCAAATTGATTTTCAAAATTTTCCATTTTTAATGTATATGATTGATTACATGTGTTAAAATTTAAAGTAATTCAAATATTCTAATTTTTAAATTTATATACAATTGAATATTATTTTTTATTAATATCATATCAAAAAAAGAGAATTTATTAAAAATTAAAAATAAATAGAATATAATAGAATACAATAATTTTGATTTAAAACAAATTTTAAAAAAATACTCAATATAAAAAAGATATATATTTAAAACATCTCGTTTATATCATTTGTCTAAAAAATCATATTTTAATTTAATATAACCAAGAAATAATTTATAATTTAGTCATTTTAATTGACGTTTTGAAAATATTGACATTGTGCATTATGTGGGGGTATGTCCAAACCTGAGTGAGATTAGAAAGAAAAACTTGGGGGCCACAAACTTTTCAAGACAGAAGGTTATCCAGCTGTTGATTAGTGGGATTTTGAGAGAGGTTTAGAGATATAGACAATTTAATTTTTGATGTTTTCTTTTTTCTAACACTGAAGATGACCTAGAACATATTGTGTTCTATTTTTTACAATATTATATTTAACTTTTTATACTCAAAATTTATTATAAAATCTAAATTTTATAATAAGAGATTGATATTATATATTTTATAAAAAATTAAAACGGCCATTTTATAATTTCTATTCAGTATAAGATGAGGGGGCGGGTCGTAAAATGAGAAAAATCTAGAGATCTGAGATCATTTCGTTAAAAATTTGACTCATATCGTTCCGCTTAATTTTGCACTGCCCAACTTTTCTAGTTCTTTAACAAATTCAAATAAGCTGGAGTGTCTCCACTCGACTATCTCGCAATTTAAATTGACTTAATAAGCATATATTATATTTAAATTATGATTATATGACAAACTAAGTGAAAACAAATTATGAATAATGACCGTATACCAAATTTCATCATTCTAGCTCAAACCGTTTTTGCGTAATCTTGTCTACATACATACACAAACACAGACATTTTTCTCAATCTTAGTGAAAATGATTCAGGGACCTTCAAAACGTTTAAAAACATCAAAATCTCGACATCGAAAATTTTCGTGATCGCAATACTATCTCTGGCTAGATAGTAAACATAGTAGTAGGTCAATAAGTCCGTGACTTTTTGAATGAAACGCATTTTTTTTGATAAATAATTACTTTATTGTTCAACGTGGTCTCCTTTGAGCTCTAACACTTGGTCCAACGTTTCTCCAATAATTTTATCTCTTCCAAACAATAAGATTTGTCGAGGACATCTTAGGTTTCCCCGAGAATCCCACTGTTTTGACTGCTGTTTGGTCTCTAGTGTGTTGTGGTGGATCCACGTTGCATCCACGGTTACGAAACGGCGCAAAATCTCGGTTTCAGTGATGTTTTTTCCAGCAAAAAATAATTCTTAATAAGTACACGAAATTCACTTTTTCCATTTTCTTCTCAAATCACAAGGTAGTCTGCTATTAATGGATGTCAAACGAAAAAAAGACCCAGCTGGTTAACATTTCGACAGGAGTCAGGTGATAGTTGCCTGCTGACAGGGGCAGTGTTGCCATTTAATTTAAGAGACAGGAAATTCCAAAAGTCACGAACTTATTGACCTCATATAATTGATTTTCGAATTTTCATTAAAAAGTGAAAGAAATATTTAAATCCAATGATTATCCTATTCATCTCAAATATGTTGGTATTTCCACCATTAATAAAAAAAAATAATCCGCATTTGAATTACGAAATATATAGCTGAAATGTTTCTAAATGAAATTTAAAAAGAATGAAATTTGTAGTTACATAAGTTTAGAAGTCATTGGTGATACCCGCCAAATCAGTTCCTTTTGGAGCTCTTAAGTTAGGAAGATATAATAAAATATAATATATTTTTTAAAAATATTTTAATGAATACCATAATTTATATACGATCTTTTTAAAGGAAATCCTGAAATTCCTTAATTCATATTCTTTAAAAATGATAATTAAAGAAACATTAGTATTTTATTTTTATTAAATTATTAAATAAATAATATTTAATTATTATTAGACATTAAATTTGAAAATTATATTTATTCGAACAATTCTTCTGAGTATTGCTAGAATTAATATTTGTATTCATTGTTGAATTGGTTCGAAAGTCGATCTGAGAAAAGGGTAAGCTCCCTCAACTACTTAACATCAAATACTAAGGATTTAAAAACAAAAATTAATTTTAGGTTGTTATTCAATAAATATTGTTATCCATATTGAATGTTATAACAAAGGCACATAATAATAATGTGGGGTATATATATGGTTCATAACAATTGACTCAGTAAATTTAAAATCTGAAGCCTATTAATATTTCTGGACAGAAAGACTTGAAAAATCCCAAACTATATTTCGTTTTCCAGTTCATGCAACCTAAACATATGTAAAAACATTTTCAATTCCAAACAATCTCCAACAAAATCTTATTTTTATATATGTATATATAGAAGGTATTCCAAATCAATAAAATAAAAATAATTATTGTTCAACAATATTAGAAAAAATTTGATCATTCCTATTCATAAAAATGTTAATATTGGAAAACAATGACATAATATATTGAGAACAAAAATTAATAATAAATTAACGTTATAAAATAATTAATGTTGAATAATTTATATGGAAACAATATCATTAAATTTGCACAATGACAGGTTCAGGTGTGCTTTGCCCTCTTGAATAAAAACAGTAGTGCCCAGGGGAGCGATGGTGTTTTTCATGGAAAGTTCCCCTGAGTAACGGCAGCTTTTGATATGTGGTCAAATTAAATCTCTACAGGGGGTGCCTTTTAACTTTTTACGAACTGCCAGTAGTTTACCCACTGGTGGCACGTTTATACAAAAAGAGCACAAGTTTGAAAAAAAGGTAAAGAATAAATGAATGAAATACCCGCCTTGAACAAAAAAAATCTATGCTACAGGCTATAGAATAAAGGGAAGGAAAGAAAGTATTTAAAAGACTACCTGAATATCTAGAAAAGAAACATTTTTTTTTTGAGGGTGTAAATTACAATATAATAAATTAGCTTAAGGACATAAAAGCAGGTGAGGTCTTTTCAATTTTAATAAAACAAAATTATCCTAAGACCTAAGGAATCAATGTACCAGTCGATTGTCAACATAAAATTATCCACTAAGTATCATTTTAAGGTTTCTAATCTTGGTATTAATGTCAATAATTTAATTAAAGTCCCCTAAGATTAATGTATTATTTTTTTTTAAAAAAGGTTATATGTATGTAATTTCCATTCATAATAGTAATATCTTACAGAATATTCATATATACTGTTTGTACATAAAATAGAGACTATCAAAAGATTTTTTTAAAAACAAAAGGAGCGCGAGGTGAGCCAACTGGCGTCTGAGTCGCTCTCTTCTAAGAACCCTTCCGTATTCTCTTACGAGACAATGAACCAAAAATATTATTCCAGAAAAATTCTGAGAATGATTTAAATTTTAAATTAAATATGAATTTTGAAATTGCATGAGTCAAATATTATTTAAATGATATATTTATATTATTTAAACGAAATTATACTAGATAATGGAAATTTTCTAATATTAATTAAAAGAAAAATTTATCATTTATTTATAAATTATAATTTAAATTTTATTAATTGCTAATTTTAAAATAATAATAAGAATGTAGTTTTTGTTAAACGTCAATATATACGAGGGTAGGTCAATAAGTCCGTGACTTTTTGAATGAAACTGTTTTTTGATGAAAAATTATTTTATTTTTCAACGTAGTCTCCTTTGGGCTCTATACACTTCGTCCAACGTTTCTCCAATTTTTTTATCCCTTCCAAAAAATAAGATTTGTTGAGGACAACAAAATAGATTTGTTTATAAGTTGATTTCATCGTTGGAGTCAATCTCTTTCCGCCGAGCAATTTCTTCAGATATGGAAACAAGAAATAGTCACTCCGGAGAATGCTCCCTCATACGGAGAATGCTCCCTCATACGCCCCGTATGAGGGAGCAATTCATATCCTAATTCATGAATTTTCATGGAAATTTACTTTTTTCCATTTTCTTCATCAATCACGAGGTAGTCTGTTATTAATGTATGTCAAACAAAAACTAAAAGACCCAGCTCGTTAAAATTTAGACAGAAGTCAGCTGATAGTTGCCTGCCGACAGGAGCAGTGTTGCCATTTCATTTAAACGACGGGAAATTCAAAAAGTCAAGGATTTATTGACCTGCCCTTGTATTATATATATTTTTTTCACTCTTTATCATACGTACTTAAAAGGTACTTTATATTTTATATTTATTTGGCTCTCATCAGCAAATTAAAATCTTAAATTCTTTCATTTAACTTTTGTTATTATTACTATTAAAATTAATTATTTTTTTATTTATTAAATCAAGAAATTAATATCATATCATTTGTAAATTCTAAAATTTAATTAAATTCTTTAAATTTTTTTCAACAAATCTGTTACTCAAAAATATTAGTTTTTTGGATTTCTTATTTTCTATGAAATATTTATATATTGGTATATAACTTATATTAATATATATTAATATATCTCAAATATTATATTTAAAATTTCAATTGATATATGTAAAATTCAATTTTCAATTTTTGTTCAATTTATATAAAAATAAAGTTTTGTTTGCATAATGTTTGGAATTAAAATTGTATTTTTATGTGTTTAGATTGCATAAACTGGAAAATACAAATATACTATAGTTTAGGACTTTTCAAGTCTTTCTGTCCAGAAATATTAATAGGCTTAAGATGTAAAATTAACTGAGTCAATTGTTATATACCATATACCCCACATTATGGGTATGTAGCTTTGTTATACCATTCAATATAGAAGTTAACAATATTTATTGAAAAATAACTTAAAAGGAATTTATGTTAACAAGTTGATGGAATATTAATTCCAGCAATACTCGGAAGAATTTTCAATAAATACAATTTTCAAATTAAATATCTAATAATAATTAAATATTATTTATTTAATCAATTAAACTAAAAGTTGTCCATTACAATCATTTAATTAAATTATTACATCATATTTATTTAATATTTTAATAGAAATAAATTACTAATGTTTCTTTAATGATGTTTTCTAAAGAATTTATTTATATTCAAATTAATAATAATTATATATTAATTCATATATATATTACTCTTCTATCTATTTATAAGAATAAAGGACCTATTTCCGTCATAATGTTTGTAATTTTTCAGGGAAGATTCATACCGAAAAAATTGGCATGGAAATTACAAAATTTGAGAATCTATGGAAGAGTAAATTAGATATCTACTGAAAAAAAAGATAAAAAACACATATCATGCAATTTTCTCCATGTATTATCTACATATCACATTTGACAAAAGAGGATTTAATTAATATTTAAATTTAAATTTGATTTTAAGACAATTTAAACCAAAAATATAATCTAAATATAAACTAAATTTCTACTACAATGATTTTACACTTATAATAAATTCACTTTCCTTTATTTATTTCTGATATGATAATTTGATTAAATATCATTTTTCACATATATCTATATATAATTGAAATTCAATTTTAAATAAATTAATACAAATTTTGAATAATTAATTTAAATGAAATCTTTTAGAAGTAAGGATTGTTTAAATGAAAGCCTTTAGATAAAAAATTATTTTATTATAAAAGTTAAATTATAATAAAAAAATCTGGAGTGTCTCCACTCGACTATCTCGCAAATTTGAATTGGATTAAATAACATATATTAATTTAAATTAAATTAAATTAATTAAATTATAAATTAAAATTAATAAATAATATTTATTAAACGCGCATGTTTGGCTCTTTGTAGGCACCACGTCACGTGTTGGCGCGTGAGATTTGCAGTGTTAAAAAATTAATTCTGGTACTTTCAGCGATTCAATCAAGCTGAAATTCTATATATAGCAGTTTTATACAATTATTAATCATGTGAAAAATTATTAAACATATATATTTATTTTTACGGTCACAGAAGAAAAAAATCAAAACGTTGTAGGTAATGACCCTCTTCCGGTTGAGCTAATTTCTCAAAAGTTGATAGAAAACTACAAATTTTGAATAATGCCCATGTACCAAATTTCATCATTCTAGCTCAAACCATTTTTTCGAAATCTTGGTTCCATACATACACACATACACACACACTCAACCTTAGTGAAAATGATTCAGGAACCTTCAAAACGTATAAAAACATCAAAATCTCAACATCTAAAATTTTCTGGCGAGATAGTAAAAATGTATATAGTATGATTATAAAAAATTGATCTATTAAATTAAATCTCACGTATATTAATATATATAAAATTATATTGATTAAATTAAAGATTGAAAGAAGAAGAAAAGAACCAAAAGTTGTAATATATTGATGGAAACAAAATAAATGAAAGCATAAATACATAAATACTTTCAATATAATAAATTACTATACACCAGATCAGGGAGCAAGGTGGGAGTAACAGAGAATGGAGTCTTCTGTCGAGGTGTGAAGACCGCCGAAGGTGTAAAATAAAATAAGATTCTATTAATATTTTTTTTATTCATTAATAAATATTTAAGAAAAAATAATATAAAAAAAAGAAAAAATAAGTGGCCTGAGGTTATGACTTTACTTAAAGTTCATCCCGTGTTTCATGATTTTGATCTTTTTAATAAAATTAACTAACTCTTTATGTAAAATGGTAAGAAAACTGCAACTAAGATTTGACCATGTTCTGATATTTAGCAATTCTTAATTATTAATAATTATATTTTTTTAACAAAATAAAATTCCATTAATGACTTTGAATAAATTATTAGATTTTATATTCCAAAATGTGGAATTTAGTTTCTCATTTAGATATATAAACTTATCCAGTTAACAATGATTCCCGGCATATAAGCTCCAATCATAGCCTTCTATAGAATAGGATTAACTTAAGTATAACTACCCTTTCTTTATAAGCTCATATCTTGATAACTTAAACCATATTGTAAAGTTATATTCATTTTGTGGATGTTTTATGTATAATTATTAAATCAGAGAGATGGGCGAACATAATTGTATAACATATAGTGTGCTAATGGCAATAATTTTTCGATTAAATAATATTGGTATTCATCGACTCCTAATCGACACCCTAAATCGTTCCGACCCACTTTGTTCACCCTTCATTCAATTAAATATAAAAGGTAATAAATGTTATATTGTTAAATAAAAAACTAGAGGAAAAAAATGTGGAAATTTCCAATATGTCAATGGTTTTAATTTGGTCGTAATAATTCATGCATGTTCACGTTAAGTTTATAAGAATAAAATTTAAATTGAATTCTCGCTTTGTCTTTTAGTCTTACTATATGGTTGTTAATTATAAATTTGAATAAATATTATGTTATTTTTAGATTTAAAAAAAAGTAAAATAAAGATTTGTATGATAATAATTTTATTTATCGGATAATAATATGCTATAGCATTGTTTTTTATAATTTCATTGAGAAGGCCATTAGGAAAAAAACTGATGGAAGAATAAAACTATACTATATACTAATAAAGAAAAAATAATCAAATTTATAGAAATTATATATAATTATAGTTTTCATATCAATAGAAAAATATTACTACTAATAGTTCCGAAAAATAAATAAGGCGTAAACGTATAAGGTTTGCTCCGTCCTGGTTTTTGTTTCCATCTTCCTATTAAATAAGTTATTTTTATTAGTTCTTTTATTATTCTTATCATAATGTCTACTTTTGATAACTAATACGGGACTATTATTCGTGGCATGAAAATCAAGATAAAATGACTCTAAGATTTTAGGATTTCTTTATGTTTCAAGCAACAATTAATTTGTGAACTGATATGTGTGTTTGTAAAGAATGTATATATTCTATAAGAACGATCGGTCATAATCGAAATTTCGGTACCTGCGAAGGTGATTTGAAGTTTTAGTTTTTATTATGTTATATTAATATATTATTTGCTTTATTTAATTTTCATAAATGACATAATCTAATAAGCTAAGCGGATTTGAACATATTTTGTTATCGTTTATGAATGAACTTCAGGCTAATATTGACTTAGTACTTGAATGCTGCTCTGATAATGGGCTACAATTGAATAATAAGAAAATAGAAGTCATACCAAAAAAAAAGAAGATATAGTATATTTTTGTTGTTGGTGGATCCCTTTTTCTGGCCCATTGACTATTCAAAATTTTGAATTTATATTTTGATTCCAAATTAATTTCCGATTTATACACGCATCTTGTGGATAGCATATATGTAAAAAATTCAAATGTTAATTTATTATGTTTTTTATTATGGAATCTCATAATCAGTAATAAGAAGTTGTATGACTATCAAATTTGGACCGGTGCGATTGTCATTTGCATGTCCTTGAAAATACTATGATATATTGTATAGTTCATATTTTTGAAGTATACAAAAGTATTTCATTTTCACATTCTTACTAAGATTATGGGGAATTATTTAACAATGTTGATAAACATTGATTACCATGAATTAATTGGAAAACGAAGTGCTCCAGCAGCAGTACAACATAAACAAGTGGAAGATAGCATAATACAAAAAATATATAAGGATATGGTGATTATGTATGAATAGAGATATTTAGTGACTCCTACACTTTTTTATGAAATAAATAATTGTTCTATTATCAAGTTTTTGTAATTAACTATAATGTATATTTGAAGTGAGATGCATAGATTGCGCAGTATTTAGACATTAGATGTTTTGGGAAACTAGGTGCCTATTTTATAATATAGAATAATAATATATTTTTAAAATATATTATGATTTTTTATTCAATGTTTATGGCTTGTAGTGATTTTTTTAATGAATGAATTATTAATAATAATTCAGATAATTGAAGAGCGTATATCTGACAATGTCGCTGCGAGGAGTTAAAATTTGAAATAAATTGAAATATATTAAGAATTATGGAATCATCTACATCCGTCTTACAATTTAATTTTAATAATTATTTTTAAAATTTTGGATTTTCAACATTTTTTTTTCTCGACCCAAAATGTTATATTTTACAATGACAATATTTATGATGAGAGATCGTAAAATAATAATAATATGCATCCATTTATAAACAAAATTAAAAAACAATAATAGTTAAAGATTATAGAGATTTCAAAAAATTTTGATTAATTTATAGTAAAAAATTTTGTATGAAATTATTTTCCCTGAAGTAAATAAAATTTGAAAAAACAACTTCCAATCGCAAGTACTTTAAAAAGTTGACACAGACAGACAGACAATATATATAAAGATATTCTTATTATATTGTCTTTATTTATTAACAAATATCATATTATATTTTTCAAAATTTTCTTCTATTTATTTCAAATATTAGTATTTAATACATATAATTAAATGTTTATGATAATTATTCGTAGAGATAATTTTTATAATTATGTATAAAATTTTATAAATATTAAATTTTAATGTTTTTAATTATGAATTATGTTTTCTTTTTCTTGGATAATACTTACATATATTTTCAAATATATTCGAAAGATTATTCTAATTGGATTGTGTTTAAAATTTCTTATGATATTGAAAATGACAAGAACTCTACTCACTACAATTGACGTTAAATAAGAAGAAATCTCCAGCTACTTGATCATGGTGAAGAAGCTTCAGACATGCTCTAGAAGAAATAGACTTGGAGCAAGCGGGCTGTTTATCTATTAATTGGTATTTGGAAGGAACTATTCAATTGGGAACTTGTTAGCCTGCAGGCTGACCACTTTGGAGCCCCTAGGGCCTCTTCTCAACGTACAAACCGGTCCAACCAGGCGGCTATAAATTGAGGTCGGACTCGATAAGGACAAATTTGAATGGGTGAATAGTGGCGTACCCTTTTGACAAATTCTACTCCACTAACAATTCACGTGTGACAGCTGACGGATCACTTACTTACATCCAATTCGCAGACACAGGTAGCACAAACAAGAGCAAGAGCAAGGTCGGCTTCATGATGCAGCATTCCCGAAGAGCAGTCAGACTGTGAACACGATATCTCGCGTCATCGTCACCGTCATGGCGGTGCACCTTTCCTTATGCCAATGCTCACTGACACTGATAGCTCTGCCGAGTGGAGGGAGCGCCCGAGCCGCTGCTCGACCCGGCCGAGTCACGTGGCCCCGGGAAGCCTTTTGATTGGCTACCCCACCCCCGTTGCCTATTGTTAGTAACCGGAGCCATTGTTATTGGCCACTACCTGGCAATATTATCCTCTTTCTTATTGTTCCATCTTATTGCCATATCATGTTTCCAACCCAGAAAACTCATTTTTAATCAAAGATATCTAACAAAGCGAAGTGAATTAAACTGGAGTATTTTGTCCAAAATATAATGATATTGTTGAATAGAACATAACTAATCAAATATAGAAACCTTTAGTTATTATAAAAAAGTATGGGAGGCCATATTTTTCACTTACTTATCGACTAACAAAGAAAATAAAAGTAATAAAAGAAAAAGAGTAAGAAGTAAATATGCTCTAATTGAAAGACTTAATTTAAAGTTTTTGAACTACAAAGGCAGACTAAAATAAATAAATAAATAAAATAAAACAGATATTAAACCTGTCGAAATATTCAATACACTACCTTAATTAATTATAATGAACTATCAATTATAGTAATAGTTGTAAATAAAGGCTTCCATTTATTTAATAATACATACATATGGTTTAATAAATCATAAGATTTCAGATAATAATTAAAAGCTATTAATTATTAAAATGAATGTTTGGAAATACAATTTTATTAATACAAAAATACTATTGAAAAAAATTATTTTTAATGTACGTATAATCCAAAGAGAGAAGTGAAAAACAAGATGATTTTAATTAATTTCTTATATTATATCTTAGTGAAGTCTCTTAAATAATTTTAGCTTTAGCCTGCCCACACATATTAATCGTTTAAGAAATTATGTTTTTGAACTTATATTCGTTGAAATTTTTAATTTCTATATGAGATAAATTGATCTATTCTATAACAATATAGATGTAGATTAGATTTTAGAGGTAGATCACCAAGAAATGTGAAAATGACTGTTTATAGACATAATAAATGAATTGAAATAATGATCAGTGACATAAAATGGATCATGTATCAAAGATCATTTCGATTTATATGTCTGCGTTTTTTGATAAGAAATATATATATATACTAGCTGCTCCGAGCGCCTTCGGCGCTCTCCACACCTAGACGGGGGCTCCGCCCCCTGTACCCCCCGAGTGTCCCTATATTCTGAGCTATAACCATCTAACTCCTACCATGTCCCATCTCTCTCACGTCCCTTCCTACATTGTCCACCCTGTTCACAATTGGTCTTCCAAACGGACGTTTTCCAATCGAACTCCCCACCAATATATTTTTCCTCTCCCATTCTAGCCATGTGCCCTGCCGATCCCAGCCTTCTCTATTTTATGACCTATATCTAGAGATGCATAGAGGTCATGCAATTCCTTCTTATGCAGTCTCCGCCATTCCCCGGTGTCCTCATCTTTCTTTGGCCCATAAATGCTGGCAAGAATCCTATTCTCAAATACTCTGAATCTACTCTCATCTCCCAGGGTTATAGACCATGCCTCCCACCCATATAATACAATTAATAATTTAATAATTTTGATCACCTTTGATAATAATTTCCCGATTGCAACCTCGATTTAAATTCTTTGCAAATAATATTCTCTCTGATACTAATTATTTTGTCTTATCAAATTAATTAATTTCAAACCCCATCACTTTTCCTGCCTCGATTAATTTTTTTATGCCTCTTTAAATGTTATTAATTTATTTAAAAAAAAAACAAAGTAAACAAAATAAAAATAAAATATAAAGAAATTAGCATAACACTAAACTACTATAAAAATAATATTAAAAAATATATATTAAAATCTTACGTGAAAATCCAATTATGAGATCAAATTTTCTTAATTAAAATGATTTACTCACATAATCTTAAAAATTAATAGTATTAAACTATAGCCGTAATGTGAATGTTTTCAAAGTTTAAAAGGCCAATAAGATCAATTGAGATATTGTAAATATCAATATATATATAAACAGATTTTTATCTGTACATTGCTCAGAATTTAAATTTTTTTGCGTATATTCTAGAATCCAAAAGTGACTTTAGAATTTTTCATTTCTGTTCATAGACTATAAATTTTATTAATATCTAATCAATAACCGCAGAAATTAATTTTTAAAAATTTGATATAAACATGTTGTCATTTAGCAGCGCAAAGAATACAATAAAAAAGATGTTTTTAATATTTATATTTTTATTTTTATTTTTCTAATATTTACAATATTTCAATTAATCATATAGTTTTTTTTATATGTTTATTTATGCACAAAAAATTAATTGACATAATTATTAATTTAATAAAATAAAATTTAATTTAATAAAATATTAAAATAATAAAAATTAATAAATTTGTAAAAAAATATATAATACTTAAAAAAAAAATGTGCCTTTGAGAGTTTCGAACTGAGGGTGCAAAGTCATAAGATAACGCCCTAGACCGTTGACCCATGAAACACTTTTGTTTGCAAGTTTACTATTAGAATATATAGACATGTCAAATTTTCGCCACCAGCGCCTCTATGAGCTAGTATGGTAACTAAACTATTTTTAATTAATTAGCATTTCCTGGACACACCTTACCAATTAGCGGTTTTCTAAAGGAAGTCTGACATGCCCTGAGACCTACTGAATATACATAAAAAATTTCATAAGAATCGGTCAAGCCGTTTCGGAGGAGTATGATTTCAAAGTTTTGTGACACGAGAATTTTATATATAAGATTTTAAATATATTAATGTTTTTTGAGATCAAAAACAGTTTAAGTATGTTTTTCGGTTTTTGTATTGTTAGAAAACTCATAAAGTTTTTTTTTTCAATTTAATTAATTGATCAACAGGTATCAATAAATACCAATAGGTGTGAAAATTGTAATAAAAAATTAAAAAATAAGTTCAAGTTCACACACACAAATATTTTAAAACAGATTAAACATATGAATTATTAATATGTTAGAATTAAATATTATTATAATTATTATTCTTTTTTACCGACCGATGATAGTAAGGGAGGTATTGTTTTCACACCAAATTTAATATGTGGGGATTTTTACATATCTCCACGAATCATGCATTTTGTTAACAGAAAAATGTATTTTTAACATAATGTCTTTCCGTCCGTCTGTCCGTTGTATGTCCGTATAGACAAGTATAGCTTGAACGGCTCAACGGATTTTGATAAAATTTGGTATATTTACTTAATGCATCAGTAGCATGAATTCATCAACTTTTGGTGTATATCTGGAAACCGGAAGTGGTAGTTTACAAAGTATTAATTTTATATTCATTGTCCCAAAATATTTCACTTAAAATATAGTAGTAATTAATTATTGAGTAATTAAACTAAAAATAAAAACCAAGATAATATAATTTAGTCATTTTAATTCAAGTTTTAAAAATATTTTTTTTTATACTTTATATATATATATAAATGTTGTTTGGAAATTAATTTATTTCAAATCGTTCTGTGCCTGACCAAAGCTCATATTTTAAAAATCATTTCATAACGTAATGTTATAATTATTTAAAAAATTGTTATCGTGAATTCTCTCAAGAAATAAAATTATATAACTATACCTCAAGAATAATATGTGAAAAAGTTTAAAAATTATTACTTTCGTCCCAGATACGTTTTAGATACCTAACACTCAAGTTACTCAGTGACATCATCGTTATTTTGAAGACGATGACTGAAATCAGTCTTAAAAATTTTCAACTTTGTGGTTTATCTTAAGTTACTAACATATTTGGAAATATACTCCTTTTCTGAAACAAAATGTATTTCACGAAAAACTTATCTGGTTTTTATATTTATACACGCCTGCAATGCTTTCCAAATACATTTTAATTATTATTTCTATATTTCTAAAGTGATGCATGACTCTCACCCTCCGATTTATTAAAATGAATAAATCATTTAAAAAATATTATATGTAAATCATTAATCTTTAATATAATAAAATATATTTTTTTAAAATGAAAAAAATAATTTACTTCTTAAAATGTAATATGTTGTTAAATATATTGTCAAAATTAAAATAATTCATTTCCATCAGTATCTCTCTCATGTAAAAAATCTATTAAGAAGAGAACTCTAAATCAAGTGTGGCCGACACAAATGACCTCCTAGAAAGTGCCACTTTGGAATTCCATCATAGCTCTGAGGGCCCTTGTAAAATTTTACTATATAGAAAATATTGGTTTTCATTATTTTGGTCTTTATAGAAAAAGAATAATTTTTAAAAGCGTGCCACAAAAACTGTTAACCACAGACCGCATGAGGTTTGCAGAGGGTTGGACACACCAGCTCTTAATTATTAAATTATTATTTAAATGTTCTTCAAAAATAATCTTAGCAACTTAATAATACTCAACTCAATAATACATAATTATATTATTTATTTAGATAAAATAATGGAAATTCAAATCATTCATACACTAAATATTTTCTATTTTATAACAAGATGAAATTTTAATTTTTTACCGACCGATGATAGTAAGGGAGGTATTGTTTTCACACCAAATTTAATATGTGGGGATTTTTACATATCTCCACGAATCATGCATTTTGTTAACAGAAAAATGTATTTTTAGCATAATGTCTTTCCGTCCGTTGTATGTCCGTATAGACAAGTATAACTTGAACGGCTCAACGGATTTTGATAAAATTTGGTATATTTACTTAATGAATCAGTAGCATGAATTCATCAACTTTTGGTGTATATCCGGAAACCGGAAGTGGTAGTTTACAAAGTATTAATTTTATATTCATTGTCCCAAAATATTTCACTTAAAATATAGTTGTAATAATTATTGAGTAATTAAACTAAAAACAAAGATAATATAATTTAGTCATTTTAATTCAAGTTTAAAAATATTTTTTTTTGATACTTTATATATCATATGTGTTTTGCCTAACGAAGTGTAAAATGATATTATTATTTTGTACATTAAACATATCCAATTTTATGGCTAATTTGAAGAAAGCTTTGCTTTTATTTATTTTTTTTTAAATATACAAATGTTGTCTGAAGCTTAAGTTGAATATACTCCATTTATTTCGACACATGATTAATGATTTCGATGAATTAGTAAAAGGTGATATGGATTTAAAATATAACAATATCCAGGACAGGCTAAAAAAATTTGTAGATTATAAAATGGAAGAAAGATTCATTTAATTTTGATAAATTAAAAATCAATGAAATGATTCACAAACAAGAAAATAAAGTGACTTGTCGTGGTTCGAGGGAAGGAAAACTTTTTTTGCACCTTATAGTGACAGATGATACAAAATGACTATAATTATATGAAATAAGGACCTATCATCCATATTTTTCCCTATCAAACCACTTAGCCAAATATATTAAAGAAAATTATGAATAACAATAAAGATTATATTAATATTTGTGAATTTTTAACAATGAAATCGAATTTTTTTCAAAAAAATTCTTAAAATTAAGATGTACAAGGTTTGGTCAAAGGAATAAGTGAATTATGAATTTTCGCGGGTTGTGTACATTCGATTATAGAAAAAAAAATTTTGTTATGTTTCTCTTATGTTGACATTATCAGTCATTTTGTATTAGTAGTTTGTTTTTGACAACTGAAAAAGTTAGTCACGTTTTTGTGTGTTCTTTGATTTTTTACTTAAAAAAAATTGATCAAATAATCTGTATTAAATTTTGCGTTAAAAATGGAATAAAGTGCTCCAACACTTAAAACGTTGACTGTGGCATTCTGCTAGTCTACTTTGTCTCAAAAAAAATGTTTATAAGTGTTACAAGCGCTTTAAAAAAGCACGCCAAGTTGGATCAAATGTGAAGGTTTTGCTCACTGTTTTCTTCGATTACAATGGCTTGGTGCATTATGACTTCTTGCCAACAGGTCGTACTGTTAATAAGAAATACGACAAGGAAGTTATGCAACGTTTGCGTGAAGCAATACCGCTCAAACGATCGGAATTGTAGAAAAACAAATCATGGATTCTGCATCAGGATAATGCACCAGCTCACACATCAGAACGAGCTGATGGCCATACCGAAAAGCTTCGACGATTGGAAGAAGCTCTGGCATAAGTACATTATATCTGAAGGGAATTACTTTGAAAGGGACAAAATGGATATTGATGAATAAATAAATACTTTTAGAAATAATTCAAAATTCACTTTTTCTTTTGAACAAACCTCGTATATTCACAGTATCAAAAATCAATTCATCGAGAAAATGATTGATTCATTATAAAAAACATAAATTTATAAAATTGATTCAGTTATTTAACAACAACAATATTATCATAATTAAGTATAATTGTATATTGTATATGATGAAATGAGTTTAACATTAGAAATGACAAAATATTGATAGCCTTTTTGGATGTTTTAAAATTTATAATTTTCAAAATTCTCGTATAGACTTGTAATAAGTATACATTATGGTATGAAAATTATTATCAATTGTATTATGTCTCAAGATGACAACAAAACCACTTTACTATTATAATAGTAGTAAATTATAAAATAAAGTTATAATTAATTTTAATACATTTGATTATATTATAATTAGCTATTCAGACTTCCTGGAATGGTATAAAAAGAGTATTTTAGTACATATTTTATTAAAAGTTGGAATACGGATTTGGTTGATAAGTTATAGTCAGTAATATTCAGATCATTTCGTTTTATTTTAAAAGATTATCTAACAGTTTTTTATTTACTTGATTAAAAATAAATTAATATAAAAAATACTAATTATCTCTTATTTATAATTTATAATATATAATAAATGATATAAAATTTGGAGATTTTCTATTTTAATAATACTGGGAATTTACTATAATTAATATTTTTTGTTCGACGAATACAATAAAGAATTTCGTTAGTTTGCTCTAGGAACTTCATCTGCGTAGAGGTTTTCTCCGCACATTTTTTAGGGTTTTATATTAAAAATGAATTTCTAGGTTTCTTGAATAAATATTCTTAACATCATTAACCCGTATTGAAATAAGTGTATAAAAGAATATGGTGAAGAATATTTAAAATAAACGACCAAGCCAATTAAGAGAGAGTCTATAAACCTATTAATATTCTCTGATAGACAGGCAGACAGATTTGAAATATATTCTGTAAGGCTAATTAGATTCTTTATTTCATTAATCGTAAACATATATAATAATTTTTAAATTCTATATAAACAATATAGGTATATATAAAACCATGTATATATGTATATATAGGGGGAGAATGATTTTAAAGCTCAAAAGTAATTACTAGAAAGTTTTTAATAAAGTTTTTTAAAGAAAGTTTTTTTTTAAATAAACGTAGAATATCAGACATTATCTATTTAGATAGAACCCATCTGAATTGATACATTTGTAGACGGGAAACTTGTATTCCATGAAAAATCTTAAATATTTCGAGAATATATGAGAAATGCCTTGAGGATTTAAAATTTATAGAATTGCTTATAATATTTTTAACGAATTTATTGTATGAGTTCAGTTCAACTCTTAATATTTAAAATATATGATATTTCTTCTAATTTAAAAAAAAATTGGCTACGCTCTTTGAATAGTAAAGAAAAAATACAAAACGTAGCTGATAGGAAGAGGGGAAGACTCAGACCCCAGTCACGCTTATTCTGAATTTGAATAATAAATTTCGACCTTCATTTTCAAAAGCCACCCTCCGGAAAAACTCCATTACACTGAAGAGATTATTATCCTTGACGAAGGGAGGGATGGGAAATGTAGTATATATTATGTCACATTATTAGGACAAATCTCTGACCTCACCCTCAAATTTCATTCATTTCTTATCGAGGCTCTTTCTTCAATTTAATATTTATATATAACCCTTTTAGATACGCTTAAATCACTCCTAGATAACTTAGAAACATGAAATTTAATTTGAAGATAAATTATTTAAAATTCTGCATCCACAACATCAAATTTATAGATGAGGTTAGTTTGGAATAAATACAAAATACTTAACGAATGCAATTATTTTTTGGTTTGAAATTAATTAAAATTACTCATATTTGTGTAATGAGACATTTAAGAAAAAATACCTTAAAATAATATCCAGTTTGATCTTTGAAATGTTTAATTTAAACATGCATTTTTATACTAAGTAACAATAAATGAATTATAATATGAATAGAGATGATTTAAGGGGGGCGTTTCCCATAATTCATGTTGTCTGAAAAACTATAGTCCCAAAAATTAATAAAAATAATTACGAATAGGAGGCCACATTTAGGACAAAAAATATTACATAGGAACTTACAAACAATTCGAATGTAAAAGATTCTTAAATTCACTTATTATTAGAACAAAATTTGTTATGTTTATTGAAACTGATTTTAACTTTACAGTTATCTAATTAAATTATTTATAATATAAAAATAGATCAACTAGTAAAGTTAAATTTCAAAATTTGTACTAAATAATATTATGTTAAATGTAAATGTTACAATTACAAAAGAATCGAGATATTAATAAAAATACAGTGGTGCCTCACACAACGAACTTAATTCGTTCCAGGAGCAAGTTCGTTATGTGAAACGCAAGGGGATGCAATACAACGGCAGCGATCGTGGAAGCTCGTGTGAAACGAAGTTCGTTGTATGAATCATGAAATTTAGTTCATTATGGTTAGTTGTGTGCAGCGTTCGCTGTGCGAGGCGTTCGTTATGCGAGGCATCACTGTAATTAATTTTTAATTCATTCCTAAAAAATAAAAATAACAAAAATTAGAGACATCTATCAATATATATTATATTCGTTTGACCAATTTTATGAAAAACAAGTTTATCTGTTATCCACGGGTATAATATATCTATCTGAAATATAACTTATACTAGTTTTGATAGGTTTCTGACGTGGACATCATTAATTTTTATATCGAAAGGAGTTGTTTCATTTGTTTTTCTAGTTATAACATACTAGCCTTATAAATCTATATGTAAATATTATCAATATTTCATAAAATAACTCTTTATATAAATGTTATTTAAATTTTACTAATAAATATTCGAATTTTATATTAATATTATTTTAAAATATCCTGCTTTAAGATTTTAGATTCATTTTCATATCTCTTTAATCTACTTTTAATCTGACACATTTTGATCTTGGTTATTAAAATGAAATCGTATTTAATTCATTCAAGCCGTTACAAGCACGTGTTCAAAATAACAGACCCTCTTCAACAGATGGGGTGGTGCAGCAGCTGCAACATCCCTTTATGATGGATTGATATTAGATTCGCTACTGTTATCAAATATCCATTGCACAGAAAGCTAATCTCAAGAGACTATACAAAAAAAGAACATCTCTTCCAAATGTGCCATGCTTGTTTTCAAATTCTCTCTCCCATCATATTTATTTCCCTAGAAGCCTTTTTCAAGTTTTATACTTTTTGATTTCATTTACGTATATATTGAATGTATATTTGAACATGAGTATTGAACTTGTTTTCAATCCAATATATCGGATTTTTGAATTCAGTATAAATGAATATTAATATATATTTCCATATTTTTTAAATCAATTAAAGCATTTTATATAATTCATTTAAAACTTGAAAAATCACTTATAAGTTTCCACCACCACACTCAGTTCCACCCCACCTGCATAACGCAACAAGATATAATCTAGACTAGAATAATGCTGAAAAGATAACTTTTACATTACTATACATTTGCTAGCTAGATATCTGAAATAAAAAAAAATCATGGATAATGAAGAATCAAATATTAAATCACAAAATTTTAATTAGATATATTTTTTTTGAATCTTTTCCTTATCGTCCAATGTTTTCATTTTTAAAATATCTATAAAATTTTTTAACCTTAAAGGAGGAGTATGTAAAGAGTGGTTTAAATTGGTATGCTATATCTGTAGGGTGACCATATTTCGAAAACACCAAACCGGGACAAACGGTTTACCTTTTTTTTAAAGTTCGAAATATCCTAAATATTTAAAAAACGGGATAATAGGCTGTCCCGAAGACTTTTTTCGAGACGCCGAGACAGAGCACTTAAAAACGGAACATTTGGTCACCCTATATATCTATATTATGTAAATATATTTAAAGTACAGTTCTTTTTGATATTTATAACAATTAAACAAATTACTAAAATTATATTACATTAAACTGGTTCATAGTCAGAATTGCTTAATGAAATATTTATCTCTATACATCCCAAAACATAGTTAGGGTAATAAAATCGAGGAAGTTATGGTAAGAAAGATACTTGGCTCGATTGGATGAAAAAAGACTGGTAGGGATTTTGAAGTGCAACCAAATTAGAAATTAACGCTGAGTAGATTAAGTACTCGATAGATAAGATATATATATAAAACATTAAACTTTAACTATAGAGATGTCTAGAGGTCATATAACTTATCATTTTGCAAACCTCCGATTCGCCAATTTATTCGACAATTTATTCAAATACCTTGAAACGATTTTTTTTGTCTTACAATTAGTGATGTTTTACATAAATTAAATTAATTAATATTTAATATATATTTCAAATAAAAGAAAAGAGAAAGTATAGGCAGAAATCTAAAAAAGAGATATATTTTGTGAAAATAAAGTACACGAACGACTTAACAAAGAGAATAATAATATTAGAAACTAATTTGACGCAGTTAGAAAAGGTATGAAGCTGTCTATATACAAAAATGAAATTAAAAGTAATGGTAAGAGTTATATCTGTCAGAGAAGCGCACCCTCTTAAATGTTGATAATTTATTTTATTTTTTCTATTGAAAAAAATGCAACATATAAAATTTAATCTTTTTCGGCAATATCAATTACATAGTAGAATGATCACCATATATTTTTCTTTTAATCGCATGACTGATTTTCAATTCAAATATCTTTTTTGAATATTAATGTTATAAATTATGTTGAGATTTTTTGTCATGATCTCTAGTATGACATTCTTATTATCTTTTGTTTAATAATTTAGTGACTATGATTCTCAAAACTCAGATAAGAATATGAATTTTGAGGTTCATGTTGATCACAGCAACAATAATCCCAATGGAAAATTGGATTTTTTGAAAAATAAGTTGACCTGTGGCCAGGTCCGAACCGACCGACGGTTTGAAATAAATTAATTTCCAACTACAGAAACAATTTCAAATAATTTTAATATATCTATTAATGTAATAAAAAACAGATATGGATACATAAATAATAAATATAAACATTTTTTATTTTATTTTATTTATAATATCTATGCAAGACCAGGCTGTGACGTCATGAATGGCTGGATGACGTCATATAATTTTAAATCAAGAAAAAACTAATAAATATGATTTTTCTCGAGGATAAAACCAATACAAAGTGCATGATTCGTGGTGATATATAAAAAAATCTCCTTTGGTGTGAAAATAACACTTCCCTTCCTATCGTCGATCGCTAATACTACCACTTCCGGTTTCCGGAATTGCACCAAAAGTTGATCAATTCATCCCACTGATGCATTAAGTAAATATACCAAATTTCATCAAAATCGGTTGAGCCGTTCAGGCTGTACACATCTATACGGACGGACAGACGGACGGACAGACGGACAGACATCATGCTAAAAATACTTTTTTCTGTTTAGAAAATGCATGATTCGTGGAGATATGTAAAAATCTCCACATGTGAAATTTGGTGTGAAAACAATACCTCCCTTACTATCGTCGGTCGGTAAAAATATTCCAAAAATTAAGCCACATCAAATTAAAAGTTATATTAATTTAGAATTATATATACATATATATATATCAGGATGGGTTTATTTTTTTAATAAAATGGATATATTGACATTATTTTATGGATAAATCTAAACAATTTTGCTGAACAAAACAGCAAGGAAGTAAATTTTTGAATCTATCTATATTTTTTTAGTTGAAGATTTTATCATTAACCAAAAATATGAAAACTATGTCAATAAATTATATAAATATATAATATATATTTATAATAATATGGTTAATTAAAAATACTCCAAGAAATGTAGAATTGATTGCCCAAGTTGAAGCCTACTCAGGTCAGGATCCAATTAGTGCGGGATCCGATTGGATTTCTTTTGTTGGGCCCTATATTTATTAAATCTATATATATAAAAGGCAATGTCTGTGTGTCTGTGTGTCTGTGTGTCTGTGTGTCTGTCTGTCTCTTATAGACTCAAAAACTACCCATCCGATTACGGTGAAACTTTCAGGGATTGTTGTGGGCATCCCAGGGAAGGTTTTAGTGTAGTTAAATCCAAAATTAATTTATCCAAAATTAATTTAATTAGTAATATTTTGGTAAAAGTCTGTAGTTACACAAAACTATCGACAGATGGCGCTACATATAATTTTCCAAATTCAAAAATTTTTAATTTTTTTTAAACTGTCAAAAATAACATACCCATAATAACAGTTGTAATAAAAATAGAAATATAAATCACAATGTAAGTAAAATATTGAATCGTTTTATTTATATTGTTTCAATTAAATCCAAAATTAATTTAATTAGTAATATTTTGGTAAAAGTCTGTAGAGTCACAAAACTATCGACAGATGGCGCTACATATAATTTTCAAAATTCAAATATTTTTAATTTTTTTTAAACTGTCAAAAATAACATACCCATAATAACAGTTGTAATAAAAATAGAAATATAAATCACAATGTAAATAAAATATTGAATCGTTTTATTTATATTGTTTCAATTATTGTTTGAATATATATTAAATAGATTTATTAAGTATAATAATTCCATTTACTTCAAATTTTTTTAATTTTTTATTTAAAAGTATATTCAGCATTGAAATTGCCATTAAATATGCAGGTAATTGGAACTCCAACATGTAATATTAGCAAATATTCTGGGATGGGAAAAATACTAAGATCATGTCATGTCCTATTAAATATTTTGAATTTTATTTTGAATCATACAATGGTAATGAAATATTGTAGGTAGACTTTTGAGACAAACAATAAAAATCTCTATAAAATAAGAGAATATACTTATTCCGAAAACTGTTAATTAAAATGTAATAACTATTAACAATTAATAAAGTAGAAATAATTTTCGAACAAATAAAAATGTAATAATTATTAACAAAAAAAATAAAAAATAAAAATAAATTATTAACAAAATAAGTTGACCTGTGGCCAGGTCCGAACCGACCGACGGTTTGAAGTAAATTAATTTCCAGCTACAGAAACAATTTCAAATAATTTTAATATATCTATTAATGTAATAAAAAAACAGATATGGACATAACATAAATATTTTTAATTTTATTTTATTTGTAATATATATGTAAGACCAGGCTGTGACGTCATGAATGGCTGGGTGACTTATATATAATTTTAAATTAAGAAATATTCGTGGAGATATGTAAAAATCTCCACATGTGAAATTTGGTGTGAAAACAATACCTCCCTTACTATCGTCGGTCGGTAAAAAATAAAAATAAAAATGTAATAATATAAAAAATAAAATTTCAATTATATTAATTTAATAAATTATTATTATTATTTTCACGTATTAAACGTTATATTATTATTATTATTATTATTTGTAATAATTCCAATAAAAATAAATAAAAATAAAAACCAAAAAAAAAGTGCAATTAAAACTAAAATTTCAATTATATTCATTTAATACATTATTATTATTATTATTATTAAGTGTTCAGTTATCATATACGTGGATATGTATGCAGACACACATGCAAATATTGGGAAACATCCGGTGGAAGACCAAAGATCAAGGTGGGTGGACAATGAAGGAAGGGACATGGGAGAGATGGGACAGGATTTGGTTGTAGCTCAGGATAGGGACTCTTAGAGAAAAGTGGATGCTGCAGCTAAGAACTTTCGAAAACTGTATAGACACAGAGTTAGATAAATATAACATATGCAATAATAATATATAATTAATTTACTGATTAAATTAAAATATATATTTTCTAAGAAAACAAATATATGTCTTATCTACTTATACTGATTGAAACAAAATGGATGAAAATCTTTTACATACAGACTTTCAACCAAATACTATGTATCACTCGGGGGTACAGGGGGCGGAGCCCCCGTCTAGGTGTGAAGAGCGCCTGGAAGGCGCTCTGATCAGCTAGTACTTAAATAAAATGCAACTCGTATATATAAATCAAATGCCATGGATCATAAGATAGGTAAACTTTTATATACTTTAAAAAATCAAAATGCACAATATACGAAAACAATTACATTATATTGAATATAAATATAAGATTTTTCATATTTCTAAGTTTTGTTTCTGAAAATTCTTCTAAAATAATTTGAAAATTCAGGGTCATTGCTTCTTCCCAATAATAATTAAAACGATTAAAAGAATGGGTAACTGCAAATACAATAAACAAGTGTCATTGATAGTAGGCACATATCCTTAACGAGTGATGCGCAAAAATGTCCAATCCTAAAAAACGAATGGCAGTGCTTCGAGTAAGTCGCATCTAGAATAGAATAATTGAGAGGGAAGTTATTATTATTCGATTTATTAAACGTTAGTCAAAAACGATACTTACGAGTATCCGTTTTCTATATATTAATGTAGGTATATATATTATAACAAACAATAATAAATCTCACCCATCAATGCCAGTTTATAATAAGAATATTTAATTATTAAATAATTTATAATTTCCCCTTTATTGTCAATAGTAATTTGCTTTAAATTTCGAAAAACACATTTTTATTAATTTTAGTGGTGATGTGGGGACTCTTCAAATATACGGCCCGATCGCTCCTTGAATTCGGGCCTGAGACTATTATGAAAGCAAAATCAAATTAATTATAAAAAAGTTGTAAAAATAATATTAATATTAATATTCATAAACTTATATAGACCGTAGCTTTGACACAAAAATCTGAAGTGTCTCCACTCGACTATCTCGCAAAATTGAATTGGATAATCAAGCGTTTTTCTAGATTTGAAAATTAATAAAATTTTTATTCTATCCGATCATAGGATTTAAGGTTTTTATCATAATTTTCACTAATAACATTTTATTGAAATAAGAAGACTTTGGATTAATACTATATTTATGTGAGTAGCGCAAATTTATGAAATAGCATGTTTTCAACTGCTTTTAGTTGCATTTAACTTTTATCATATTTTTGATAAAAAATTAAATACCAGGTACACGACGGGGACGTAACAATTATATCTCTTAAATGGGGTGTTCAATATGTATACAATTACATATATTTATATGGATAGTGATAGTGATAGATTGAATATGTATTAAACAGGAATATTATATTTTATAATCGTATACAAATTTATATTACGTTTATTATATTATATAAATTAATGGCGCGTGATTGGCAGTCAACCTGTTAAAAAATTTAAACAATTAATTCCGGTACTTTCAGCGATTCAATCAAGCTGAAATTCTATATATAGCAGTTTTATACAATTTTTATTAATCATGTGAAAAACATATCTTTATTTTTACGGTCAGTTTAGAGGAAAAAAAATCAAAACGTGGTAGATAATAACCCTCTTCCGGATCAACTGCATTTCTCAAAAGTTGATAGAAAACTACGAATTTTGAATAATGGCCATGTATCAAATTTCATGATCCTAGCTCAAACCGTTTTTGCGTAATCTTGTCTATACACATATATATATATATATATATATATATATATATAAAATAAATAAATATATATAAATATGTATTTGCGAATAGACCCTGAGGATCACGCAGAGAGCTTTTTTAAAGAGAAATTATTAATTATTGAATTTCTCTAGGCCCGAACCCGAGTCTTCAGTGTGGTAGACTGTCTTGCTGACCACTAACCCACTGAAGAGTCATTATATATATATATATATATATATATATATATATATATACAGACATTTTTCTCAACCTTAGTGAAAATGATTCAGGAACCTTCAAAACGTATAAAAACATCAAAATCTCGACATCGAAAATTTTCATGATCGCAATATTATCTCTAGCGAGATAGTAATAAGTTGACCTGTGGCCAGGTCCGAATCGACCGACGGTTTGAAGTAAATTAATTTCCAGGTACAGAAACAATTTCAAATAATTTAAATGTATCTATTAATGCAATAAAAAACAGATATGGACTATCTCGCAAATTGAATTAGAGATTATAATAAACATGTATTATACATTATTTAAACTAAATTTAATTAATTATATATATAAATTATAAATTAAAATTAATAAATAATAATTATTAAACCAGCGCGCGTTTGGCTCATTGTTGATTACACCAAGTCACGTGCTGGCGCGTCATTGAAAGTCAAAGTGATAATAAGTTGACCTGTGGCCAGGTCCGAACCGATCGATGGTTTGAAGTAAATTAATTTCCAGCTACAGAAACATTTTCAAATAATTTTAATATATCTATTAATGTAATAAAAAAACAGATATGAATATAACATAAATATTTTTAATTTTATTTTATTTATAATATATAAGTAGTAGCTGGCTGTGACGTCATGAAGGGCTGGGTGACGTTATATAATTTTAAATTAAGAAAAAACTAATGAAAATGATGTTTCCCGAGGATAAAACCAATACAAAATGCATGATTCGTGGAGATATGTAAAAATCTCCACATGTGAAATTTGGTGTGAAAACAATACCTCCCGTACTATCGTCGGTCGGTAAAAATTGAATAATATTGGGTTTATTCACGGATGATATTATTATTTATGTAAACCGAGACATTTTTATCTCCCGGATAATTTTTGCGGGGACACTGGGACACACACACACAGAATACACATAAGAATAAGCAAAATGATCGTATGGGATTTGTAAGTCAGCTAAAGAATAAGAATATTTGATCTATCAAAATTAAAAAAATTTTTAGATCTAATTTTATTTATTTATTTAAAATAAGTTGTACCACATGTTTATAATTAACATAAATTATACATTAAGTTAATTTTTTAAATAAGCTTAACTATATATATATTTTATTTCTTTCCTAATATGATTTATCAGTACAATGATAAGAAAAAAATTTGATAATTTATTAATATTAAATTATTATTGAGTATAGATATATTCGATTACAATATATTTATATTCATATGAAATAATTTCCATAATAAAAAAAAAATAAAATATTTTTATATTTGTTAAGTTAAAAAGAAATAATAATGAAAAAGAGTTATATTTTTACAATATATATGATTTTTTTTGTGATGTTTGCATTTTAATTTTAAATTGAGAAATTATAATAATAATTCTACCTATATAGTAAAATATTTAAAATATATCAAAGTTTAAATGATGAAATTGTATATTTCAAAATGAAAATAAAAAGTTAAAGAAAATAACCGTGATATTCAATTATTTTTTTATTATTAATTAAATTAAAAAAAAACAATTGAATATTTACTAGGGCCTCCTCCTGTCCCCATAAATTAGCTCTTCCAAGCCTCGCCTTCCGAAATTTAGAAAAAGTAATAATAAAGAAAGTTTGCCTTAAAAAAAAGATTAAAAAAAATAAGGCGTTTGGTCTGTAGCCTCTTTGAATCAGCTCAGAGTGACTTTGATTTTTTGGATTTCGAAATGAAATCGCGACATTCGGGGCAACCTGAAATAAAACCTACCTAGTAAGGGAGTACATAGCCTCCATCAATAGGCATGGAAGGCCCATGCTAATCGAAAAAGCCCTGCGCTCAAAAGGTAACCAACAATTTGTTCCTGTTCAGGCTAATCCCATTTCGGAACTGTGCTGAATTACCTTCCCGAATTCCCGTTCATCCAATCCACCTCAAATACACTCTCAGTAATACAAAATGGCACAATTCAGACCTGGAGTGCACACACAATTCATGCAATCCATCCCTTAAATAATAGCATGGCATTTGTTTTATCCACCCACATTTTATTTATTTATTAATTCTAATCTAATCTATGAATTAGTAGGATGAGAACATGCATGGATGTAAGAGGCAACCACCTGAAAATTCTTAACAACTATATATATCAAAAAATAGCCACCCTCCCAGTATAACGCATCGAAACCTACTAATTCTAAAAATACCTTTGTCTCTTCTGCCTCCTTTATCAATGCTTCTTCTTGAAAGATGTACTCTGAAATTCCCTAATCTCACTAGATTCTCTGTCATATAATTTAATATATTTCTCTATAATCTCCTAATGAATATTATCAAAAGCAAAAAATCATTGTAATTTAATTCTACTTTCTATATTATATTAAACTTTACTTTAAATATTTTTTATTTTAAAGTGCGCCATGCTAAATAAATAATGATTATTACTTACATTTAGAGAGCTGTATTTAAATCATTTCATCGTCATGAAGGATGGAGAAGATAATCAAGAATTCAAATCAACATTCAGTAGCAGGAACGAAGATTGAAACATGAAATAGAAGAAGAAAAATAACTTATTAGTTTATAATCAATAAATTTAAATTGAATTAAAAATAAAATTAATAATAAATACTGACCTCGAAGTTAATAAAGGGTTGATATTTCTCGCAGATTAAACTCGAAGAACAGCTCGTAGACTTGAATTGATGTCCATCACTCTTGCCTCGATAAAGAAAAAAATAATTTAGATTAGATATTTATATTATATACAGGAAATAAAAAAAAAGATATAAATAAATAAATAAATAATATTAATAGGATTAAAAAAGTGTATAGATTTTTAAAAATATTATCTTATTTCTGTAATATTAAAAGTACCGGGACCCCGAGCCTCGGCTCGGTACTTAAGTTAAAAAAAATGATTCATTATTATTGGATTTGGCTGGTAATATTAATACCTGGGACACCGAGCTCTCGCTCTACCCTTTAAAAAATATTGATACACAATTCTTTAATTATTTATTACAATTATTAAATGTTACACATTTGCATCAATCTGATTAAAATTAATGAACTTGTGCTCCTCAATAATACATAAATATATAATATATAGGTACATATATTTTTTTTCTATAGTGTTTTTTTGAAAAACTGTTTAGCGCCCCAAGTGGTTATAAAACAAACTAAAGACAAAAAAACGTGCTTTGCAGCTTTTCGGAATTAAAAAAGCAAAATTGGCAGTCGTGGGACTGGCCGACAGAAGTGAAAACTTCTGCGTAAGAAATTTTAAAACAGACGAAATTCGCGCTATTTCACGAGAAAGATGAATTTCATATGCATGTATATATATATAACTTATATATTATTTTAAACATATATTTTAAACAAATTTGTAACTTATATTTATATATATATAAATACACAACTTTGTTTAAAATATTGCAATACGAACTGTTTTATAATTCTTATCTCTAACATAAAATATATATTTATTATGTGAAGTTCATTTCGTATAATTTTGATTATATATGTATATATGAAATGAACTTTACATAATAAATATATATTTATATGTTAGAGATAATTTATAAAACAGTTCTAATGACAATTCAAATTTCGCGCTCTGTTATAAGAAATTTGAAAGCAGATGGTTTCATGGTGTTGGTCACGATCACGCGAGTTCTATACTTTTTCCCCATCCCGCAAAAGTGCTCAACGCCGCTAAAGAAGTTTTCACTTCAAAAATTATTTAATATTTGGAAATATATCTGACTTATAGAAAAAATGAATATTAATTAAAGAAAGAAATAGTTTTTAAAATATCCTGAATAATATGTAACAATTTTCAAGATAGAAATTTATTACAATATTACAATTATTAACTGTTGCATCATTGCATCAATCTGATTAAAATGAATGGAACTTCGGGTACTCAATAATAATAAATAAAATAATATTAATAAATATATTGAATAATATTTTATTGAAAAAATATTAAAACTTATAAAACTATCTAAAACTTTATTAATAAAAGAACAATGAATAAATAAATATAGAATAGTAATTTATTAAAAAGTAAACAATAGATAAAAAGAAAAAAAAATAACAAAATCATTATTTTCATTTTTAAATAACGATTCACCCGGCGAGTTTCGAACCGACGAAATCCACTCGTTAAAACATCAGTCCAACCGCTGGACTATATGTATTTAGATAAAAAATTGTCATTTTTTTACTGTCTTAGCAGGCAGTATTAAAAATTTTGACGTTTTCCATATATAATTTTCAATTAAGAAATTAATAATGAAGCTGTATGTTTAAAAATTGTCATTTTTTTACTGTCTTAGCAGGCAGTATTAAAAATTTTGACGTTTTCCATATATAATTTTCAATTAAGAAATTAATAATGAAGCTGTATGTTTCAAGAGATATCATCAATAAAACTTAATTTTTCTTTATAAATACTATATCTAGTGTGAATTTGAAAAAAATCGTTAGAGCGGTTTTTGAGAACCAATATATATAGATAAATACATATATACAATTTTAGCTAGCATAATAAGATAAGATAAGATACTAAAATTATTTTACATCCTATATAGAACCATGATTATAATAAGTTAGTTATAATACGCATTTAATAGACATATAATAAAAATATCTTAGAAAACATCAGAAAACTAATTATGATTATATTAGTATTAATTTCACGAAGATTTTATTCTGTTTCATTGATATATACGAGTAGGTAATATAAATATTATTCATTTTTCAAAAGTGTTATAATAATATGAAATTGACAAAACAATATTCATATGAGATTTGAAAGGAACGGTGTGAGCGATAATGAGATTAGAAAGAATATATAGAATATTTAAATATTATATTTATTATTATATGAATATAAGAAATTTATATTTTTTTGATTTATAATTATATTTTATGAATTTTGAAAATAATCAGCACATCTTCCTATTTTTTAAATAAATAAGTTTTAATATGATTAATATGTATATTAAAATTTAAAAAATATTTCAATAAATATATTTAAAGAAAAATAAAATTTTGTATATGATTTTTTAATTTTTAAATAATTTTAATTTAACTTTTAATTAATGAGATCTGATAGAATATTTAAGATTAATTCTTTTCAAAGATTTGAATGAAAAATTTATAAATTTATTTGGGTATATGAATAAAAAAAATTATAAAAATGCACTTTATAAAATTTAATTGTTACTGAAATATTTTTTTTTTTTAAAGTTCACTAATCTTACTTTTAATTAATAAAAATAAATAATAAAATTACAATTAATTCTTGATTAGCGACTGATTAAGGGATGATTTCAGTGGAGAGGCCGGTCAGGGTCTCACACTCAGCAGTGAAGGGGACAGGGGAACTAAATGCGTACGAGTCGCCCTGCCGGCCGGAGTAGTTGAAGCCAGGCGGCGGAGGGGCATGGAGAGGGGCGAGCGGGGAGTGCAGAGGTGAGCGCTCTACTGCAAATTATTTCAAATAAAATACATATTAAAATAAAATAAAATAAAATAAACAAATATTAATTTTTAAAATTAGTGGTGTTTTAGAATACATCTTAAATCGAATCAATAAGTTTAATACTATTAATTCTATTAAATCAATAAGCTTAATTTTATTCAAAGATCTTAATGAAAATTTTAAAAAAATCTATCGTCGGTCGGTAAAAATTGAAAGCTTAGTTATTAAGCTTGGATAGATAGTAAAAATTAGCTAGTAAACTAGTAAATTTGTTAGGTTGGGTTAGGAAATTTTTAAGACATAAATACTAAATAAATCCTATATTTTGAACAATCACTGAGATGATCCCATGGCAAGTAAAGTGATATGATATATTTTGATACATAGTGTATATAATAATATCAACTGTCGTCACGATGCCTTGGTTGGGTTATGATGAAATCATTTTTTAAAAACTGCAAATCTGAAACTATAACTGATAAAAAAACGTTTCTGTTTATGAGTTAATGAAAGTGTTCAAGCCCAGAAAACATTTTGTAGAAATTCAAATAAACTATTTGCACTGAAGTGACGACATTTCTAAATTGTTGGAATATATTTCCAAAGCGCTTAGAAATCTTCTGGTTTTAACAGGATGCAAGTCAATGTGAAATTCTTTAGTATTTTTATAGTCAAGAGATCTTTCTATATGAAATAATTTTGTGGCCACGACTGTCGCCAGATTTAAATCTGTGTGACTGATTTTTGCAAAAAAGGTACTTTAAGACAAAAGTTTACATTTTCCTCGCTCCTTGTAAAGGGTGTTTCTTTTAGAGGTATAGAACTTTAAATTGCAATAAAACAACGATGGATTATTCGATTGACATGAATTTTATTTATACGAAAGATAATCTTGTGGCATTACATTTTATATATGATTTCTGGCATATGACCGCTACGGCTGGCTCGGATGTAGTCCAATCTGGACGTCCAATTTTCGATAACTTTTTCCAACATTTGTGGCCGTATATCGGCAATACCACGGCGAATATTGTCTTCCAAATGGTCAAGCGTTTGTGGCTTATCCGCATAGACCAATAACTTTACATAGCCATACAGAAAGTAATCTAGCGGTGTTAAATCACAAGATCTTGGAGGCCAAATCACAGGTCCAAAACGTGAAATTAGGCGGTCACCAAACGTGTCTTTCAATAAATCGATTGTGGCACGAGCTGTGTGACATGTTGCGCCGTCTTGTTGAAACCACAGCTCCTGGACATCATGGTTGTTCAACACAGACCCAATTCCTGTGCTCGATGGCGAATGGACTCATTCGGGTCTTCCTCAATGCTACGCTCTACAGTAGCAATAGCTTCTTCTGTATGCACCGTACGGCGTCTCTGGGGATGCGAGTTATCAATAAGAGTAAACATAGTGCGAAAACGTTCCATGGTTAATCGAATTAACTGCTCTGATGGACAATTTTGTCGACGATAAAATGGACGTAGTGCACGATACGTATTCCGCACAGAACCATTATTTTCGAAATAAAATTGCACTATATGCAAGCAATGTTCAGGCGTGAGTCTATTCATGATGAATTTCCAAACCAAACTGAGAATAAATCACTTGACAGCTATTAAATCGGTCGTAAACTTGAACAGTAATGCCAACTTAAAGTTCTATACTTCGAAAAAAACACCCTTTACTAATCTAACAAGCCATTCTAGAAGAAATTAATGTATTTATGAGACCATAATTGTGAAAGTGATGGAAAAAATTTTCAAATCTGTATCAGCCGTAAAAGTCACCATTTAGACGATGCAATTTTTAAGACTTAAACTAAAAAGAAAACTATGCGTACATTTGAGGGAAAAATATTTATTGGTAATATTTAAGTATATTATTATTTTTAATTCTCCAAATAAATGTGGGATTAATCTTATATATAAAATTCTCGTGTCACAAAACTTTGAAATGATACTCCTCCGAAATGGCTGGACCGATTCTTATGAAATTTTTTATGCATATTCAGTAGGTCTCAGGGCATGTCAGACTTCTTTTATTAAACCGCTAATTGCTAAGGTGTGTCCAGGGGGTGGAATTTAAATAAAAATAGTTTAGTTACAATGCTAGATCATAAATAAACATATATAAAAAACTATATGATTAATTGAAATATTGTAAATATTAGAAAAATAAAAATATAAATATAGATATTAAAAACATCTTTTTTATTGTATTCTTTGCGCTGCTGACATGTTTATATCAAATTTTTAAAAATTAATTTCTGCGGTTATTGATTAGATATTAATAAAATTTATAGTCTATGAACAGAAATGAAAAATTCTAAAGTCACTTTTGGCTTCTAGAATACACGCAAAAAAATTTAAATTCTGAGCAATGTGCAGATAAAAATCTGTTTATATATATATTGATATTTACAATATCTCAATTGATCTTATTGGCCTTTTAAACTTTGAAAACATTCACATTACGGCTATAATTTAATACTATTAATTTTTAAGATTATGTGAGTAAATCATTTTAATTAAGAAAATTTGATCTCATAATTGGATTTTCACGTAAGATTTTAATATATATTTTTTAATATTATTTTTATAGTAGTTTAGTGTTATGCTAATTTCTTCATATTTTATTTTTATTTTGTTCACTTTGTTTTTTTTTTAAATAAATTAATAACATTTAAAGAGGCATAAAAAAATTAATCGAGGCAGGAAAAGTGATGGGGTTTGAAATTAATAGTGATAAAACAAAATAATTAGTATCAGAGAGAATAATATTTGCAAAGAATTTAAATCGAGGTTGCAATCGGGAAATTATTATCAAAGGGGATCAAAATTATTAAATTATTAATTGTATTATATGGGTGGGAGGCATGGTTTATAACCCTGGGAGATGAGAGTAGATTCAGAGTATTTGAGAATAGGATTCTTGCCAGCATTTATGGGACAAAGAAAGATGAGGACACCGGGGAATGGCGGAGACTGCATAACAAGGAATTGCATGACCTCTATGCATCTCTAGATATAGTTAGGGTTATAAAAATAGAGAAGGCTGGGATCGGCAGGGCACATGGCTAGAATGGGAGAGGAAAAATATATTGGTGGAGAGTTCGATTGGAAAACGTCCGTTTGGAAGACCAATTGTGAACAGGGTGGACAATGTAGGAAGGGACGTGAGAGAGATGGGCAGGGTAGGAGTTAGATGGTTATAGCTCAGAACATAGGGACACTCGGGGGGTACAGGGGGCGGAGCTCCCGTCTAGGTGTGGAGAGCGCCGAAGCCGCTCGGAGCAGCTAGTAATATATATAGATATAATAATACATAAAGTATCTTGTCTACATAGATACACACACACACACACACACACACACTCGATATCGAAATTTTCGAGATCCCAATACTAACTCTGGCGAGATAGTAAAAATGATTTGGATATTTAAATATATTTTCACAGAGAACAAGAAACCATGATTTTACTTTTCAATCGGAAAAATTTCCAAGTTTTTCGAGAATAAAGTATCTATATTCATTTAACTTTCTATGATCTGGAGCAGCGTTTCTCAACCTTTTTTGGCCCGCAGACCAGTGATATTTTCTTAACAACAAATTTTTACTAAGTATCTATAAAGAACTACTAAGTAAGTTAGTTGTAACATTTTTTATTATCATTTGCCTACAGTAATATTTAAATGTAAAGATATATAGTTATACATACATATAATAATAAGTAAATTTTTCGTGTATAGGGAAAATGTCCACGAATCAGTAAAATTTATCCGGGCACCACTAATGGTCCGCCGGACCACCGGTTGAGAATAGCTGATCTGGAGGACCAGCCAGGAAGATTCAACGGGTAGCGCGTGACTTTCACTGAAACAAATCATTGAATGTTTCTATATTAAATATATACTAATATAAAATAATAAAATATAAATCTTAATAATTTAAGAGAGTGGTTTTAAAGTTTTGCAAACAGGATCGTTGGCTGTGTAACTAAGAAAATCACAGTACTAAAAATTAACCTCCATATATTTAGTTAACCTAGTTAATTTTCTTTATTATTTTTATGAAATTTTTAATGACATAATTAAAGCATTGTACGACCAGGAGAAACAACACATGTGGGGACGTATTTACAAATCGGCCTACAGCCCACACTATAAAAAAAAATAAGAAGTGACATACTTAAGGAAAATTACTTATTAAATACACTTAATAAAACAATAATGAATAAATAACATGGACAGAACTAAGATTCGGAAGTGACTTGGGAGGCCAATGAAGGGGGATAGACGATGCATAATCTGTGACAATGAAAAATATGATATAATCCGCATTATGACTTGTGACACACGAAGAAACACCTAACACCGGAAACACTAGCTTGACAAAGAACTACTGAACTAACCTAAGATAATAGATTACCTAAAAAGAGGACAAAATAAATAATATATTTATTTTTCTTTTTATTATAATCCTATATTATTTATTATTATATGTGCGAAATATATATTTTAATATTGTAAGTAAACAAACTTGAAATATTTGTATAAACAATTCAAACTCCAAACAGGAGAGGGTAGAATTGATGTAAATAGATAAATATAAATGAATATATTCCAAAATAATCATAAATGAAGAACTCTAGTATTTATTGACATCAATTCCTCTAGCTGCATTCTATTACAGTACATTGATAAAAACTAATTCCTTTTTATTATTTTATAACGTTTTTCTCAACTTCACTTGGCGTCTGTCTCTCTGTCTGTTCACTCTTTTGACAAATTGAAATCGATTTTTCATCATCTTTAAATTGAGATAAACTTTTGAAAATTTTTATATGGATCCCTAGAAGGTATAGAAGAAATATAATTGAATTATAATTAATTAATTGTAATATAATTAGCGATTAATTACTTTTAGTAATTAACTCCTTTTGTATTGCTCCGATTAATTTTTTTTCAACGGATTCTGAAGCATAAATATCGTGTTCTATTAATTAAACGTTTAAGTCTTTCATTTGAATCGAGGTAACTACGCAAATCTTACATATATATATATATATATATATACATACATACCACACTAAAACACTTCATTAACAAGTAACACAATATCTTCTAATATAATCAACCATTTTGAATTTGATTGATAATATGTAAATTTAATAAAAATTCTTTTAAATCTTGATACATATTTTGATATAAGTATATTACAGTGAAAAATAATAAAAAATTAATTTCTTAGCTCTTAACCTATCAATTTTATTGCATGATAAAAAAATTTGTCAGTTTATGAGTTTAATAAAATTTTTATTATTACAAAAATTTGACTTGATTTTTCATATAAACAAATAAAACTAAATGCGCCCAATGGTTTTCATTGAATCTGAAGCAATTCATCCATAAACTTTGTCAGGCTTTAAAAAAAATTATTTTATTCTTTTTAGCCCATGAGAAAAACGTTATTTTATAAAAAAAATTTTTATATTTATATTATTTTGAATTGAGTTCTCTGAAATCTCCAATCTCTCGATATATGTTTAAATATTAATTTTATTTTAATTTAATTTGAATTTTTAAACTAATTTTCAACAGTACGTAGTGGGTACTAATGTACCGTAGGTTAACTAAATAGGGGGTTATATATAATTTTTAACTCTGACATTTTTTAGTTGCGCATTCTATTTATGATCTAGTTTTCAAAATTTCGTAATATTATATAATTTTTTTAATTTAACGTAATATGCATATGAATTTCTCAATAAAAATAAATTTTAGGAATTTTTATTTTTTTTTGGAAAAATTCACCAATTAAAAATAATGAATATTATACATTGTAATACAGTACAATGCATTGAATAAAACATATGCTTCGTTTCAATTCCTCTTTCTTTATTTAAGAACATTAATTATTTCGTTTGTCATCAGTTATTTTCAATTTTGCTATTTCTATTATACAATTTAGTTCTTTGAGAAGAAAAATATGAACAAGAATCCAGATGGCTCATGTATTTAAATTTTCAATGAAGGACAAATAATCAAGTGCATATGTTTGTTCTCTTTTTTCTATCCTCGTTTATATCACATAAAACATATTATATATTTATACATTTATACAATATAATGCAATCTATTATAGTTAGATAGATAATTTATATGACAGTTAATAATATTTATCCTTAGTCACCTAACTAACTCCTCCCTCATAAAATATATGTTTTAATTTAAATTTAACTTACGAACATGTCAATTATATTTGTATAATTCTATTATCAAACATCCTCCATAGTATTTTTATGTTATAACATAATTATGTTTAATACAGAAGTTAACAATATTTATTAAAAAAAATAGAAATTAAATTGTTGTATAATCCATTTAGAAATATATGTACATATACCGTAAGCGGAGCGAATATACCTGTATGCAGCTTGAACTTCAATACTAGTAACTAATAAGGGCTCCAGAGAACGCTTCAGTATCCGACCAACAATGAATACAAAAATATGAATTACCTAAATTATGAAAATAAATTAATTTTTAAATTGAATTTGAAAGAATATAATTTCTTTTATAAACTAAAATTTAATTATATAATAATAAAGATATCAATTTAATTATTATCATAATAGATAAATTTGTTTACTTAATATTTAGGTTTCTATAATAATTATTTTCTTCAAAGAATATAAATTAAGGAATTGGAAAATTTTAATCTTCAATAAAATATTAAAAATATTATTAAATTAAATGTCACCAAGTTTAATATAACAATTAAATTATTGTTATTCTTCTATCTCAATGCCGCTAATGAACTAGAAAATTATACGCCTCAACATATAACTCCACCCATCCAATTCTTATTTTCTCCTAATTCCCTTATATAAGGGATGTGCAATCCGCACCAATCATAATAGTACAATATTATTTTATTAGCATCCTAAGCTTTTTGCGAATCACCTGATTAGTGTAAGTAAAAAGATATTTTATAATAATCGCTACAACAATGAAGCGACTTTTTGAAATCTTGAAAGAGACATGTTTTAGAGAGAATATCAAGAATATTTAAGCTCCTTGATAGTCATTTTTAAAAATTTTAAATTTTAATTTAAATTTTTCGAGAGTCGCATTTAAATAAGTTTTTAAAAATTATACAAAATTGGTATTGGGGGTTAACCCCCCCCCCCCTCCAGGAGAGAAAAAAATATAAATTGCTGTATATTATGTACTATATTACAAATAGAAAAGCAAAAAAAAATAATTCTTAAAGTATAACTTAGTGTATAATAAGTAAGTTTATTTTATTTTAAAAAAATTTTAACAAAAATAAAAATTGCTTATTAAATATAAGAAATAAAAAATTATTTTATTATTTCTCCTAAATCATAAAAAACAAAAGACATAATATAAGATTACTAGATGATTGTGAAATTTTCCAATTTGACTCTATTATTTAAATATAAAATAAATAAAAATATTACTCAAATTCTAAATATTTTTATGAAGCGAAGACTAATTTTTTCAAAATGGAAACGGGTAAAAATCCCTAAAGGAAAAAATCCATAAAAGTAAAAAATCCCTAAATAAAAATATCGCTGTGACTGAAAAAATCCCTAAAAGAAAAAATCATTAAAAACAATTTTTTTCATTTTTGTATTAATTTTAATTGTGAATCAGAAAATTAAATTACAAGGTGAGCATGACACCCAGTTGCCTGAGACACGACCTCCCAAGGAGGTAATCGGGCCTGAACCGAAAGTAAGGAAAAATAGGTAAAAAAATACATACATAGGTCCCACACTCCCACACACGTGATTTTTCCAAAAAAATAGAGGTGTCAAATTCGTATGTAAAATAAAGGGAATTTACTCAAATTCCGTTTATTATAATACGTTTTAATAGCTTAATGATTCCAAATACAAAATACACCATTTGCACCGTATATTTCACCAGTTAAAAATAACGCAATTTGTGAAATTTACTATCATTAGTGGTTGTCTTTTTCATTTTGCTCAATGCATTTATAGAAACATCAAGTCAATGCCAGAAGTTTTGAAGTTCTATAATGATATAGATAATCCTGACAACTCCACTCATTTACGAACTCTTGCAGCTTTGGTTTTGGTACCACCATCAAAAGTCATTGTAGTCTACAAAGCATTAGCTGGACGACCAACAGGGTAAAACTTCGTCATCTTTTTTCTTACTTCGAGCGCACTTGGCTAGGTGAACAATTTTTGGCTGGCTTTTATGACGCCGAATTCGACATTAGAACATTGGAACATCTACGATGCCACTTTGATGGGTTTGCCTCGAACAAACAATGCATTGGAAGATTACAACAATGCTCTTCGTTCACGCTTAGGAGGTTACAAGTCATCAGTATGGGACCTGATTAAGCAAATCCATATTGAGCATAACCTTATCTCTTTGGAAATCTGTCGTGATGTTCGTGGTAAGAAGCCTGATCCACCAAGGAAACGATTCAGCAACTCGCATGATGAGCTTCTGACCATAATGAAGGCAAACCATGAAAAACAGATGGAACAGATGTGATGACACCAAGCATGATGTATAACTACCTCATTCAAGTCTCTTCGCCTATTCATTATTAAATAAGTAAAAAAAAAAAATTAGGGAAATTTTTTATTTAGGGATTTATTATTTTAGGGTATTTGCATTTAGGGATATTTTCTTAGGGATTTTTACATGATTTCTTTCAAAATATCCTGCCATTACGGGCGGACGAAAAGCTTTCGTAATCTTAAAGTAGTTTTTTATAAATAACTCCTTTATTTTTAAGTTTAGATAAAATGAATATAATGAAACTTTTAGTAAATTCGATTCCCTATACATTTAATACGATAGTATGATAATTCTCATAAAAATCGGTATTTATTGAGAAAATCAATAAAATGTGCCAAAGTGGAAATCTCGAAGAATCTCGGAGCAAAAATTTTCCGATCATCGTATAAGCTATCCTTATTTCATGAGGAAAGCTAAAATGATTTACTTATAGCTGGAAAAAAATATTTTCTTTCTAAAACTGTGAATATGAGTAAATAAAATACAAAATTAATTTTTTTTGCCAGATTTTGTAAAATCAGTGTTTCAATTACAAAACTTTTTCAAATATTTAATATAAAAAAAAAATCTTAATGAAAATTTGTCTTTGAGAGAGCCCGGGGGGGGGGGGCGCCATAGGAAGGTGGAGCAGCTAGTCAAACCCCCCCCCCAGGATCAAATCCTGGTTGCGCCACTGCTCTAAACTGGCCGTAAAAATAAAGATATATGTTTGATAGTTTTTCGCAAGATTAAAACTTGTATAAAACTGCTATATATATACAATTTCAGCTTGATTGAAAGTACCGGAATTAATGTTTTAACATTGCAAATCACGCGCCAGCATGCGACGACGAGCCAAACGCGCTGGTTTAATAAATATTATTTATTAATTTTACTTTATAATTTAATTAATTAAATTTAATTTAAATATAATATTTGTTATTTTATTCAATTCAAATTGCGAGATAGTCGAGTGGAGACTCTCCAGATTTATTAATTTAATCACAAAATGAATTATATATTTTATTGTATATGTTATAATGGGATTCAATATTTTTGATATTTATTTTATTATCTGGCTAAAAATCTATTTGTGGGAGACCGATTGAGAAACGTTCATTTGGAAGACCATTATTTACAAAAATAATTTCTGTGTTTTTTTATTAGATATTGATGACATTTATAGCCTTTGTTTAAATAGGTATATAAGAAATATTATGGTAAAATTTCATTGTGTAATTGGTCTAGCCAATATTGACTCTATAGCTTCTCAATTTCCCGGGCAGACAGAAGTGAAAAATTCTAAAATCATATTTGGATTCGCCAAGTCATGACATGTGAAAATATGCAAAAATTATTAAATTCTGAGTAATATGCAGTCATAAACTCATATATATATATATATAGGGAAGATTCCTTTCGATGTGACAGCTCCTAAAATGGGCATCCTTAATTTCGCAGTAAATGTAGACATTAGGCGTATTCTAATGGTCATTAAGTGTACACCATATTGCTAAAGAATAGCCATTTTTGTTTTGAGTTGTTTCAAGAAGGTAGGAAGAAACTGTGATTAAATGTAAGATTTTAACTTCTTTCTTCTAAATTACTAGTGTTAATGAACGAAAAGTATAAACAAGATGATAATAGTGAATTAATTTTAGTTTTTGGCATTTTCACAATATAAATTCACTTGCCGTAAAATGAGGCTGGGCTGTTGCTAAGCTATGCCGTGCTGGTTGCCTAAAATAAGCTACTGTAAATGCGCGCTTTTTCATAGTAAACAAATTAAAAAAAAAAACAATTGAATTATAATAACATTTAAAACATAAAAAATAAATGAATAATTAATTTACAATTAAATTATGGTAATTAACTCATAATTAAATTCATTAATCAATTAATAATAGCCTATTAACTATAAATTTATATTGTAATGACAAGGTTAGACCTTAAGTTCACAGTACCTGGAACACCGAGCTCTCGCTCGACCCTTTAAAAAATATTGATATACAATTCTTTAATTATTTATTACAATTATTATATGTTACATTATTGCATCAATCTGATTAAAATGAATAGAACTTGGGGGTACTCAAAAATAATAAATAATATTAATAAATATTAAAAAATATTTTAGTGAAAAAATATTAAAAATTATTAAACTATCTACAAATTAATTAATAAAAGAACAATGAATAAATCTATCTATCAATCTCTGTGGGTCTACGGAACTCGAAAGTTCTTGGTTGCAGCAACCACACCCCTCCAAGTATTCCTATTCCTAGCCACACCCTCCAGTCACTATCCTCTCCCATCTCACTCACATCCTTTCCCACATTCTAGCCACGTGTCCTGCCAACCGTAGCCTTCTAGATTTTATAATTCTAACTATATCTGGAGATGCATAGAGGTCATGCAATTCCTCGTTATGCAGTCTCCGCCATTCCTCGATGACCTGATCTTTCTTTGGCCCATAAATGCTTTACGAATCTCTTCTCAAATACTCTAAATCTACTCTCGTCTCCTAAGGTAATAGACCATGCCTCACACCCAAAAAATAAAACCGGCAAAATAATTGTTTTATATATTTTAATTTTGATCCCCTTTGATAATAATTTTGACGCGATAAACCTCTTTACTGCATGATAACAGGTGATCCCGATTGTAACCTCGCTTCAAACTCATCTCAAATATTATTATCTTTCGTTATTAATTATTACAGAACCTAAGTATTCAAATTTTTCTACATTTTCTAATTCTATATCTTGTATGTTAAGACTTTGTCTTAGCATTATTAATTTTCAGCCCCACCTCTTTTCCTGCTTCGATTAATTTTTTTACGCTTACGATTGTAATTGCCGATTCTCCTATTATATTTAAGTCATCTGCGTAACCTAATACTTAAATTTTTTTTTTGTTTAATTCGAATTCTTTTGACAATGAAAAAATAAATATAAAATTAACTAATAAAAATTTATAAGAATTAACAAAAAATATAACGACAAAACATATCAAAAAATTTTTCTTTTTTTTGGAATATATCACCATTTTATTATTTTTGTTTTTAATTTTTATTTTTAAATATCGATGCACTCGGCAAGCTTCGATCCCTCAAACTCTAGTCGTCAAAACAATCGTTCTAACCGCGCGACTAATATATTTAAGAAATAAATACAAGTTTAGGTAAAAATGAATATAATGAAACTTTTAGAGTAAATTCGATTCCCTATAAATTTAATACGATAGTATAATTCTCATAAAAATCGGTATTTATTGAGAAAATCAATACAATGTGCTTTGACACCTCTTTAAACTACCCTTACTTATGGTCTGATCTTATCCAAAAACAATCCAATCCCCGCCCATCATTCCCAAAAAAAAACATCTAAATATCAAATTTCAAGACAATATCTCATTTTGTTTAGACGTAATCTCGGTAACGAACGGCCGGCCGGCCGGTTCAAAAATTTTATTTTGCAGTTTTGGATTCAGAACCATCTGAAAAGTGGAAATCTCGAAAAATCTCTGAGTAAAATTTTCAAAATTTTCCGACCATCGTATAAGCTATCCTCATTCCATGAGGAAAGCTAAAATGATTTACTTATAACTGGAAAAAAAATAGGAGTAAATAAAATACAAAAATAAATTTTTTTGCCAGATTTTGTAAAATCAGTGTTTCATTTACAAAACTTTTTTAAATATTTAATATAAAAAAAAATCTTAATGAAAATTTGTCTTTGAGAGAGCCCAGGGGGGGGGGGCATCGGGAGGTGGAGCGGCTAGGTAAACCCCCCCCCCCAGGATCAAATCCTGGTTGCGCCACTGATGTATATACATGAATTATAGCTCTATAAAGGAATTTAATTGCATAGAAATCAAATGAAAACTAAAAGCACCCAACGTTTTTAGTTGAATATGAAGCAATTCATTCATAAACTTTGTCAGGCTTATAGAAAAATTATTTTATTCTTTTTAGTCCATGAGAAAAACGTTATTTTATAAAAAAATTTTTATATTTATATTATTTTATTAATTTTAGTGCAATTTTAATTTGATACATTTATTTAATATAAGAAAAATAGAAAAGATAAAGTTATACGAAAATTTGCAAATTGAATAAAATAAATAAAAAATATTAATCTTCTAAAATTGATTTTATGTATTTATGTTAAGTAAATGTTATAATTGAATAATAATAATTATATTATATTTATAAATAAATAATTAAAATTAATATGAGATATTTTATAAATGTATATAGGATATTGTACTCATATTATCTTCATTAAAAAAAAAAAGGTTTTCTTTGTTTCATTTTATCTCCAGGCCAAATATAAAAAAAAAGATTGTTTCCTGTATGCCATTTGAGGGGAAACCTACTCATATTTCATTGGCACTAAACCTGATTAATAAGAATTCATCATTAATTTATAAAATATTTTTAATTACTTTCAAAATGAAAATCTATCCTGAAATCAATATTTATGCTTCAGAATCCGTTGAAAAAAATTAATGGGAGCAATACAAAAAGGGGTTAGTTACTTGCAAATAGAATAAAACAAAAAATGATTATTATTATATTAAATAAATGTTATTAAATTGAATGTTTTAAAAATGAAAACCAACTCAATATTTATCCGTCAGATGGAGTGAATGAAAATTCAAATATTAAAACAATAAATGTTTAATTACATTAAAATTAATTAATTATAATGTAATTAAATTACTTCCATACCTTCTAGGGATCTATTTAAATATCTATAAAAATTTTCAAGTCTATCTCAATTTAAAGCTGATTAAAAATGGATTTCAATTTGTCATAAGAGCGAACAGACGTTAAGTTGATAAAAACGTGATAATAATATATAAAAATAGCATTAATTGTTCAAATGACCATCAAAAAATGTATAATGATTGAGTGAATATGAGAAATATTAAAACAATTTGAATAATTATAAAATATTTTTCAAGAATTAAATAAAAAAAAAACAATTAGGTGATAAATAAAATGCTAAAATGCAATTTTTGATTTTAGTTGTCAATGAAAATTTTGTTTATATCTAGAGATATTCTCATGACATGAGTTTAAAAGATTTAAAAATTTTTTATATAAATTACATTATGAATTAATAAAGTTTATAATATTATAAAGTATTACTATCATTATTTTATTTAGGATTAAGATAATATGTGTTGGGTGGTAGGATATAGTAGGGGGTATAGGAGAAACATAAAAAAACAGCGCATTATGATATAAAAATGTAGAGATAAATGTAAGATACATAAAATTCCAAGTCGCACATTACACAAGAATAATACATATATTTGATTTAGAATAATAAATAAGAATCTCAGTAAAAGTGAATAATATATATTCTATAATATCAGCACTGCGATAAATTGTAGCTCTTTAATCTCAAGTAAGAGACTAACTAATCATCTTTTAATTATTTATTAGAAATATATTAGATTTTAATTTATAAATAAAAAACAAATTCTAGCCATTATTTTCCTTGCCTTTTTAAATGGCAAGTAATTTTCATTATAACTATAAATTTGCTAATAATATCATTAAAACTAAAAAATGACTGTTTATAAATATAAAAAAAAAATATATTGCACATCAATATTAATGCATGATAGACGTTGTTGATAAGTCTTCATTCATATAATAATAAATACTATCACATTTTAATTATTTGAGAAGCAAATTTATTTGGGAACTAAACCCCTTGGCTTTGGGTAAGAATATAATGGTCTAAATCCGCTAGGCACAGCTTCCTCTGCTTCGTAGTACTTTTTATCCCTGAAAAATTATAAATTATTTTCTATTAATTGATTATAAATTAGAACATTGAACTTTGTCAAATGTATATTTTGAATAATAGACGATTATTTTGTTAATTTTTTTATTATTAGTTTGTTTATTTTTTATTTTAAAATATTTTAGAGGATGTCAAATGTCAACTAAAGAAATGATTAAAGATAAAAGACATAAAATTAAAAAAAAACCTAGGGGGCCGCGGCCCACCACTTTGAGAAGCCCTGCTCTAGGGGACGGCAAACCGGACATTTGTCTGGACGTTGAATCTGAAGAGCGTCATTTTGGTTATGAATGTAATAAATTTTACGAAAATAGGGGCGGCAATTTATTCTATTGCCCGGGGCGCCGTAAATGCTAGTTTATACCATGATTAATGGAAATATCTTAAGAATTAATTACTTGTATTTAGAATTCTTTGGGCGCATTCCTCCAATTGGAGCACTTGTTGGAATTCGTCTAAAGGTAATGGATGCAACATCAACATCAATATCTTCATCAGCTTTTAGTGCTTCTTCTAAAACAGCTTGAATAGTGGGTGCTACTGGTGGAACTTCATAATCTTCCGTTGTTCTCAAATGAGGATCTAAAGTTAATAATATAATATTTTGTTCTTTAAAACGAGGACAATTTAAACCCATTTCTTTTTTTAATCGACTATAGTCAGAGAGGGGCCGGTGATTGATAACATTTGAAATTGGTCTATAAGAAAATTCATCTTTAGAATAAGCATTTTTGATCCAGTCATCTTTTTCTTCATCGTAATAAAGTCTTTCGGAAAATTTTTGTTTTAAATCAGGAGAGATAAAATTTTCAATAATCAAATACTTTTTTTTTAGTTCTTTTAAAAGATCATTTCTTGTTTGTTCTAATTCTCGCCTGTCTGAATTATATTCTTCTGTATAATCATGAATTTCTTGCTTTGTACTTTGTAATTTTGCAAATATTTTTCTTAATCTTTTTGTTTTTTCTTCAGCTTCTACATGCAGACTAGCATAAGTTCCCATAATTTCAACAGCAGATTCTTCTTGGAGTTCAAGTTTTTGTTTCATTTCAACTTCTTTTTTCTAATTAAAAAAAAATATATATATATATAAGTTTTATAACATATTTATAATAGATTTAACATTAGAAAGAGCTTTACTACCTTTCGCTCTGCGATTTCTTGATTCCTCAATTCAAGAGCACGTTGTTGTTCATTCGTATGGTCAATTATATTTTTCCCTCCATTTATCAATTTACTTTCTAGTTCCCTTAATTTGACTTCTAATTTTTCCGTAGTTAATTTTTCTTCTTCCAACATTTTCTTTTTAGATTCCAATTCCAAAATTAATTCTTGTTTTGCCTATAAATTTAACAAATAATTAGTTATTTATACCTATTTCCAATTTAATAATTGGGAATAGGTAGAAAGTATGTAATAAAAAACACAAAAACCATATTAGCTTCGTATTAAAAATTATATTACTGATGTCTTGCCCTTTGGGTAATTAATACCCCTATTTCTTTTTTAGTAGAAAATAATATACTAAATAATAACTTAATTATTTGCTTAAGGCAGTGGTTTCCAACCTTTCTGTACCGGCGCCCCCCTTAATTTTTGTAATAATCTAATTTCCTTTTTCAATAGTCGGGCACATTTCTGAAATAATATAACAACAGGGGTGGACCATGGTTCGGAGCATCTCAAAATCATCTAACCATTTTTTTTTTTAGAACCATATTGAAAATATCGAAAATTTTCAAAAGTTTCGCAGGCATTTGAAATTGGTTCTAATACCTTGCAACAGTCTCCCGCCCCCTAAGCGACGGAACGGATGGTTTGTGCCCCACAGGTTGGAAAACGCTGGCTTAAGGCATACTGATCTAATGTATGATATTATGAACACTTTTGAGGGTTTATTATTATTACTTTATAAAAAAAATACATGCCTCTTTAGTCAATTTTCGATCATTTTGAATTTTAATTTCATCAAAATTTTTTTTCTTATCTTTTTTAAATGATACATTTTTTTCTTTTCTAACTTCCATTTGAGAGAGAAGAGTCTGGAAATATCAAGAAATATAAAATTAGAAAGTGTATTTTAAAAATATGATATAAATGGTGTGTCCTGAAAATAATACATTTTTTTTAAATTAATATACAGTAAGACCCCAATTATCCGGGGTCTAGATGGGACAATTTTTATTAATATTTCTTTTTTAAATATGTATCTATGTATGATATATATATTGCATTTTTTTAACTAAAGCATTAGACTGCTTACGGACGTTGTGAACGGATATTAGAAAAAAATTATTTAAAAAAAACAACGAAAAATTACTGGCTTTTTTTTCGAAATAAAAATTTAATTTGAATTTGAGTTTAATTTTGCACCTATACATATTGCTAATTAATCAAACATTTACATAGACATTTCTTAATGCAAATAAAAAGGTTTACATGATATCTTCTGCACAGTTTTTCATCATATTAGTCAATAAAACATTGTGTTTCGATTATCCAAGGTATTCAATTATTCGTGGACCAGGTCCCTAACCCTGATTAATGGAAGTCCTACTGTATTTATAGAAGATATCATTCAGAACTGATATTTTTACTTTGTAATAAATTTTGTTATTTGTGAAACTATAAAAAGTTATAGAATCAATATTTAAAATAAAAAAAATGGAAAAATTTTAAGTTTAAATATTAGATGATTTTCTAAAAACATAAAAACTTTATCACAGACCATAAGTAGAATTTCACTTTAGTTTGACCATACATTCAGAAACACAGAAAGAGTAAAAATATAAGAGAGTCAGAAAGATAAAGATAAAACATCCCGTAGACACCCTCTATAACTCAAAAAAAAAATAGGAAAGTTAATAACAGGAGGTAAAGAGGTTAAGAAGCCATAAAGGAGATAAGTTGAATGTTAAATAATCCAAAAGGCTAGTGACTATCTACAGTCAGTTGCAATGACTTGAACCAAAAATACAGACATTAACACACACACAGATAATGATTGAAAAAAATGTTTTGTTTTTGGACACTTCAAACGTGGAATCTTGAATTAAAACTTTGGGATTGAAAACACAACTTAATTTTTTTATAGAATATATATATAAATTTTAAAAAATACCTTTAAACGAGTAATTTCATCCTGATATTCTCTTAATAAAGTATCTTTTGGGTCTTCATTAACTTTTGGTCTATTTCTAATGTTTTTCGCTCTGTTAGCATAACGTAATGTTGTTAAACTTTCGTCATAATTATAACTTGCAGGACCAACATTTGCAATCATAATAGTTTTAGAATTGCCTCCCAGAGAATCTTAAAAAAATATTAATTTAATATTTATTTTTGTATTAATTTTTTGTCACATCTGAAGTGAAAATTATTTAATCGAATGGTTATAAAATATCAATTAAATACAATTTGACATAGAATTTTTTATCATAAAATTGGTTTATGTTTAAATTTTTCACCTTGTAAGATTCTTGTAAGCTTTGAGTCTCTATACGGAATATGTTGATTCTTTCCATCAGCTAAAGCAGATATGACATTTGATAAAGCTGATAAGGAAAGATTTATTTTCGAAGCCTCTTTCAATCTTCTTCCCTATGAAAATAAATAAATGATCAATTTTATTTATATATTAATGAAATGACTAATTCATAAAATAACAAATTTTCAAATTTAAACTCTTCTTTTTCATTCAATAACAAACTTCAATTTAATTAAACTATTTATTTTAAAAACATAACTAAGTGATTTTCAGCCCTCTCTTTACCAGGGGTTAAAAATATATAAACAATTCAACTGTATACTTTATAAACCAAGACAAATATAAAAATTGCTAAAAATTATATATTATGGTTATATACAATAAAATTGTATGATTTTCGAGGTAATTTAATTAAAAAATTAATAAATCATGAGTTATTTAGATTACATGCGAGAGTAGTGAAAATAGAAAATTGATAAATCTTAATAATAACATACAAATATCACATTGGCAAAGGGTTAGTAATTGGATAAAAGATAAACGAATTGATAATTTACACTAAACACAAACCTTGACTTCTGAGTACTATGAATCTAATATAGACATTTTGCAAATTAGCAATTCCATATGCAGAATAGATTATGAAGATGGAAGATGGAAATATTCGCTTCAATTTAGGACAAACATCCAGGTTGCTAGCCAGAAAAGTTTATGATAAATGATAAATATCTAAATATGCATTTAGATAAAATGAATAATTTTTCATTATTAAAAGGAAATAATATTGAAGCATTGATTTTTATATTTGGAAAACAAATCATTTATTGTATTATGAGCGATGTTTATGCTGTGAATTGTTATTGTGGAATTCGACAATATATAATAAAATAATGGATTTATAAATAAACTTAGATAAATTTTCCAAAAAAAAATATGAATTAAGATAAGATTTTAAAACATAATTTCTACGAGTTAATTCATGTATTTGGAAGCTGTGGGGCAAATTCATAGAATTCTTAGAATACAAAATTGAATTTAAGGAATGGTGTAAATTTAAAGATAAAAATGTAATGAAAATATCCAAACATCTTATGCAATTATCTCGTAATGTAATTTTATAATTTAAAATTAAAAGTATTAATAAATACTGACCGAGGCTCCTGATTTGGATTGGCGTTCACTTCCTGCTAAATCTACTAAATTCAATTTTCCAATTCGAACAATATTTTCATTTTGTATTTGATAGCTCAATTCTACAGTAATTATAAATAGAGCATGAGATCTTGAACTTTGTTCATTCATATTAGTTGACCTTAAAAAGTGTAAAATAAATTTTAAAAAAAAACTACAAAATGAAGTAAGAAGATAAGTTTAAATTATTGTTTTTTTTTCAAAAAATATCATCGTAAAAAGATATGATAATAATATTTTATCAATATTTCATTAAATAATTATTTTTAGAAGGGAAAATTATAGCAATATTTTGTTTATTTATAATAATTTGGTGAAGTGATTTTGATCTCAGCCTAAAACGGGAAAGTAATCAAGGCTATTGAAAATATATATAATTGCTCAATAGCAAGGCTTTAAGATGGTCTCATTAGGAACTCTTCCAGAAATTAAACCATTTCTTGACTTAATTTCAATTTTTATTATTATTACTTTATTAAATTTTAACTTTAAATTTTGTTGATTTGTTTAAATATTTCTACAATATTTGAAAATAAAATTTTATATAGATGGATAACAAATGTATTAATCTTTTCTTTGTCATTTCTAACTCAAATATTAATGTAGATAGAACGATTCTAAAGTTTTTCTTAAATAAGTCGTGACCCTTTCATGTGGAATATAATCTAATATGAAAATAATCTCTAATATCAGTTTTATAAGAAATTTTTCGACTTGACAATTGAATTTCTTTGATCAATATAAATATATCTAATAATAATAAATTTTAATTTTATAATTTTTTCGAAATTGATTTTTTTTTAAATAATTAATATTTACAAGAGTTAAATTTAAAAAAACAATTCTATAATATACAAACAATTAATCTCACAAATTAAGAATCAGGTGGATTTACTAAAGGAATCAAAAGTGCTAATTTTCACTATATTTTATTAATTATAATCAAAATTAAAATTTTGAGTTTATTCGGATAAACAATGTCAATCACAAATGTCTATCATGTAAGAAATTAATTTATGCAACGAATTTAAAACTAATAAAAATTCTCGAACCATATATTAATTTTCTTTAGTTTTTCTTATTTTCACTTATACAGAAAGATAAAATTAGAATAAAAAAATTAATATAAAATGAAAATAAAGATAAGAAAATAACCAATAGAATAAATAAAGTTTTAAATAACATGCTGACCGAGAACCGAAATATATGAAAAGCATAGTTCAACAGACTTACAAAAAATATTATTTATTACTCAGGAGGTGGAGCTATTAAATATTAAACATAATTTTTAAAAAAAGAAATTAAAAATAAAAGTGAATGAATTAAATAAGGAAAAACAAATTATAATATGAAAATATACATTATAAATGATTAGAAAAATGTGGTTATTAAAATAAGAAAATGTAGGTTATATAAGAAAAGCCAAAGAGATATAGTGAAAGTGAAAATGAGCAAAATAATTCCCAGACCAAAAATGTTTCCGGGCCATTTATGTTATCCAAATATCCAAAATTTAAATATAAAATAAATTCTTAAATCTAAATCAAATTGACCATAATTGTGTTAGATATTTAATATATAATTTTAATTTTTATCTATATGTATTTTATATATAAATACCCTATTGAACGATTTTTATTTCCGACATTCATAACATGAACAATTTCTTCAACATTTCTACAAACACAAGTTGATAAATCTTGAATATATACGCCAGATGATGCTGATTCACGTAATTCAAGTCTTTTGGTTTGATCTTGACGCAATAAATCTCTAGAAATATATTTTTTATATAAAGTAAGACTTAAATGATATATAAATTTATATAAAAAACACTCTTGTTAAAATTTATACCTTATTTCTTCTTGATATATTTCTAAATAAGAAGTCCTTACTAAACATTGAATATCTGATGTTCTATTTATATAATTAAAAATTTGATCGAATGACTTTGGGATAATTCCTTTTTGGTTAATATCACATTTACTTCCTACAAATATAATCTCAGATTAACAATCAATATATATAACCACACAATAATAATAACTGTTCTACTAAGTCCATCCAACCCTTGAGGCCTTCTAGTTCCAAGCAATAGGAACCCCCACCTACAGATTGATAACTAATGTGGTAAATGGGCTCAAAAATTGATATAAAAACTTAATTTAAAAAATAAAATATATAATATATCTTATATTATAATTAATATTACAAATGTAACTGTATAAAATTTATTACCTTCCATTGTATAAGTTTTTCCAGTTCCAGTTTGTCCATAAGCAAATATAGTACCATTAAATCCTTCTAAAACGGATTTTACTAAAGGATATACAGTTTCTTCATATAGTTCATCTGTAGTAGAACTTATAAAAAAAATTAATTATATTGATAATTGAAAGTATTTATATTTTTATAAAAAAACTTACTTCCAATCATAGACTGCATCAAACGTAAATGACTTAATACTTTCAGGACCTTCTTCTTTTGGATTTCTTATCTCAACTAAGCCTTTGTCAGTATAAATATCTACTACCCTGGAAAAATTCATATTATTAATAAAATATATGATTAAAATCTAGAGAATTTGATTTGACTTATAAAGCAAATATGTGAAAACAAAATTATAGTAAAAATTAGTTATAAATAATTCAAGTTTTTGTTGTATTATTGCTATGTTATTTTGCTCTTTAAAATAAGTAAAAATTCTAAATTTTATAGATTAAATTTCACTATTTAGGAAAGAGATATTTGCTAGCGATTTATAATATTATTTATGATATTGAATCAATAGATATAAAAAAATCGGCTTAGAAAAAAATATTATTTATACAAATATAAAAAATAATACCTTGAATATGAATTAAAAATTTCCTTTTCACTCATAGGTCGACATCTCACAACTACTTTAATAGCTTCATTTAATGGATTTTTCTTAGACTGTAAATAAATAAATTAATTTTAAAAAACAATTTAAAATACTTATATATAAAAATATATAAAAGAATCTACCGATTTTAGATCCTTATCTGACATTTTGGTTAATTGTTCAGTAATTGAATGGGGAAATTTAATTATATTTAAAGTAAAAAATTTTTGAAAATTATTTTAATGAAATAATTCCCACTTAATTATAAATGACAAATGGTTATTAAGTTATAAATTAATTATTTTTATATATATATATCTATATCTATAATATATATAGATATAGATATATATATATATATATATATTTATTAATATAATGAATTTATGTTAATATGTTTAATAAGAATTTAAGAAATAAATTTTTCACAGAGTTTTATATAATAATATTTGTTCTATTTTAGAATCGAACATAGATAATCGAATGAGTCTCAACCAGTCAACTTGTATATAAGGAATAGTTTTCTGTCATGTTGGGCATGAAGATAGCAATTATTTTATGACTGAAAAGACCACAATCAGACCACAATGCATTGGATGGTCTGTGGCACAATGGTTGACTCTTAATTATGTTTCTATTTAAACTATTTAAATTTAAATTTAAATTTAAACAAAAAGATTTTTTTATTTTTATATACCACTTATTATGAACACTTCTTGTATATCTAATATATATATATAATATGAAAGGCAAAAATAATTTTAAAATATTCATATCTATAAAGGACGAAAATAAAATTATAAGATATAACATAATACAAAAATAAGTTGACCTGTGGCCAGGTCCGAACCGACCGACGGTTTGAAGTAAATTAATTTCCAGCTACAGAAACAATTTCAAATAATTTTAATATATCTATTAATGCAATAAAAAACAGATATGGATACATAAATAATAAATATAAACATTTTTAATTTTATTTTATTTATAATATATATGCAAGACCAGGCTGTGACGTCATGAATGGCTGGATGACGTCATATAATTTTAAATCAAGAAAAAACTAATAAATATGATTTTTCTCGAGGATAAAACCAATACAAAGTGCATGATTCGTGGTGATATATAAAAAAATCTCCTCATGTGAAATTTGGTGTGAAAATAACCCTTCCCTTCCTATCGTCGATCGCTAATACTACCACTTCCGGTTTCCGGATTTGCGCCAAAAGTTGATCAATTCATCCCACTGATGCATTAAGTAAATATACCAAATTTCATCAAAATCGGTTGAGCCGTTCAGGCTGTACACATCTATACGGACGGACAGACGGACAGACATCATGCTAAAAATACTTTTTTCTGTTAAGAAAATGCATGATTCGTGGAGATATGTAAAAATCTCCACATGTGAAATTTGGTGTGAAAACAATACCTCCCTTACTATCGTCGGTCGGTAAAAAACTAACTTTAATATATTCAAAAAACAGCGATCAATAATATTATTATATTAAATAGTATTTATTAACATAACAATTTTTTATGAAAGTTTAAAAAAATTAATATAATAAATAAACAATAAATAATTGTGTATAAACAGATAATTAAGCATAAATTTATATATATAGGGATAAAATATAATTCGTCTTTGTCATTTTTGACATCTAGCTAAAGTTTCTCATTTATATTTTTCAAAGTTTATATATATGTATAGTTAGTTTAAACTAAGCAATATTTATTTTTTTCAAAGATATTCTGTACAACTTAAAATTAACACCCTGTATATGTATGGTTTATCTTCAAAAACTAAAACAAAAAAACTTTTTAACTTTTGAATTATTATTATTAAGCTTGCAAGAAGAGTATAATCAGTTGTTTCTTTATTGTTAGAACATAAAATAAAAGGATATAATGAAAAAATATCTAGCGTTCAGTATTCAATAATAGATTCTTTTCCAGAGCTGGTAGATTCCCTTAATTAGAAACGCTGTTATCCACTTCTTAAATAAGGTGCTCTTCAGATAAGCTTGAGCATGGAAATCATGCTAAATAACTACAAATTATAACAATAAAAGAAGAAATTCAAAATTAATTATTTTAATATTTAAAAAAAAAATTAGAAAGAATAATGAATGTAATAATATATAAAGAAACAAGGGGAAATATATTTTTAAGATATGTGTAAAATTTAATTAAATTTAAAATAAAATACAATTTTATATTAAAATTGAAATGGGATGTTTATTATCGTAAATAAAATATTTCACTTTATACGTGACAATAATTCTTTAATAGTTCCAAAAAAAAAAAAGCTATTAATATTATTAATAGTATTAATATGAAAAAATTAACTTGATATAATACATATAGCGTCATCTATTGATATTAATCCACACTAAACTTTAACTTTATACGTATCTTGTAAAAATATTAGCTTGATTTAATACATATGATGCTATCTATTGATATTAATCTACACTAATTTTTTTTAACTTTTATATGTTTCTTGTATTTTTACAAAAAATATTAACTTGATTTAATAAAAATAACCTTATCTATTGAGAATAATATTCACTATATTAATATATTTAACGAGGAATAATCTTAATATATGACGTTAAATGTATTAAATTGAGTTAAGTGTAGATTTATCTCAATAGATGACGGTATATGTATTAAATCGAGTTAATATTTTAACAAGATAAATATAAAATTAAAGTTTAGTGTAGATTTATCTCAATAGATGACGGTATATGTATTAAATCGAGTTAATATTTTTACAAGATACATATAAAGTTAAAGTTTAGTGTAGATTAATCTCAATAGAAGACCCTATATCTATACACTTAATATTTATTTAAAATTATATATTTTAATAATTCTAATAATAATAATAATAAAAACCACCTCTATTCCCAAAAATCTCCATAAGTTTTGAGATATTCACTAGCTAGGCTTAACATATTCTGGTAATTTTGCGACCCAGTTAAATATTTAAGTTTGCGATGTGGGTCATTAAATTAAAAGGTTGGACATCCCTGTACTAGACGTATGATTCAAATTTGTCTCTTGGGTAGCAAAGGAAGAGTAAGATGAGGGAATCAATTGTCAGAAACTTTCGAAATTCGAAATGGGTTAAAACAAGGAGACGCATTATCACCAATTTTATTTAATTTAGTTCTGGAATATGTAATTAGACAAATTGGGGAGAGGTCAAACGGAATCGAATTAAACAAAAAAATTCAAGTATTAGGTTACGCAGACGACTTAAATATAATAGGAGATTCGGCAATTGCAATTATAGATAGTGTAGAAAAATTAATTGAAGCAGGAAAAGAGGTGGGACTAGAAATTAATAATGCTAAGACAAAGTAATTAGTAACAGAGATGAATAGTATTAACACACAACATCTTAATATACAAGATATAGAATTTGAAAATATAGAAAAATTTAAATACTTAGGTTCTGTGATAACGAAAGATAATAATATTCGAGATGAGTTTGAAGCGAGGTTACGGGAAGCGCCTGTTATCATGCAATAAAGGGGCTTATGGCATCAAAATTATTATCACAAAGGGGATAAAAATTAAAATATATAAAACAATTATTTTACCGGTTGTATTATATGGGTGGGAGGCATGGTCTATAACCCTGGGAGATGAGAGTAGATTAAGAGTGATTGGGAATAGGATTCTTCGCAGCATTTATGGATCAAAGAAAGATGAGGTCACCGGGGAATGGCGGAGATTGCATAACGAGGAATTGCATGACCTCTATGCATTTCCAGATATAGTTAAAATTATAAAATCGAGAAGGCTGCGGTGGGCAGGACACGTGGCTAGAATGGGAGAAGATAGAATGGCGAAAAATATTTTGGTAGGGAGACCGAGTGGGAAACGTCCGCTTGAAAGACCAAGGACGCGGTGGGTGGATAATGAGGGAAGGGACATGAGAGAGATGTGAGAGGATAGGGTCTGGAGGGTTGTGGCTCAGAATAAGAATACTTGGATGGGTGTGGTTGCTGCGGCCAAGAACATTCGAGTTCCGTAAACCCACAGAGATAGATATAGATAGAATACATTTGGAAATTATTACGGAATGATTGTTAAGTATAAAGTGAAATATTTTATTCATTTCACTTTTAATTCAAAATTGTGATTTATCTTATTTTAAATTTAATTATATTTTGTTAAATACAAACATATCAATATTTTTGAATTTATCGTTTCACTGTAATAATTTGTAGTTATGTGTCTTTATTTCCATGTTCAAGCTTATCTGAGAGGGACAGGCAGACCAATAAGAAGTGACAGAAGAATCTATTATTAAATCTTGAACACTAATTTTAATTATTATTTCATTTTATCTACTGGTTTAAATTCAAAAAATAAACAAAATACAGATAATATTTCTAATAATAATAAATCAAAATTTAAATTTTTTTTTCTTTTAGTTTTTATTTGTTATTGAAGATAAACCATATACAGGTGGTTAATTTTAATTTGTAATGTATTATTATCTCGAAATGTTAAATCAGAAAACCATTTTTATATCAAGAGACTAGTTTTAATTAATAATTAAAAAAATATTCCTTCCAATGGTTCATCATTTTAACTTTCATCAACAACTAGAATTTTGTTAATTACTTAGCAATGAAGCTGCACAATTTCTAAAAAATAATTATATAAATTAATGAAGCTAATTTTTCTTCTTTAATGTAAAGTAAAATAATTTTTAATTTGTTTGTAAATCTTAGTAACCTTTATAGAAAATAACTATTCTATTTGATTCTTAACATTTATTTCATTTCAAATCGTCCAAATGTAATTAAACTTTTAATTTTTAATTGTTAAATAAAATTTTTGAATGGAATATAAAAATTATAAATTTTTTACTTAATTGTAAAAAATGACTGAGACAAATAATAGATTTTCCCACTAGAGACCGCTAAACCAAACCATGTTAGAGCCGTTAGAGCATGATTGCCTGTGTTCCAGATGGTTCGAGATAATGCCAGGAAATTTAAGTTTTTAATCTATTGGTAGAATCGAGTAGAATTAAATAAATAAGAGATGGAATACTAGTAGTACTATATAGGGGGTCATGATCTATTTTTAAATAATTAAAACAAAAAAATTTTATTGAAATATTCTTGAGAAAAAAATTAAAAGATCATTTTTTACTATAAAAAATTCTATAAACAATTGAATGAATATAACTATATCATAACCTCTATTTGGTTTATATTGTATTTATTAAACAAAAATGACGATCTAATTATTTTTATATAAATAATATCGTTTATTAATATAATTTTTACTAAAAAATTCTTTATTACTCCTTAAATGACAATAATAATAAAAAATAATTAAAAAATTGAATAATAAATTTGTGACAAACAACATTAATTGAATAAAAAACTTATATTATTTTTATAATTTAAAATTAAATAAAAGATCAAATTCTTATTTGTATATATTTTGGTTTTTTTCAATTTTCATTGTTGGCATTCTGTTCATAAATATTTTTACAAATCTCACCTTATTTATAATAAATAAGAAATGCAATTCGATAATTTTGTTATCTTTAATCAAAATATTTTTAACTTAATTATTTCTTGTTGATAATTAAAAAGGATTATTTCCAAGAGGCGATTAACATTTTAGCCAATACACTTCCTGCTCGATGTGATCTTGGTTTCTAAAATTCTTGATCTCTTTATCCATAATGAAGAAGTTGACATTTACTTACTCGACAGGTAATTTATGTGGGACATAAAGGTAATCCGAAGCAACGTTATTTTTATATAATCCTTTTATTCTAATTTTCTAAATGAACTTTTATATTTTCCAGCCAATATTCTCAACTTGTCTTCAATTGCCATTTAGGTCAAAAGGTTCAATTTTCATTTCATATATTATTTTTGGTTACGATGAGATTTGTACCTGAGAAAGAATCTGAAATTTAATTCCACGTCTAAATTAATTTATGTCATTCATCAACAATATCATATATTAATCAATATATTTCTATAAACTATTATTATATTTTATTACATTATACATTTATTTAAATCATATTTATTTATATTCATCCACAAAATAAAACTTAAAAAATATAATCTATGTGTATTTATATTTATTTTATATAATTATTTTTGAAAAAATTTTTTTAATTTAAATTTTTAAATATATTTATATTTCTTCATAATATTTGAAAACGATATTTTTCTTTCTTACAGGTAGTAATGATATTAAAATGATAAACTGGACAATTTCTTTGGGAGTTGTTATTTCATTAATCACAGCATTTGCTCTTTGTTTATGTGGTTGCAAAAAGAAGATACCTAAGTAAGATATTTATTATATTGAATCAAAGCTTTTCGTGTTAGTGTCAGCTTCATTTTCTGCTTTGTTTTGTATTATTATTCGTATTTTATTTTCATTTTTTCCTTTCTCTCGTTTTAATTTCATTGAGTGTTATTTGTTCTTATTAGGAATGAATTGCAATTGCTAGGCTTGGCTGGAATGGTAAAAATAACAAATCCTGATGAAGCATTTAGTCCATATGAACCTTCTAAAGAAAATTTGAATAATATTCCTCAGGAAATTACTACTCCAGAATCTTGCCATTCAAATAAAAGGTTCGCATATATATTTTAAAAGTGAAAATATTTTCTAGATGATTAAAATTATTACTATTATAATAATACTAGGATCACCCATAATTTTAATCCCTACTTCTATTACATTTAATTAGTTATCCAATTGACATATTAATCTACCAGATTATATTGATTAATTTTATCTACATTTCATGTTTTTTAAAACAATTATAATATTTTACTATTGTTAAATGTTTAGTTTATTTTCTGCTTTTCAAATCAGTATTTCCTATTTTTGACTTCCACGAGTAAATTTTGTATTTTCTGCTTGTTAAAGAATACCCATTATATAAAGTGTTTGTCGCTGTTTATACTCATTATTTAGAATTATTTATAAATGAAATGTTTAAAATAAATTGTTGATACATGTTAATGTGCATGTCTTTGCTTTTATACATATAATAAGATTTTTTAAAAATAAAATAACTAATTATATACCTTGATTTAGAAGATATCAAAATGAAATTTTTATCTTCAAATTATAATTTCAAACCAAACTTATATTTTGCAACATTCAATAAATAATATTCTAAAATATTTGTTTAGGTCTTCTACATCTGCTAATCGAAGTTTGCCTGACATTCCTATAGTTTCTGTAATTTTGGACTCTGATAGTGTAGATCCAATTGATGAAACAAATGGAGATCAAAATTCCGCTCTTTATGCAACAGTAGAAGAAAAGAAAAATCTCGCTGATTCATTATCAGGTATAAAATAGATTATTCTAAACATAATAAATAAATGTCTGTTTTATCTTTATATTATATATTCAGGTCCTTTATTAATCGATTGTGTACCATCTACTTCACAAGAAAAGCAAAAAATAGATGCAAAACAAAATGATAATTTTCCTCCTTACGCTCAAGTAGTTAAAGATCATCCATATGATCGACTTAAAAAAAGTGAGAAATATGTTTTATTTTTTATTGAATTTCAATACTATGATCTAATTTATTTTTTAAATTTTTTTTTAAATCAAATTTAGCTGATCATCCATATGCCAAAGTTCAAAATGATTCTGAACCGGAATTCTCAAGGTAAACAGCTTGCTTTCTATATTATTTATTAATATAGAAAATCATATTTAACATCATTATTTTTATTATAAATATAATTTTAATTTAATTTTTTCAATGAATCCGTGAGCGATTCGTTTATTAGCCGCAACGGATAATAAGTCATTAATATTTAATAATAATATAAATAAAATATCTTGTAAGAGGTTTTAAAAAAATGATTTTTCGAAATATTTCTTTGGTTCGAAGTTTTTTATTATTACTTTGATTTTGTTATTAAAAATATATCCAAATACAACTTTATTAATGACCATGTTAAATTAAATAATATATATTTTATTAAATCCAGATTTGAAGGAGATGCTCTTGAAAATTCTACTACTAATCCTGTACCACCACCGAGAACAAGGAAATCATCCTCACAAAATTCTTTACATGAGGACAGCACGAATACAGATCTTAATAACCATGAACAAGAAATTGCTGCTGCAACAGCAATTACAGGTCGAATGACAGCTAATCAAAATTTTCCTTATATTACTCCTCCAAGCCAAACACATCTTCAATCTGATTTTCCTCAAGATTCTCCAGATTCAAGTAATACAATTTGAAACTTTTTGTTATATATTTTTTCCATTTTATTTTCCATTTGTTTATGAATATAGACATCTATTAATACTTAGATTCTTGTACGTTTGTGAATAATTAATTTTGAAGATTAGAAAAACCGTAAGAGTCGTAAGAAGCAAAATAAATATAGATATAAAAAAAGAGCGATAAATTTATAAATATTTGAAGAATGGAAGGACAGGACTGAGGTATATCAAAGAGATTATTGACTGTTTTCACAGAATGAAGTCTGTTGACGATTACATATATTCATCAGACTTGATTTTAGAACTTTTGAATTTGTCTTTTATTAGATATATTTTTTTTCCTCATAGTTGAACTTCATAGATGGGTTTTATAGAAATAATTAATTGTTAATTGCTATTTGAATGTAGCGACCTTTAAAACCAGTATAATCAATTTAGTTTTTAGTACTTATATGACTCTTCTTTGCAAGTCTTTTATTTAAGTATATCTAGGAATTAATGTGGTCTTTTTGGGTATAAATTTATTTAATAGTTCAGGGATTATCAAATTTATGAAACTTCTGAAGTATCAATTAAAAGAACAACTTTTTTAAATAATCTTCTATTTCAATTTAAAAAGAAATTGAAGTGTAGTTAGTAATAAATAATTGTAAGAACAGATTTTAATATTCAAAGCACTTAACGACTGGCAGTGACTGGCGATCACTGTTTTAGCTTAACATTTGGGAAAAAATATTTAGCGTCTCACATTCATTTTCTATTTTATCTTTTGCTTTGTTTTATTGAACAATGACAGTTTCACAATCATAGTTTGAAATTTTTTCCAAAGAAAGGAGATGCTTCTTGGATTATAGCGTTGTAGATAGTACATATAAATCTGGCTTACCAGAATACAGTTCGCACTATGGTGCTTTTCTTGGATCGACCCTTCTTAAGTTGTTTATTTCACTCGGTGTTGTTTGATACAGTTTATGTGGCTAGGTGAGTTTTACTTATTGCTTGTCGTTCTCATCTGAATCATTAATGCAATAAAAATTGATAAAAGGTAATTAAAATGTTAATATGTTTTCTTTATCATTACTTTCTAAGCTATTGTTTTGTTTACTTGTATATTATTTATATATTAGCGTTTAGTCGTTCTTCTAAGAGTGTAATTATTCTCATCGTATGCTGATAGCTTTTTATCTTTCTCCAACAACATTTTTATAACTATTACTGTCTTATTCAGTATTTTCTTTATAAATAAAAATCTATTTGAACATTTTTAAGTTTCTTTTATATACTCAACTAAAGATATTATTAAAAAGTAAGTTATAATGCTTAATTTGAATATTTATTTTTAGATTTTTGTAGATATTTCAGCTTGGGCAACTTGATCATGTTTTTTTCTATCTATAAGAGGTCTTTTTTAGATTTTTAATGAGAAGTTCACAATTAAAACTTATAATATTTTTTAAATTTATTTAATCTATTTCAGAAATAATTTTAATTTCTTTTTAGAGGGATATACTAGTATCAGTGTAAGAGAACCTCTAGCAAATATAAAAGCTCAAACTAAAAGTCGCACTCAAGAGCTTGTAGATTCCCACTACACATCCGTATCTGATGATTCAGGTATTATTTATAAGTTATTTTAATGGAATTAATTTTTTTTAATATTAATTAAGATAATTTTTTTCAGAGGAAATGTACGAAGCCATAGAAGATCAAGGGGGTGTATATACAAGTGGAAGTGAAACATATGCACAGATCGAACCACTTTCTTCTCTTCCTTTAAGAACACCTGTCCGAGCTATTGTTCATGAAAGTCCTGCTTCTCCATCCTTAATACTTAATTCATCTCTTGATTCTACAGGAGATATTGTTAATAACACTCAAACCACAAATTCTTCCAATAATGGGTTAGCATCATCCACGAGTCCTTCTAATGCAAATATCACTGAAGTTCACTCTCCTCCTCAGCCGCCTAGTGTAGATAGTTTGAAACAGGTGGCACAAGTTCATTCTCGACAAGGTGTATATATATATATATATATCAATTATTTTAATTTGGTTATTAATATGAATAATTTATATTAATAACTATCTACTTTTTAGCCTCCTCTTCGAGTGCAGCAAGTTCAGTCGCAATTCTCGGTTCTCCCAAACCAGAAAAACGTCAGGCAAACTCACCTTTACCACCGCCACCCTCCATATCAGTGACACCATCTCATGAATGTTCATCGGAACATGAACCAATCAACAATACTTCTAGTACCGTTGTTAATTCCATTAATGTTATTAATGATCCCCTTGAATTGACTATAGGTAGTTCAACTTTAGAAGATATGTATGCCAAAGTTATAAAAAAAAATAGAAATTCCAAGTCAAATGATGGCAATAAAATAACATCGAAACCCTATAAAGAGAATCGTTTCTCTTGTGAAATGGTAACCAATCATGATCAAATGGATGTCGAGGTATTATATTCATCGGAGCCTGAATTAACTTTAAATATAAAAACCGATTCCAATCCAAATAATATTCCATTTTTAAACACATCTGGCTATGAAAGCATTGGCCCCAGCCGTTCCAATGTACTACGAGCAACAGGAAGAGATCCAAACTACGAAAAACTTCAAAAGAAAAGTTCATCAAATAAAGATTTAACAAATTCTCCTGAAAGTATTAAGGATTCAAAAGGTGATATTGATCCTGGTTATGCTTGTATAAAAAATAAACCACGTATTCAGCCTGACAATGACGATCCTGGTTATGAAAAGGTTGATAACTCTAAGAATGATCCTGGCTATGAACAAATAATATCGAGAAGTGGAAACCAAATTCAAGAACCCAATTATGCTAGTATTTCTAGAAATCGAATTAAACGACCTGTAAGCCAATGTAGTGGTTCTGAAATCGGTTACTTAAGTATTTCAAGCGATCCTTCAGATTCCGGATACGAAAGAGTGCCATCTAGAAGGCCCATTGAGGGAAGTTCGAGCAATGATCCTAAATATGCTTCATTTAAAAATAATAAAGAAAGGGATATAAAATATATAGATGATCATCTTGGACCCGCCGAACCTAATTATGAATGCATGCCTTGCCATTCCACAGAAGGAAGTGAATCGGACCCTAATTATGAAAGTGTTCATTATTTTCCAAATGTTAAACAGGAACCTCCTTATAATATTTTAGAGAATCACTCTGCTTCTTCTTACTCCCATAATGAAGAACGTGGATCCCTATTAAATAATAACAATTTATTACAAAATTATATTGAAACGAATTCAGAACCAGGATATGAGCAAATTGGTTCTAATAAAACATCGACATACAGTGATAATAGTAATATCAAATTATAATAAAAAGCAAAATTTATTTGTACATGCATTTAAAATTTTATTTCTTAAAATAATTTAACATTGTGAATATAAATGATCATTTAGGTGCTTCTTTTTTCTCTTAACTATAAATAAATATATTTTTATTTATGTAATACAGTACTTATATCATAAAATTATTTAAGAAATATAATTTAGATCAATAGATAAATGCAGATTGATATCCATAAAAGTTTGATATATATATATAACATATCGATATCAATCTGTATCTATCTACATAGACACATATAGGTAAATATTTAATTTTATGATATAAACACTTACATTTGATATATATATATATATATATATATATATATATTAAAATTTAAATCTATCTATCTCTACTGTTGTATAGATAGATAGATTTAATTTTTAAAATCATATTTAATGTATTAAGTGACCTTTTTCATCTCAAAATATTTATTCTTATATTAATTAAAAAAAAAGAATATAATTATCAACGAATCTCCAAATAAGGAGAAGGGTATATGTCAAAGTTATAAAATCATGTTTTTTTATCCACTTTAAAAAAAATTATTCAACCTATTTTGTGATAAAACAAATTTTTTAGTCTTTTCCTACAAGTTTCATTTTACTCGACAATTTCTTCCTATTTTTATTTTTATTATTATTATTATATATATATATATATAAATATTTTTTTTATATATTCTCTATTCAAGGATATTATTAAGCGATATTATCCTAAATATTTTATTCATATACATTATAATAATTCTTTACAAAAAACATATAATGTATAAATTTATTTATAAAAATTAATAAAATTTTTCGTTAATATTTAAATAGTCTTTATTATAATTAACAAATATTTACAATATATATATATATATATATATATATATATATATATATATTATGGTCATTATTCTAGAAAACGAATATTTTAATTTTCCCTATAATTAGTTAATTTTTTTATTAATTAAACTTTTAATTTAGATTGATGTTTAAACACCTCAAAACTAAGAAAAAGGTTTTAATGAATTTTATATTTAGACAATAAAACATTTCGTGAAAGGCATTATTTTATCGTATATATTAATCCTATAATCATTTTCTAAAAACTAACAAAACACCTTTCAAGAAATTTAGTCATAAAGTCTTTAATATTATAAAAAAATGACAATAATGAATGGTAATTTTAATTCATTCAACAACGCCACCTACCTTCATAGACTCAAACTTATAAATTCATCTCATATTATTGTATTTTCATCATGTATTGATGCTCTGTGATTTTCATTTTTAACATCTATGACATCTATTAAATCCATTATCGTAATTTTAAAGCAGTCTGTGCACGTCATTTTTACCCTCGTGGTTCTGAGTCTCTTTTCGAATAATTTCCATTCTCCATCAACACTGTTGGTATTTTTCTTCTGATTAATTTGATTAGTTCATTTCATCATCTTTTTGCAAATCTTAGTGATTTGCTGATACATTTTTAATTTTTGATTTGAACTTGTAAGTCGATTTATATTAATGATTGCTTAATTTAATTTTTTTTTTGATTCTTGACAAATTCTTTCATATTTTTTTGCCGGTTTGATATTGTTAATATTATAACCTAATTTTAGGCTATGGAGCCTGTTCCCGAATCTATTAATTTTCCGGAAAAAGAGGAGGAAATGCTTCAATTTTGGATTAAACTTGATGTATTTCAAAATTGTTTAAAACAGTCTAAAAATAAACCCAGGTATTTATTTAATTAATAAAATAATATGACATTAACTTATGACTAGATTTTTTATTGTATTTTCTATAAAATATTAAACTATTAAACTTGTATTAGTCATTTTTAATTTCATTAATGGAGTTTAAAATCAAATAAAGAAAGAAATAATGAATAATATATTTTTGGATACTTTATTTAAAAAAAAAAAATATTACAGATATACATTTTATGATGGACCACCATTTGCCACCGGTCTACCACATTATGGCCATATTTTGGCTGGTACAATTAAAGATATTGTTACACGATTTGCACATCAGCAAGGATATCATGTCGAAAGACGATTTGGCTGGGATTGCCATGGTCTTCCAGTGGTAATTTTTTAATTTATCTTCTTAAGGTGCCGTCTCCGTTTCGGAGTTTGGCTATCATCATGACTAGGATAGCCTTAGAAGCTGCCCAGCCATGATAATTTTTCTTGGGAATGTTAATACGGTGGTTTCCCGTTGCCTTCCGCATGTATGAACTGACAGTTCCTGGAGCCGGAGGCAGCTGATGATGTTAAATTGAATTTTATTAGAAAAATTTGTTCTTAGTTGGAATCGAACGCCGACTTCTTGTGTAGAAAATTGTTATGCTACACGCTCGGCTAGCTGCCTCCTTTTAATTTATAATATAAAAAAACAAGTTTTATTTTATAGATGATCTTATAATTAGTTATTCTTTTTTTATATAGGTAACTAAAAAAATTATTCTTGTAAATTTCAAGTATTTATTAAGTTTTGTAATGGTTATGAATTGATAGATGAGTTATTTTTTTTGTTGTGCTTTTTTTACTGATTTTGGATCTTTCTGTATGTTCATCAAAATAATAAACGATTTGTAAAGCTTTGTAATCTAAAAAAATAGGATATTATTCTTTATAAGGTAAACGTACCAGTGGTGGACCATGTTAAGAGAAATTTTCATTAAAAACACTATTATTCTGTAATAAAAGTGAGAATAACAACAAAACAACTGCTAACATATTGTACAGCTATTTTTAATTATCACTACAACACAAACATTCGGTTAATATATATATTTAAATATTTTTTTTAAATTTTTTTCCAAACGTATTTTTTGTTCTAGTAGTTGGCTATCTGAGTAGTAGTTTTAGTAGTTGTCCATATTTTGATCCAGTAATGCAGTGGTTCTCAACCAGGGGTACGCATGTGTTGTCCGAGGGGTACATTTTAGCTTCTGTATAAAATGGCGAATTTTATTAATTTTTTGTGATAATAATAAATTTTCTATATTTTTTAATAAGTTTAATACAACATAAAGTAGTATAATTGCTTACCTTTGAGTTTTAATGAAAACATTAGGAATGTTATGTATTTGATTGTTATATTTTGAATGAAGGTTGTATTAGAATAGATACACAAGTATAACTTTGTTCTTATTTGTTTTTTATTAAGAATATTATCATGATTCAGATATTTTTATATCGCTTAATAATTAACAAATGCGTCAGATATGACATGTGCTATTCCTTTTTTATCAATATTTAAATAAAAAACAAATAAGAACAAAGTTATACTTATGTACCTATTCTAATACAAAATTATTCATTAGGAATGTTATTTTGTTATCTTGTAACTACAATGTAGTTTACATTACTGCGCGAACTTTATTTTAGCCTATCACGCACAATGCGTTAAGAACAGGAGTCGTATGTAGCCGTTTCAGTTAGTATTATTGTATTCGAGTCGATGCACATACTGATTTTTATTTTCCGATTTTTTATTTAAATTTATACTGCTAAATTATAAAAATGGACAAATTTGTGACTAGAGGAAGAAAGAGACCTAACGAAAGTTCTGACATGCCTAGCACAAGTAGATCTACTTCACTTTCTTCAAAACGAAGATATTATCAAGAGGAATATTTAAAATTTAGTTTTTATTATTGTGGTGATGAAACACATCCAATATCATTGTGTTTAATCTGTGAACAAAAACTCAGTAACAATTGTATGAAGGCCTCGTTGTTGTCTTTTCAACTTTGAAAAAAATCATCCAACGTTAAATGTTAAGCCAATTAATTATTTTGAAGAAAAGAAACAAAATTATTTAAAAAAATCTAAGTTAATGAAGGCAGAATTTACAAATACTAATAAAGAATTACTGGTAGCTTCGCTAAAAGTAAGTTACCGTATTGCCCTTCAAGGAGAAGCACATACAATTGGTGAAACTTTGATAAAACCCTGCATTATTGACATTTGCAAGACAATGTTTGGACCCAAAGAGTTGAAAAAAATTCTACAAATGCCACTATCTAATGATACTGTCAAAAGAAGAATTTCAAATTGTGCAAATGATCTTCTTCAAGAACTTATTAAAAGAGTAAAATTGTTGCCTTATTTTACAATACAACTAGACGAGAGTACTGATGTAATAACTTGGCAGTTCTCATAGTTTTTATTAGGTATCAATATAATGATGAGCTTTCTGAGGAATTATTAATATGTGACGATTTAAAAAGCTATTTCATTGTTAAGCAATCCGAAAGAGGCTCTTCTTGATATTTATCGATATCTCGAGTTTAATTTGAAATTCAAAAGCTTATTTTGATCAAAAATCTATCAAATGGTCCACGACTGGTACGTTTACCTTAATTATATATATTAGAGGTATATTATAAATATTGCTTTTTACTATTAACCTTTTTTAAGTATAATGAAAGAAACTAAGTTATTTATTTCTAGTTTAAAATTATTATTAATTACTTGAGATTTATTTATTACTTGTTATTTAATAAATTTGAAATTTTATAGATTTTAAATACAATCTATATCTCCCAGACCCCTATTCAGAAATTGACAAGGGGGCAGTTACCCTCTCCTAAAAGCAGAAATAATAATAATTAAATGTTAACACACACAAGTAATAAAACAAACTATTAGTTTTAAATCACTCCTTTAATTAAAATTAAGTTTTAACGTTACGAAATGAACGATCGTGACTTCTCCCCCACTAGCTTTTATCCTAACTTTATCGTATCTTAACCCTTTTTTTTACTTCCTACATATATAACATTATATATATATATATATTCTTATAATATTTTACTGTCTCATATATTTATTTATATTTATTGTTGGTGGTATGCTTATTTGTTTTGTAATTGTTTTTTTGTGCAAGTCTGCTTTCTTTTGAAATTCCTAGTTTATATGAGATTATATAGTTTATCTAATTTAATATTTTGCATTTATTAATCATTTATTAAATTTTTTAGGAATATGAAATAGATAAATTATTCGATATTAAAGGACCTGATGATGTAAATAAGATGGGATTGGCAAACTATAATAATGAATGTAGGAAAATTGTAATGAGATATTCCAAAGACTGGGAAAGAATCATTACTAGATTAGGCAGATGGATCGGTATTATTCGAACTTTATTTCTATTTCAATTTTTTTAAATCATTTATTCATTTTATTATTTATTTTAGATTTTAAAAATGATTACAAAACTTTATATCCAAATTTTATGGAGAGTGTGTGGTGGGTTTTTAAACAATTATTTAATAAAGGATTAGTATATAAAGGTGTTAAAGTAATGCCTTATTCCACGAAATGTAATACTCCATTATCTAATTTTGAATCTGGACAAAATTATAAAGAAGTAATTGATCCTGCAGGTTAAACGAATATATATTTAAAACATAAATAAATATAACTTGTAAAACTTTTATACTCTTTTTATTGATTTTAGTATTTGTTGGATTTCCATTGATTGATGATGAAAATATACAATTAGTTGCTTGGACAACAACTCCATGGACACTTCCCAGTAATTTAGCACTCTGCGTTAATCCAGATCTTGATTATGTTAAAATATCAGGTATTCAATTTTACATCATGAATACATCAATATATATAATCCATATCACTATGCTGCTAAGCAATTTACACATCCCTAAGATCTTATATATCCCAACAATGTTTTATGTTTTTTTAAATTAATTATTAAGTATTATATGTATATATATATTTATTTTTATAATTTTATTCTTTATTTTAGATAATGATACAGGAAAAACATTAATTTTAATGGAAGCACGATTAATTTCTTTATACAAAGATGATAATCAATATACGATTCTAGAAAAATTTAAAGGATCCAGTTTAAAGGGGAAAAAATATAAACCAATCTTTAATTATTATGCACATGTATTTATTGAATGTAAAATTATATTTTTTTTATTTATACAATTTTTATTAATAAATTTCTTTCTAGTTGGCTGACAAAGGAGCTTTTCAAATTACTACAGATTCATATGTTACCGAAGAATCAGGTACTGGGGTTGTACATCAGGCACCTTATTTTGGTGAAGACGATTTCCGTGTATGCCTAAATGCGGGAATCATTAGTAGGGATCAAGATATGATTTGCCCAGTTGATGCAAGTGGTAATTTCACTATGCCTGTTAGTGATTTTTTAGGTCAATATGTTAAAGTAAGTAAAATTTATTTATTTATTTAAACCAAAGAGAGGCCGCAGAACCTGCAGGAGGGGTCACCAAAAACTTTTATCAATTTTGATACTTTTTTATTAAGGAATTTAAAGATAGAGTTATATGTCCGCGTACATAAACATTTTCTCTTGTACGTGATCTCACAATTGGAATAGTATAACTTAGAATTCTATTTTCACAAACTTAGGTTTTTTTAATTGCATACCTGACCACTTGTTAACAAAAGAAATTTGGAAAAAGGAAACAATAATAAAAACAATTCGTACCTTGAATTGTTTAGAGGTTCACATATATATAATACCTTTTTTGGAAAGAATATAATTTTTCTCACATCTGTTCATACCCTTGAAACGAACCACTCCACATCACCTACCCCCTTATCTTAAATTATTATCGTCTTGGAGACGGACAGTCAGTATCGAGTTAGTATTCAGAGAGTAGGGAGTTAATTAAGTCAGTAGAGTTGACATAGTGTCAGAATTCATTAGAGACGTGATTCTTCGATACTCATTCCCTCCTTTCGGCCATTTAATGATTGTATTTAGTTCACAAATAAATTATTTTCTTGAACCAAACATTGCCTTTTATTCTAATTATATAATTGCCACAGTCAGTAGTTATTTAATATCCTAATTATAATTATAGACTTAGAAAGAGTAGAAGTTATTGATTTCCTTAATTCTTATGTTAGTCGAAAGAAAGTTTTCTAAATTTGTTATAATAGAGGAATGAAATTTTTATTTATTTATTTAATAATAATTACAATATATAAGAGTGGAATTAATAACTATTTTCACCTATATTTATCTTTGGTCTTGCACCAATATTCAACAATATAAAATTCTTAAAATATTTTGTTATTTTAAATGATTTTAAATATTAATTTATCAATCAATTATTTCATATAGTTTGAAAACATGAAACACTAAAAACACATAAAAAGATTCAAGTCTTTGTTGTGCATACCATTATTTATTTTTATTGTAGTTGTTGCTTCTAGGTATAAATATACTCCTACTATAATTTACATAATTATATCAATGAATCTTAGTCTTATTCGTTGTTAATACAAAAAAATAAAAGAATCGAATATTGTATTATTTCAATTTTATAATGACACTTTATATATATATATATATATATATATATTATATGTTTCTTTCAGGATGCGGATAAAAATATAATCAAATGGATGAAAAATAATGGAAGACTTATTAATAGTGGTAGCGTGAAACATAGTTACCCATTCTGTTGGAGATCAGATACCCCATTAATATACCGAGCTGTTCCTTCTTGGTTCATTCGTGTTGAACAAATGAGTGCCAATTTGCTAAAAAATTGTGAATCGACTTATTGGTAAGAAAATAGAATGTTTTCTTTATGATTATTTCATTCATTATTTTTCAATTTTTTGAAGTTACATTCTTATTTCACAAACAAGTAATAAATTAAACTTACAAATTTAGTCATGAAACTTTCATATTTAAATAAATAACAATACTTTAAATTAGAAATTAAATTTTTTGAAAAATAAATAAAAATATTACTTAAAACATGATTTTTAGGGTTCCTGATTTTGTAAAAGAAAAAAGATTTGGAAATTGGCTTCGTGATGCCCGGGATTGGGCCATCAGTAGAAACCGATACTGGGGAACACCAATTCCTCTGTGGATCTCTGAAGATTGGCAGGAGATTGTCTGTATTGGTAGTATTGAAGAGTTAGAAACAGCAACTGGAGAGAAAATCAAGGATTTACATCGCGAATCGTAAATTTCAGATAACATTTTTTTCTTTTTTTTAATATCTTTTTAAATAATAGTGAACACCTAAAGTTTGTTATTTTTTCTTATCTATGAATTATATATATTTGAAGATCTGAGTATTTTACAATAAAAAGAAATACGTTCATTTGAAATTAAAATTATATTTTTATTACGTATAAGTATATAAATATTTAATATATAAAATACTCGGATCTTCAAATATTTAAAATTTAGATCTTTAAAACTACTAACTTTGTGAATTTTCATGTTTATGATGTGTTTCTAGACAACAGTTTATAAATAAATATCCAGGAAAAAACAATTCATAAAAGCTTTAATATTTAACATTGGAATAGGATAAAAGAATACTTGAACTTATATTTTGATCATGATAATGACACTATAATATATGCGCACCAAATTTTTAAAGGAACTATATCTCTAAATAATATTAAAAAAAGTTTTTGCAACAAATTGTATAAAATTGATATAATAACCGAAAGTTCTTGGTCGCAGCAACCATACTTCTCCAAGAATCCCTATTCTGAGCCACAACCCTCCAATTCCTACCCTCTCCCATCTCTCTCACATTCCTTCCTACATTGTCCATCCACCGCTTCCATGATCTTCCAAGCGGACGTTTCCCAGTCGGTCTCTCCACCAATATATTCTTCGCCATTTTTTCTTCTCCCATTCTAGCCACGTGCCCTGCCCATCGCAGCCTTCTCGATTTTATCACCCTAACTATGTCTGGAGATGCATAGAGCTCATGCAATTCCTCGTTATGCAATCTCCGCCATTCCCTGGTGAACTTATCTTTCTTTGGCCCATAAATGCTTCGCAGAATCCTATTCTCAAATACTCTAAATCTACTCTCGTCTCCTAAGGTCATAGACCATGCCTCACACCCAAAAAATAAAACCGGCAAAATAATTGTTTTATATATTTTAATTTTGATCCCCTTTGATAATAATTTTGACGCGATAAACCTCTTTACTCCATGATAACAGGCGATCCCGATTGTAACCTCGTTTTCAACTCATCTCGAATATATTATCTTTCGTTATTACTTATTACAGAACCTAAGTATTCAAATTTTTCCACATTTTGTAAATTCAAAGTCATATTTTTCAAATGTTTATTTTTTTAAGTTTAATTTTAAGGTTTAAAATTTATGAAATATATCAATTTTGACACACTATGTTTTAATTTAAATTTTTGTTTATTTTAATTAACAGAGACTATTTTTGCCACAGATTCAGATTTATTAAAATTTTTATTAGGTTTGTAATAGAAATATTATATATATATTTAAGCTATATAATTTATAAGTAAAAATATATCCAAGTTTCTTTGTTTAGTAAGATTTGAAAATTGCTAATAACCTGAATAAAAAAACCCGGAGTACTTACACATACCTATTATATTATAATATAAATATTTATATTAAAATAATAAATGTTTTATAATTAACAATTATCATTACATGTTGACTAATCGGAATTCAGTCTAGATACCCAAATTCCTTGAATACTTGTTCATTCTTATATTTTTTTCTGTCCAATGTCTTATTCTTTAAATATAGTTTTTGAAATTTTTATATTATTTATTACATATAAAAACTATATATATATATATATATAAAAGAAACTTAAAATTATGAACTCATAATTTCAAGTACTTTAAAGATTGAAAAGTCATATATACTAGGACTACCAGTTAACTTCTATATTTTTTCTATTTTAGAATTGATCATCTGACTATTCCATCAAAAAGGCCGAATCACCCACCCCTTAAGAGAATTTCAGAGGTATTTGATTGCTGGTTTGAATCTGGATCTATGCCTTATGCTCAAGTGCATTATCCATTTGAAAATCGGAAAGAATTTGAAAATAATTTCCCAGCTGATTTTATTGCTGAAGGCATTGATCAAACACGAGGATGGTTAGTATTTAAAACTATTCTTTTTTAAAAAAAAATATTCATCAATAAAATTTTAATTAAAAAAATATTTCAGGTTTTATACTCTTTTAGTTATATCCACTGCATTATTTCAAAAGGCTCCATATAAAAATTTAATTGTTAATGGTTTAATTTTAGCGGCAGATGGACAAAAAATGTCTAAAAGCAAAAAAAATTATCCTGATCCAATGGAGGTAATTGACAAAATTAAATTAATTTTAAATATTTATTCCAATTTAAAAATTAATAAAATATTTAATAATTAATAGCGTATAAATGTAAATAAATAGTTAACAAATTTTACTATCACCACTATACTTTGTTTTAAAATAATTTATAGTAGCCTAAAATTCCTTTTTTTTCTGAATTTTTTTCAATTAATATCAATTCTTCCTACGTTTTTGATAATTTTTTAAAACTATTTCAATTTTTTTTTGTTTTATGCCTTTTTTGTATTATTTGTCTTTTAAATTTCTCACTTTATTATAACATATTATATTTTTTAGTTTTACCTTTCGCGTTAATAATAATTTCTAATTGCTAATTTACTAATTTCTTGATTACCCATCTTATAATTTTATAACCAACTTATAATTATTTTAATTCTTTTGGCACTTATGTTGAAAATTATTCAAATATTTATTTTTTTTTAAATCTTTTAGCCTTATCAACATGGGAATTATAATATAATCTTTGAAGTTGTTAGAAAAAATATATTCATGTTTATACTTTTTATTATTTATAATTTTTTATTAATTTATTTAAATAAATTTGTCTCTATAATTAATTCATCAATCGCTTTTAATATGCAATTCCTTTTACTTTTTTTATTATTACTTTTACCATTTTTGTAATATTTTCAATTCTCTTTTCATTTAATTACTTAATTCAAAAACTCTTTCAATTTGAATTTACCCTTTCTTTTGTTTCATTTCTTCCTCTTCTATTTCTTGTTTCAAATCAGCTGTTAATATTATATTTTTTCAAATTTTTCTTAGTTTATATGTTTATAACTATATGAACTCTTTTCTTGATTAATATTATCTTTATTACTGAGTGTTTGTATTTGGTATCTATGTGAAAATTATGAATTAAACTTCCAGAATGACAATTTTTGTAATTTTTCCTTTTTATTTTTTGTGATATTTATTCATTCATGTCAGTAATTTCAATTCATCAATTATTTATCTCTAAATAAAATATTAAATGAGAGACTATCTATTACTATGTTGAAAATTACTTTTGAAATTTTAAAAATTATTTAATATTACAAAATTTATTTTATAGATTGTTAATCACAATGGTGCTGATGCACTTCGATTATATTTAATAAATTCTCCAGTCGTCAGAGCAGAAAACTTACGTTTCAAAGAAGAAGGAGTTCGTTCTGTTTTAAAAGATATTTTACTTCCATGGTATAATGCCTATAGGTTTCTAGTACAGAATTTACAACGATTAATTAATGTAAATATTTTATTTTTTTAATTTAATTTGATATATTATAAATTTATTTACTTATTTTAGGAAGAGAAATATAATTTTATTTTTGATGAAAATCTAACGAATTTTTCTGATAATATAATGGATTGCTGGATTTTATCCTTTACTCAATCCCTTTTATTTTTTGTAAAACAAGAAATGGCTGCATATAGACTCTACACTGTTGTCCCAAGATTATTAAAATTTATTGATAATTTAACAAATTGGTTTGTTAGAATGAATAGAAAACGTTTAAAGGTATCTTAAAAATTATTAATTTATATGTTAATTTTAAACAAATAATTAAACAATTTTTTTTTAGGGTGAAACAGGAATTAAAGATTGTATCAATGCTTTGACTACATTATTTAATGTTTTATATTCTATGATTCGTATAATGTCTCCTTTTACACCTTTCCTCACAGAATTAATGTATAAAAATTTAAAACATTTGATTTCTAAAGATAATTTTCAAGATAGTATTCATTATTTAATGATCCCTGAACCAAAGTTAGTATTACATATATTTTATTAATTTCTTAGAATAGAATTTAAAGTCTATTTAATTTACAGTTTTGCATTAATAAATCAAAGTATTGAATTGTCTGTAACTTATATGCAATCAGTTATTGAGCTTGGCCGCATTATTCGCGATCGGAAAACAATTCCAATCAAGGTAATATTTTATTTCACTTGTTTGTTTATTATCAAATAGAGTCAAAATATTATATTTTCACCTTTACCTCACATTACAAAATTAAATTAATCTTAAATACATATATTAAAATGAAAAAAATATTTATTATATAAGAAAAATAATTTGAAAAAAATGCCTAGCTTCATTTTCAAAAAACTTGTCCCATTTCTTTTAAAATCTTAATTATTTAAAATGTTATTTTCAATGGAAATAATAACATTTTTAAGTCTTCAAGATCCCTACGGTTTAATCGTTTTTTTTTATCATTTTAGTATCCTCTTCCTGAGGTTGTCATTATTCATCAAGATCAACAGGTTTTAGATGAATTAAAAACAGTGGAAAAATATATTTTAGAAGAATTAAATGTAAAGAAAATTATTTTTACAAAAGACAAACAAAAATATGGTGTTGCTTTAAAAGCTGAACCTGATCACAAAACTCTTGGTCTGAGACTAAAAGGAGAATTTAAACAAGTCACTCAAAAGATCAAAGTCAGTGGATACCTATTAATTAATTATTTATTTAAAACCAAATAATAATTTTAAATTATTTTTTTTAGGAACTTAACGATTCTGAAATTCAAAAATTATTGAACACCAATGAAATTACCATTTTAGGTCATAAATTGGAACTTTCTGATATTCGAATTATGTTCAGTTTTACAGGCCCTGCTGCTACAGAATTATCACAGAGATATGAAGCCAATTCTGAAAAAGATGTAGGTAATAAATAAATAAATTCCTTTTTAAATAATATTAAAATTAAAAATCTTTTTAGATGTTAATATTGTTGGACATTACACCGGATCAATCTATGTTAGATGAAGGAATAGCTCGTGAAATCATCAATAGAATTCAAAAACTTCGTAAAAAAGCAGGCCTTGTCCCGTCAGACGAAATTAGTGTATATTATGAAATAACACCTAAGAATTGTGATTTGCATCGAGTTGCTATCACTCACCAAGATTTTATTGTTAATACAATAAAAGCTCCTCTTAATTCATTAGAAAATCTAAATAAATCAATACCTATAATTATTAAGGAAAATCAGATGGTATTTAATTCATTAATAATATTAAATTCTTTACAAATAATTTGTTTTTATTTTTTTTTATTTTAGATAAAAAATGCGAATTTACATTTAACTATAACAAATGTTCAAAATTCTACACAATCCAAACCAAAAATTGATTTACAACCATTTTGCAGGTATTTACGTTAATAATTAAATATATAAATAAAATATTAATAATATTAATTATTAATTAATAATAAATATTAGTTAAATTTCATTGATTATAAAATCTTAAAATTTGTTTTTTTAGATATGTCAATGTTAAATTATGTAATCTTGAACCTGGATTAGGAACAAATAAATTAAATCATACATTACTTTTAGAAAATCCTAAGGGTGAAAATTTAATGACATCGAATATTTTATATGATGAAGTAAGTAAATGAGAAATTGTTCATTTTTCTCTCCCCACCGAATGAGACTGAATATGGTAAGGTAATAAATGAGCCATATATAATTATATAAAATAAATACAGTTAATATTGATAGAAGTATATTTATTTTCAATATACTAAATATAAATAAAATTTTAAATAACTTTAAAGCGGGAAATAAAATAAAATTTACAACTTTAAAATATATCTTCGTTTTTACTATCTTACCAAATTTTCGATCTCGAGATTTTGATGTTTTTATATGTTTTGAAGGTCCCTGAGTTATTTTCACTAAGGTGAGAAAAATGTCTATATATATGCGTGTGTGTGTAGACAAGATTACGCAAAAACGCTTTGAGATAGAATCATAAAATTTGGTATACGAGCATTATTGAAAATTCGTAGTTTTCTATCAACTTTTGAGAAATGTAGCTCATCCGGAAGAGGGTCATTAACTACCACGTTTTCATTTTTTTTCCTCTAAATTGACCATAAAAATAAAAATATATGTTTGATAGTTTTTCACATGATTAAAAATTGTATAAAACTACTATATATAGAATTCCAGCTTGATTGAATCGCTGAAAGTACCGGAATTAATTGTTTAACACTGCAAATCACTCGCCAGCACGTGACATGGTGCCAACAACATAGAGCCAAACACGCGCTGGTTTAATGAATATTATTTATTAATTTTAATTTATAATTAATTAAATTTAATTTAAATATGATATATGTGTTAATTAATCCAATTCAAATTGCGAGATAGTTGAGTGGAGACACTCCAGATTTTTTATATTTATTTAAATTTTTGTTAATATATCACTACACGAATGAGCTATTTAAAATGTCTAAATTTTTACTGTTTAATTGTTACAAGTCAAAGTAAATAGAAAGATCATAGGAAAGATCACAAGACAGTTCCTGGATCATTTTTGATTAGATTAAATTTATTCGAATCTTTAGCTCCCCTTGACGCTATGGATCTATTTATATTATAATACATTTTACAAAGTAAAATTAAATATTCTCATTATTTATCTGATATAAATAAATCTAGTCATTTAAATATTGTCATTATTAATAAATTATATAAAAATAATGTTTAGATAAGAAAGATGTTTGGATTAAGAAATTCTTTCGATGTAAGAACTTCAACAAGTATTATTTCGATTAATGAACCACTGGATTTGTCGACTCTCCATTCAAAAACACTTTATATTTGCTCCAAAGACAAATGCAACCAGCCAAGGAAAGAAGAAAATGAATATCCACTTTCTCGGTAATTTTATGTAATTTTATTATTTAATTCAATAAAAATGACTCAATTATTTTAAAAATTGAAAATTGTAATGTATAATATATATATATGACTTTATTTTTAATCCAATGATTAAAAAATAAAATAAAAATATATTAAAATATACAATATATATATATTATATATTCTATATATTGTATTCTGTTTTCTTTATTCAATTGGCTATTATTTATAGCAATAACATTTATTTATTGAATTTGAATCCCATTTTTCTAATTTAAACTTTTTTCATTTTAGTTTCATAAATCTCACCTTGGAAGATAAAAAAGGAGTATTAATTATCACTGACGATATTATTTCTGATGAAAATCAACATTATAATAATATTGTTAATTCAATTTTTAAGCGTCCTTTTAAAAAAGTTGATTTCCAAAAAAATCTAAGCGAAAATAATTATAATATTAAATTGAATTAATCTTGTATTTGTCTTGATGTCATTAATTTTATTACGTTCTTTTCAAAAGTATGATTATTTTTATTTTAAATTTAAAAAAATATTTTAAATTTTCTATTTTAATTAATTTAATTTATATTTTAACAAATTAATTGATTCACATTAAAATTAATTTTTACAAAAGTGCACTTCAACTTATAAAATAAAATTAACCAAAATAAAAAAATCAGTAAAATGTTTATATTAATTTGATGAAAACCCATCTTATAATTTTTTTCAGGTAACATGAAAATATTGAAAGCCGAACTATTTTATAATATTTATTAATTTGAACTAACTATTAAATTTATACTTACTTCACTTATTTATGTTCAAGATGAAAAAACCTCATTTTGTTTATTATTTTATCCAAATGTATTATATAATTTACTTCTGTCAATCATGAAGATCAAAAAATTACTACAAATGATTATTTGAATATTAATATATCTTCCCCATTATATATAGAAATATCATTGGAAATTAACTATAATTTCTTATAATTTAAATTTTGTATAATTTTAATACATTGAAATAAATGATTGCTCATTTAATTTTGAATTTTTTTAACATTCCTTATTTACATGCATAGCATCAGGCATGTGGAAAGAATAATCACTTTTTTGAAAACAATTCTTTTCATTATATTCATATTTTGTTTACAAAAAAATTTATAATTATTTTTTTTTATTAGGGACTATTTGCCGAGATAAATAAATTATAACTTTGTTTCCCCTTGCATAAATAAATTATAATATTATTTTTAAAATTATTTGATATTACTTTTTAGGCTTAAATCTACAATTTAATGTTAACACTCCACCTAAAAGAAAACCTAATAGGTCTTGGGCACGAAGTAGTAAGGAAAAGGCTGATTTACATGCTGACCATTTAGAGAGTGTATTTCAACCTTTTTCTGGCATTTTTAAAGTGAAGGATGTAGTGCTAGCAGAAATGGATAGAAATAATTTTATTAAATTCACTACACCACAGGAAGTCAAAATAGAAATTGAGTCTCTCGATGTTTGATCTCTTAACTGCCCAAATACTCAAAGAGATGCCACATAAAGGTGTCATCAAGTTAATTTATCTTTTCTACGCTGCCTTTAGACTTAAATATGTTCCTGAGCAATGGAAGATTGGTGAAGTTATTACTCCCCCCATTAAAACCGGAAAAATCGCCTGAAGATATATCATCATATAGACCAATTTCCATATTACCAGTGATATCGAAAGTGTTTGAGAAATTGTTGATCAAACGGTTGAAGCCTATTATTGAAGAAAAACATGCAATTTGGTTTTAGAGATAGACATTCTACAATAGATCAAGTTCATAGAATAATTAATGATATTGAAAAAGCTTATGAAGAGAAAAAAAAGTTTGTTCTGCTGTCTTTCTCGATGTATCATAGGCATTCGACAGAGTATGGTATGAGGGATTGGTGTGTAAGCTGAAACAAATACTTCCAAATGCTTTCAGTGATCTTCTAGAGTCCTATCTTCGGAATAGATACTTTCGAGTCCGTTTTGAATATGCGTACTCTAGCTTCAGGAAAATCTCAGCAGGTGTAGCTGAAGGAAGCGTTATAGGACCTATTTTATATCTTCTTTACAGGCTTTCAGTGATCTTCTAGAGTCCTATCTTCGGAATAGATACTTTCGAGTCCGTTTTGAATATGCGTACTCTAGCTTCAGGAAAATCTCAGCAGGTGTAGCTGAAGGAAGCGTTATAGGACCTATTTTATATCTTCTTTACAGTGCAGACATCCCTAAAAGCTCAGAAATCAAGATCGACACTTTTGCCGACGATACTACCTTGACAACAGGGTACAAAAGGCTCTCGACAGAATTGTGGACTGGGCTAATAAGTGTCTTATCAAGTTAAATGAATCAAAGTCTCAACACATCAATTTCACCTTAATGAACCAAGTCCCTTTGCTTTTTATAATCAACAAGCAAAGGGTTCCTTACTCAAATTCTGCGAAGTATCTGGGCATGACACTCGATGCTAAACTTCTTTGGAAAGAACACATAAAAATAAAAAGAAAACATCTAAACGTAGTGAGATCTAAAATGGAATGGCTTATTGGTAGTAATTGCAAACTCTCGGTTCACAACAAACTACTGTTGTACAAACAAATTCTGAATGATTCTAACCTTCCAAAATAAAGTGCAAAAATTAATGCTTCATGGTATTGTCGCGATAAAGATGTTCACTGAGATCTAAAAATGAATACCAGTATTGAAGAACAAAGTGCAATGTCCGAGAGACATGTACTTCGCCTTAAAAATCATCCCAATCTCCTGCCTTCTCTTCTCTTAAACGATACTGAAATTTTGAGACGACTTAAATGGACTAAACCCGCAGATTTATTGCAAAAAAAACTATGAGTGTTACTTCCCCTCCAGTGATATAATGGAAATTTATTTCAAGAATTAGTTATGGCCACTTCTGCGGTGTCAAACTCACACAAAGTTTCATTATCTTGCATTGTTCAAATTATATTGTAAAACTGTCTTAGGACTGGTTCATTTTTTTGTAAATAAAAAAAAAAAATCTACAATTTGTTTTTCTTAGCAAACGCAGATTTATTACATAGGTATTTTATAAAAATAAATTTTCCAAAAATAGAGATTACTGCTGTAATCTATTAATTCATGGCCTTTGAGATCCCACATTATCCACCCACCGCGTCCTTGGTCTTTCAAGCGGACGTTTCCCACTCGGTCTCCCTATCAATATATTTTTTGCCATTCTATCTTCTCCCATTCTAGCCACGTGTCCTGCCCACCGTAACCTTCTCGATTTTATAATTCTAACTATATCTGGAGATGCATAGAGGTCATGCAATTCCTCGTTATGCAGTCTTCGACATTCCCCTGTGACCCCATAAATGCTTCGCAGAATCCTATTCTCAAATACTCTAAATCAACTCTCTTCTCCTAAGGTTATAGACCATGCCTCACACCATATAATACAACCGGCAAGATAATTGTTTTATATAGTTTAATTTTTATCCCCTTTGATAATAATTTTGATGCGATAAGCCCCTTTATTGCATGATAACAGGCGTTTCTCGATTGTAACCTCGCTTTAAACTCATCTTGAATATTATTATCTTTCGTTATCACAGAACCTGAGTATTTAAATTTTTCTACATTTTCAAATTCTATATCTTGTATATTAAGATTTTGTGTGTTTATACTATTCCTCTCTGTTACTAAATACTTTGTCTTAGCATTATTAATTTCTAGTCCCACCTCTTTTCCTGCTTCAATTCAATTCAAGAAAAATTAGCTTCATTAGTTTATATAATTATTTTTTAGAAATTGTGCAGCTTCATTGCTAAGTAATTAACAAAATTCTAGTTGTTGATGAAAGTTAAAATGATGAACCATTGGAAGGAATATTTTTTTAATTATTAATTAAAACTAGTCTCTTGATATAAAATGGTTTTCTGATTTAACATTTCGAGATAATAATACAGTACAAATTAAAATTAACAACCTGTATATGGTTTATCTTCAACAACAAAAAAAAAAACTAAAAGAAAGAAAAAAATTTAAATTTTGATTTATTATTATTAGAAATATTATCTGTATTTTGTTTATTTTTTGAATATAAACCAGTAGATAAAATGAAATAATAATTAAAATTAGTGTTCAAGATTTAATAATAGATTCTTCTGTTACTTCTGTTATTTTCAAATTCTATATCTTGTATATTAAGATGTTGTGTGTGTTAATACTATTCCTCTCTGTTACTAATTACTTTGTCTTAGCATTATTAATTTCTAGTCCCACCTCTTTTCCTGCTTCAATTAATTTTTCTACACTATCTATAATTGCAATTGCCGAATCTCCTTTTATATTTAAGTCGTCTGCGTAACCTAATACTTGAATTTTTTTGTTTAATTCGATTCCGTTTGACCTCTCCCCAATTTGTCTAATTACATATTCCAGAACTAAATTAAATAAAATTGGTGATAATGCGTCTCCTTGTTTTAACCCATTATCTTTTTTTTTTTTTTTTTTTTTTCCTTTATTTTATTTACAATCAGCTCAGTTTTGGAGCTATAAGTAAATTTGATATTAATTTATTTACATACACTCTCACACTCAGACACTCATACATTCATTCATTCATTCTCACATTCACACATCACTTGAAGAGAAAGTCGGCCATCGACGACGTCCCTATTTTAGTTTCACCCTCCAGTTTTTTGATATAGCACGCTCCTCAATATCGAGAACATGGGTCTTCTTAAGTCTCCTGTAGACTTCACTTTTGTCTAGGAGAGCAATCGCTGATACATTTGGATGATTTTCAAGTTTTTTAATATGTTTGATGAATGACTAATGGATCACTTCTCTGACTGGCGGGACGAGAAGGTCATTGTGCAAGCTTGCATTTGAGACGTACCAGGGTGCATTTGCTATGCATCTAAGTATTTTGGATTGCACTCTTTGTATTTTATTTATATTGGACTCGCTGGCAGTTCCCCAGATTTGACATGAGTATTGCCAGATTGGCTTAAGCATTGACTTGTAAAGCAATACTTTTGTTTTAAGTGTAAGTTGTGAGTTTTTTCCCAACAGCCAATACATTTTCTTATATTTGATGTTTAATTCATTCTTCTTTTTGTCTATGTGAATTTTCCAGTTTATTTTTGAATCAAGATACAGTCCAAGATACTTCACAGAGTTACTTTGGGGAATGATTTGGGAATTTAGGTAAACGGATGGACATGATTTTTCTATTTGTGAAAGTGATGTGATTCGATTTGGTCTCGTTTACATGAATCCTCCACCTATGAAACCAATTTTGGATGGTGTCAAGTTTTTCTTGAAGTTTATTCGAAGCAGTACCTGGATCTGAGCTGGTTACTAGTATGGAGGTATCATCAGCATAGGTAGCAATGAATGAGTCTTCACTTGTTGGTATGTCCGCAGTATACAGAGAATAAAGAAATGGTCCAAGAATGCTGCCTTGGGGAACTCCTGCACGTATTGGATGATATTGAGATAACTCATTTTCTACCCGAACTTGGAACCAACGATCTTGAAGGTATGATTTAAATATCCAATAGTAATGGTCAGGAAATATTTTTTTTATTTTATATAAAAGTCCTTGATGCCAAACTTTGTCAAATGCTTGTTTTACATCAAGAAACACGCCGGAGCATATCTTCTTTTCTTCCAGGGTTGTTTGGATAACGTTAACAATTCGATGAGTTTGTTGAGAAGTAGAGTGTTGGCGTCTAAATCCATATTGATGATCGGGTAATATTTCGTCAATTTCGACATCAGTCTTTAGTCGCGTTAAAATAAGTTTTTCAAAGATTTTTGATGTTTGGGAAAGAAGACTAATTGGTCGATATGAGGAGACTTCCGACTCTTGTTTTCCTGATTTAAGAATCATGATAATATGAGCAATTTTCCATTGAATTAACCCATTATCTACTCATAATACATTATTAATTACAATTTGTTAAAGATTTAACATATAAATATTTACTGACAATGGAAAATTAAATTACAAATAAAATTTATTGTCAAATCAACCCCAATTGTCAATTTAATCCTATATATAAATACTACATTAAAAAAAATTTTTTGTAATACATCTCTTAAAGGCCAGCGCCTATCAAGTCGGTTGCCTCCTAAGCGGAGTAAAGGTGTTTTATGATCAGCACTACAGGTCTTCTCATCCTTTATTTTGATTTTCTTGATCTGAGGGGCTAATTATTAATTCAAGTAGCTTCCCAATTTTGATCTTGTAGACTTGGTATATTTATTCCATAGATTCCAGCTCTAGAGAAATTACCGCGCCAGGCCTGGCCAAACGTGTTAGCTTCCAGACTCTGTGGCGTACAATTATAAAATATCCTAAAGCCGCAATTTTGAAATTCTGTTCCACTTTTGGCTAATCTACATCTCTAAACTTATTTCTTAATTAAGGAGAGAAAAACGCAAGGATCCAGTTTTTTATTATAGAAGGAACAGTCTCAAGCCCAAATATAAGTATCACATATAAATCTCTAATATAGATATTCCAAGTCAGAGGTCCTCAAATGTGGTACATGTACTACTGATGGTACCTTATAACCTAACGGTGTTACGTACAATACAGTTACTTTTACTAACGAAATCATTTTAGTGGTACCTGAACTTTTTTAAGTAAATTTTTGTAGTACTAACTTTTAAAAGGTTTGAGAACTTCTGTTCTAGACCACACACAAATAGCTGTAGGACACTGGAGATGTTTAACGAGTTATTCGTTATTTAATGAGAAATCACTAAAAATCTGTCTGAGATAAAATAACATCTTCGTACTGCATTTTTAGAATACGTCCAACACGCTCCTTTGCTTTACCTTATAATATTAGTTTTGTTAAGGTTTATACAATTATCTTTCTTTTTAATTATAGATATTGCCCATATGTCAAATTTTTGATGAGTCAATTCTAGTCTTGGATTTTGTTGTTCCATGTTCTTGTATTTCATATTGCAAGTCTTACTAAATTGTTTTTCCATGTCTACTTTTTCTTTTTCTTAATCGTTATGTATATCCTCATCCAAGTTCGCGCTAAGATCGTATCGGTATTATCAATCGGTTTCCGAAGTTTCTTGGTGGTCTCTGTTTACCATAGAGTGCTGGCTGGGTAGTAAAGTAGTGAATCTCTTTTAACCTGTCTCATCCCCTTTGGTAGGTTCGGCTTTGGTGGTCATACCATAAACTTGAAGCTCCTGTCAACATAGCCCTTCTGTTCATTTAAAAATCTAAACTTCACCACCAGGATTGGAGATACGTGATCGGGCTAAATAATCTAGCAATAATATTTTCAAAAAAGTATATAAATACATTTTTGATATAAAACCTAATTTGTTAATTATCAACGATGCCCATTGGTTCAAAAAAAAAAAAAAAAACACCTGTTCAACAATAAATACAAAAATTATAATAAGAATTCTTCAAATATATTAATTTTTATTTTAATTTGTTTTAAAATATCAGTTAAATCAATTCTGAAAGTTATCGTTTTAATAAATTTGATGATATTAATTGATCATATGTATTAATATTCTAAATAAGATTTAATGTTTCTTTAATTATCATTTTCAAAGAATTTTATTTACAAAATTGAAGATAATGTATTTCAAAAATTCTATGTATCTAAAGTTCTTGGCCGAATCAACCACATTTCTCCAGCAGTTTTTATTCTGAGTCACCTTCATCATTTTTCTGTTATCTTATTATTCATTAAATATACGAGGGCATGTCAATAAGCCCGTAACTTTTTGAATTTCTCGTCTCTTAAATACAACACTGCTCCTGTCAGCAGGCAACTATCAGCTGACTCCTATCGAAATTTGAATCAGCTTGGTCTTTTAGATTTTGTTTGACCTCCATTAATAGCAGACTACCTTGTGATTTGAGAAGAAAATGAAAAAAGTGAATTTCCATGAAAATTCATTAATTGTGATACGAATTGCTCCCTCATACGCCCTATTCTCCGGATTTAGCCCCGATTGACTATATCTTGTTTCCAAATCTGAAGAAATGGCTCGGCGGAAAGTCAATGACTCCAACGATGAAATAATTTCACAAACAAATCTATTTTGATGTCCTCGACAAATCTTATTTTTTGGAAAGGATTAAAAAATTAGTAAAACTTTGGACGAAGTGTTTAGAGCTCAAAGAAGACTAAGTTGAAAATAAAATAATTTTAAATCATTTAAAAAGTCACGGATTTATTGACTTGCCTTCGTATACGATTGAATCATTGCAATATTTTGATTTTGATATCCTTTGATATTTCTTGATTAATTACATTAATTAAGAAAAAATAAAATAAAAAACAATACCCAAATTAAGTTCTATTAAAATTGAAATCTATACACAAACAGATCAATTTTTACCGACCGACGATAGTAAGGGATGTATTGTTTTCACCCCAAATTTCACATGTGGAGATTTTTACATATCTCCACGAATCATGCATTTTCTTAACAGAAAAAAGTATTTTTAGCATGATGTCTGTCCGTCCGTCTGTCTGTCCGTCTGTCCGTCTGTCCGTCCGTATAGATGTGTACAGCCTGAACGGCTCAACCGATTTTGATGAAATTTGGTATATTTACTTAATGCATCAGTGGGATGAATTGATCAACTTTTGGTGCAAATCCGGAAACCGGAAGTGGTAGTATTAGCGTTCGACGATAGGAAGGAAAGGGTTATTTTCGCACCAAATTTCACATAAGGAGATTTTTTATATATCACCACGAATCATGCACTTTGTATTGGTTTTATTCTCGAGAAAAATCATTTTTATTAGTTTTTTCTTAATTTAAAATTATATGACGTCATCCAGCCATTCATGACGTCACAGCCTGGTCTTACATATATATTATAAATAAAATAAAATTAAAAATATTTATGTTATATCCATATCTGTTTTTTATTACATTAATAGATATATTAAAATTATTTGAAATTGTTTCTGTAGCTGGAAATTAATTTATTTCAAACCGTCGGTCGGTTCGGACCTGGCCACAGGTCAACTTATTTAGTTCAAAACACACCCTGCTAATAAATTAACTTTCAAAAATCCTTAGAGCTGTTTTCAAGATCAGAAAGACATACATTCATACATATCTATCTACATCCAATTTTTGCTCATATAATAATATTAGATTTTAGTGAAAAATAAATTTGTAAGGAGGTCGATTGGAATACGTCCGGTTGAGTGTAGCACTGGAATCACAGGATAGGGACACTTGAAGAAATATGGTTGCTGTCACCAAGAACTTTCGGGTTCCGTAGAACCGGAGATGTAGATAGAATAAGATTTATAAGATATATAAATAGTAATTTATACCTATTGAATTTGTCTCATTGACAAATTTTAATAAATTTTAAATAGATAAAAAAATTACTTTTATTATTAAATATTATATATATATATATATATAGTCAGTAATTGATGCTCTGCCTGTAGTTGATCAAATATTTTCAGGGGAAACTAAGAATTTTACTATGGCCAATGCAAATATATTGTATGAATATTAAATCTACTGCGACATCATTTCCCACGGACTTATTGACCTGCCCTCGTATATATTATATATATAATAAAAAAATTCACAATTTTAGATGTAATCTTTTCTTTATTTAGATATCTCTTTAACTATACAAAACGATTGAATTAAGGTGTGTGAAGACATTTAGGAAATATGTTAAATAATTAATATGTTTTTATTTAAATAAACGCTATGATAATTAATTTTTATAAATGAAATGTCAACTTTTCTTTCTATGAAGAATCAATAATAAGAAGTTTTCTGCATATTTTAACCCACAATATAATGATATGGAATGTATTGATCCATTTAATAGCTTGGCAAGCTCCTTTATCAGACGATATTCTAATTTCCAAGCAAAGCAGCGGGGCGCAAGCAAACAGTACCGGGTTTCTAATCCAAGCTCGAATGCGAGGATGTTGGGATGTTGGGCATGTTGAGAAGAGTTATCCATGCAAAGGCATGTTCGGTTAATACCTAGATGAGAGGGATCCAGCCGTTGTGAAATAAACCAGCCTTATTTAATAATTGGATTGGGACGAATATATAAGAGCATATATCTTATATATGTAGAGAGATCAACGGAATTTACTGTGGGATGTTGGCTCCATTTTAGCAGATATTAAGGATGGTCACTCCTATTTAGATTATCTTTGTAAGCAAACCATGAAAAAGCCTTAGAATTGAAAAAAATAAATTTTATAATAAAAAAAAAAAAAAAATTAATGCATTAAGTCAGATTTATGCTGCCAAAATTGTTCATCGTTAAAGATTCATCTTGGCAACGGATTATTTCATCAAAGAGAGCGGGAGAATAATTTAAAGAAAAAAAAATAATCAAGTTGAGACGATTAAAAGAAAGATACAGGAAAAGGGCACGAGTCTTTTACAAACAATAATAAAAATTAGTTGATTAAAAAATAACATTTTCATTAAATGGAATGTATTCATTATCAGAGACTTTAAGATAAAAACAAATAATAAAGTGATGTGGTTTGCTAATAAGGTTTAATGGATCAAACATTGGGGGATTGAACATTGAAAAATAATAAACAAATACTTAAATATTCTCATTATATAAAAATAAGCTAATAATACAAGGATTAGGTGGATAATAAATGAGACTGGATGTTTAGACTCCCTTTGGCAGTGTTCTTTCCTAAATTTAGGAGCGCTTCCCCTTTTTATCCACGATGTAGCTATTGCTATTTTATTTAAAGGCTGTATGTATTTATGTGCTTTAATTTCTATAAGTATATTAAAACTTAAATTTATATTCAATATTTACAATTATATTCTTTTAATTTAATTAATAAATAAATAATATATATGTGTTATTTGTAAGATATAATTGGGAATAATTTAGCAACTAATATACATTTTATACGAGTACTATTTTTTTTATTAATATTTAATTTTCTTAGTGGATAAAATAATTTTAATTAAAATTCCGTAACCAGTACATCTTCGCTGAGTCTTTAGAAATTTATTACAATTATTCAAAAATTTTTAATAAATTATTTAAAATTTAAAAATTAATTTATTTTAAATGATATAAAATGTATTTTATAAAGCATTAAATTGTATTATAACACTTAAAAGAATAAATATTAAAATTATAAAGAATATAAAAATGATTGGACTTTATTTAAATAGATAAATTAATAGATATAGAAAATGGCCATTGCTAGCAAAGAATATTAATAAAAGGTGAACGCGCGCGGGTCGTGCTAGCACAATTTGGTTGGTTTTATTTTTTTCATTATTAATTAAGATAAGCCAATTCTTGGAAAAATAATAATTAATAATAAAAAATAAAATTATTTTTCTTTAGTTTGCTTTGAATAGTGAATAAAACAAGAAACCATATTGGGTGGATGAACATTACAAATTGCTAAGGTAATTACAAACTATATTAATAATCTGCTTTAATTACTTACGATAATATATTTATATTTAGTAGTTATTTGTTTTCAAAATCATTTATATTATATATAAAGGTTTTGTCTGTACATTGCTTAGAATTTAAAATTTGTTTTTACTATCTTTATTTATCACGGGAAATTTAAATATATTGTTTAAAAATAATTATTTGCTTTCTCTACTTAATACATTAATATTTATTAATTTAGCGATCTTCTTACCAAAATTCAGGGTCTCTGCCTTCAGTACCAGGTGCATGGTTACTCGTATATTATATTTGTTAAATTTCTGGTATATATACTTTTTTAAATCATATATACATATATTATTCATTAATTTTTATTGTTTATTATATAATTTAATTAATAAAAAAATAACATATACTTATATATTATATATACTTATATTAATTCTATTAAATTAATTAAAATGATAATTTTTAGAAAATAATTAATTTAATTTGATTATTTCGAAATTCAAAATTGAACATTTTTTATTATTAGTATAATAGAATTGAATAGGATAAATTAATAGAATAGAATAAAAGTTATATTTTGGCTCTTATTTGTTAATGAGTCATTTAAATTTCTTACACATGATTGTTAATGATCTCTGTTCAGCAAAATACAAGTCATAATAGAAATAAATTACCAAATAATAAATACTTAACCAAATTACAAATTAACCTTAAAAAAATTTCCATGTCAGAATTAAAAATAAAAATTTTAAATACATAATATATATATAAAGTCGATAGATATCTTTTTATAGTACATCACATCTCGATATCTGGAAAGGGAACATCATTTATATATACATCAAAGGGAAAAGGAGTTTTAGTTTTTATGTAGGTGATTTTGTAAAGAGCTGATATATAATGTATAAATATTAATTTATTTTATTTAATGTAAAAATATTTTTAAAATATATTTTTCTGGGGCAGATTTTTAGATTGTTCTGTGTAAAATTATTATTTCATCTTATAGTTATTTTAATAATTATGATTTTAATAATTGAATATAAAAATATTATATTTATAAGAAAATGAAAAAATAAAATAAAATAATTCTTTAAATTAATTCCATGATTAATTTAATATTTTCATGTATTATATAATTAGTATATATTAAAAAATTATTCCTTATTATCTTATCTTATTATGCTAGCTAAAATTGTATATATATATAGCCATTGGTTCTCAAAAACCGCTCTAACGATTTTTTTCAAATTTACACTAGATATAGTATCTATAAAGAAAAATTGAGTTTTATTGATCACATCTCTTGAAAAATTCATTTTCATTATTAATTTCTTAATTAAAAATTATATATGGAAAACGTCAAAATTAGCATCCATTTTTATTTTTTAACTGAAATTGTATTAATATTTTTTTTTATTTAAAATATTTTAAAATTTATTATTTAATTTCGAAATAAAATTAAAAATATTTATTTTTAATAAAATTTATATAGATATTTATTAATCTCTCTCAAAAAAAAAACAAAAACAAAAACAAAAAAACATACGTCTTGCTAAGAGAGTAAAAAATGTCGTTTTCATCATCTAAGTATTATTAGTCTATTGGGTAGAGCGACTGTCTGACAATTCAACTTCGCAGGATCGAAACCGGCGGAAAATAATTTTTTTTTTTTTTTAATCTATTATTTTTTAATAAATTACTATTTTATATTTATTTATTCATTGTTCTTTTATTTTATTTTATTAATTAAGTTTTAGATAGTTTTATAATTTTTAATATTTCTTCACTAAAATATCATTTAATATTTATTAATATTATTTATTTATTATTATTGAGTACCCGAAGTTCCATTCATTTTAATCAGATTGATGCAATGATGCAACATTTAATAATAGTAATATTGTAATAAATTTCTATCTTGAAAATTGTTACATATTATTTAGGATATTTTAAAAACAATTTCTTTCTTTAATATATATATATATTCTTAAAATTGAATTTGTTTAAATTTTAACACATATATTCAATAATATAAATATATATAAAATAATATTAAATTGTATATAATATGTGTGTGTAACGGGCGGACCATTTATTTTATTTGTAATTATATTTAAACCTGGTGAACTCATCCACTGGAATTGGGTCCCAGGAGGTGCTGCTCAGATGGAGCCCGCTCAAACTAAAAGGGATTCCCCTAAAGATCTTAGCAGCCCTTGGCTCGCTATGATAGACAGTCGTTGGAGTCGTTGTGAAACCATTGAGCTGATGAGATAGGGCATGGTACTCAATCCTTAAATTTATGTTTATATGTTCCATGTTCTGAAATATTTGGTAAATTTATCTTTATTTTTGTTTTCTTTCTTTCTATTAAACCCGTTAACAATATACAAATATTTTGTGAAAGTTTATTTTTATCAACCCTTATTATCTTGGCGCCCAAATTAAAGTTATATCCTTTATCAAATCATTATTATTTATTATTACAATTGTATATAAAAGAATATTTGAATTTGTTTAAATTTTAACACATTTATTCAATCAAGCCACCGCTTCTTATATCTTATTATTTATATTATAATTATTAAATAAAATTAAAAATATTTGTTATACCGATATCTGTTTTCATTGCATGAACACATATATCCATACATTAAACTTTTTGTTTATATTTTTTTATTTTTAATTTTTAATAAATTTTCTTTTTTGATATGAGATTTTATTAAAAAATTGTATATCAATATTTTTTAAAGGGTCGAGCAATAGCTCGGTGTCTCAGGTATTAATATTACCAGCCAAATTCAATAATAATGAATCATTTTTTTTAACTTAAGTACCGAGCCGAGGCTCGGGGTCCCGGTACTACCTTATTATATTCCATTTTATTATTATTAAAATTCCTATATTTTAAATTAAGAAAAAACTAACAAAGATGATTTTTCCCGAGGCTGAAACCAATACAGATCGATTTTTCTTTATAAAAATTATCTATAGTGTGAATTTCAAATAAATCCTTAGAGCGGTTTAATATCTCAAAAATACAAATATATATATATACACAATTTTTGCTAGTATAATAAGATAAGATAAATGATATTCCATATCTTTTTTTTTAATTATAAACACTATTATCATATTTGTGTGATAAACACAACAGCTAATTCGACAAATTAATTGATAGAATATTCTAGTCTATCGAATTAAGAAAGGGATCTGATCTTGACAAGGGTCTTGTGTATAGATATTGATTACTGTTATCTAGATGCTCTTTCAATCCCAGTCTCATTTCTTTCCAAATGATTTCTAAATCTTTACAACTCGCAGCCCTCGTTCCTCTTTATATTTTAACAAACGAAATCCTTGAAAGAGAAAGTATCACCAGGACAAGCTGAAAATAGAATAATAAATTCTATGGGACCTACCTACCTATCAGTGAGATGTTAATATTTCTCAAAAGTGATATAGAACAAATATCGAAGGAAACCCTTGGCTTTACAAATCAATGGGAAGGATTTCTTTTGAGTCAATTTCACCCTCTCTCTCTCTTTCTCTCATTCACTCTCCTCATCCAAATATAAGAAAGGGAAGATGTATCAAAATTTCAGTGGAGTTGTCTTGTAACTCTCTCTCTCCCCATTCGCATCGGTCTTTAACGTGCCGGTAACGAAGGGTAAGGCAAATCAGATTATCTCGTTAGAGCCCCTTCGAGCAATTTGGTCGGGCACATTCCTATGGTGTTTCTTATTTGCTATTTACATGAGTGCTTGGATCCAAGCCCTTCTAAATATTCTACCTAACTAAATGAATTTAATTATCTATACTTATCATAAAGTGGCGGTCTTAAATTTTTGTCTCCATGACATTTTCATATCACTCCAGGGAAAATTATTTAATATCTAGGAGAATTTTAGAATATAGAAGGAAATTTAAGAAAATTACGCAAAATATTAAATATCACAAACATAAAACAAGAGATTAACACAAAACACATTGTGACTTGGTAAAAAAAAATTATACATTCAATATTAAGCAAAGTTTATTGTGTAGTATTTGATTTAATTTTTTATTAAACGAAATAAAAAATAATTTTAATTAAGTGAATAAAAATTGGGTTTATTATTTACATTTCATTGAAAAATAATAATTAAATTGTTTAGAATATAAAATTAAACAAAAAAATTTATTATATACCTAACTTTGGAAGTTTTTAGTCTATTTGAGAATATTACATTGAATAAAGAATTTAGAATTTATCAAATATTTTCAAAAAAACTAGATAGTAATTATTGATTTAAAATCTCTATAAATTTGTAAAAAAATTGAATTCAAAATATATAAGAACATATATTATATGGTTCTAATATAATATAATATACTGGAAGAAAAGAAATAAACTTAAATTGCTATGTATATATATGTATATATATATGTATATATATGTATATATACATATACATATATATAGTTATATATAATAAGTCCCGACCCTAACTAATAATACAACTTTTAGGTAAAATTTAACTTTATTCATCAAGATAATCTCTTTCAAACGTGATACGTTTATTTTAATGCTCCTATCATTTTGTATATCTTTCTCGTAGAATAATTTGTTTTTGCTTTCAAAATAGGCTTCGACTTGGGCATCAGTTTTTCTTTGAGCCATATCTCTTTCCCTAGAGCTGAGGTGTCAAAACATTTTACACCGAGGGCCGGATTGGGAATTACATTGGTCCACATGAATATTAGAATTGAAAAATTTCATATTTGACTTTAATTTTTTTTATAGACATTTTATTACGAATCATTTTTATTAAACAAATGTAGTTAAATTACAGTAAAAATATATAATGTTATACTTATTTAAAATAAAATTATTTTGTTATCATTTTGGATATACCTAAAATATTTAGAAATATTTTTCAAAAACTTTTCGTGAGCCAAATAAAATCAGCTGATAGGTCGGATTTGGCCTGCGACCCTAATTTAAACATCTCTGTGTTGGAGAATCAAAATGTCTGCAAAAAATCAGTCATCACTGCGGGGGAGTATTGGACTATAATGTATCCCGTTCACCGAGCCTCCACTCCGTCATTAAAAAAAAAATATTCCTTATGAACTATGAATATTTAAGATTAAGAATATTATTTAATTTAAAATAAATAAACGACAAAATATATGAAACAATTTCAAATAATTTAAAAGAACATAAATTAAAAAAAAAAATAGTCCTAAACAGGGCTTCTCAAAGTGATGGGTCGCGGCCCCCTAGGGGCCGTGGACTGCCCGCAGGGGTGCCGTGGAATTTCGAAAAATCTGACACTTAAATTATAATAATGAAATAAGGTCATTGTTAACATTAGTAAATGCATATATTGACTAGTAAAAGTTTGCATATAAAAATTTAAAATGATAAATTTAAGTAATCTAAACTAAAAGAAAAATAGGGGGGCCGTGATATATTGATTTGCGTTCCAAGGGGGCCGTGACATCAAAAAGATTTAGAAGCACTGTCCTAAAACATACAGCCCTTAAACGTACATATTAATGCATTGAAGGACAGAAGAGTATGGCCTGTGGATATAACATAATATATATTTCGTAATTTGATTACAAAATATTATTAAAATAGATATTTTTAATTTTATTTTATTTATAATATTTTGTATTTATGGAAGCGCTGTCCGGCATTGCCCGGCACGATTTTTTTATTATTAACATTTCTATTTTAAATTAAGTAAAAACTAACAAAGATGATTTTTCCCGAGGCTGAAACCAATACAGATCGATTCTTTATAAATATTATCTATGGTGTAAATTTAAAATATTCCTTAGAGCGATTTAATATCTCAAAAATACAAATATATATATTATTATACTAGCAAAAATTGTATATATAGTATATATAGATAATAAGATAAGATAAGATGTATACAAACCACACACACACACAATGCGAATCGTAATTCGTTCAATTAGATCATCGATTTCTTTGACTTGTAAGATAATATTATTGTCATTAAACAAACCATAATACCTTCACTACAACCTTAATTTAAAACTAAATGTCAGATTGTCATTAAAGTAATTTAGGAATTCTAGATTAACTTTATAAAAATTTGATGGTGTTATCTATATATATGTTAGTTTTGGAAAGTAAAAAATATAAATATAATAGGTCCACGCTCATTTATCATTGAGTTTTCAATTATATTATTCCATTATCCTGGTCTAAAACACTTCCTTACCTCTTATCTGAATTTTTCTCTACTTTCTTATTCCTATTATTATTTTATATACCTATCTAATAGCGTATTTCTTTAGAAATTTGTCGAATTTCTCGGTTTCCCTTTAAGTGAATTGACACACTTTTTCCAAGCTTCAATTCATTATTCATTTGATCTTCTTCCAGACCAGGAGTGTCAAACTCATAGGTACACTTGGGCCAAACAAACAAGGTTTAACTTTAGGCGGGCCGCAAAAAAACATTTTACCTTTTTTTGTTTTTTTTTTTTGAGACAAATTGAAATTTTTTTAAAAAAGTCGAAAGTGGTCGCGGGCCGCAAAATTTATTTAAAAAAGTGGAAAAACATTTTACCTTTTTTTTAGAGACAAATTGAAAATTTTTTAAAAAAAGTCGAAAGTGGTCGCGGGCCGCAAAAATAGTTTTAGCGAGCCGCGAGTTTGACACCCCTGTTCCAGACCTTTGATTTATTTTTTTAGTCTTATTTATATTCTAATTTTATTTATTTTATCTGAACAATATAATATATAATATTTTATCAAATAAAATATAATATATTAACATTACTCATTGAATTTACTTCACGTCTTAGATAGATTCAATTATTAATTAATCATTATTTTACTAATTATTTTATTTAACCTTTATTTTTAAATTATAATCTGTATTTTTTTCCTACTAGATAATTTTGAAGTCTAAAAATATATCATTTTAAAAATAAAAAATTTATATAGATATTGTATACTAAAACTATTATTCACATCATAATTGATTCATCTCGATAATATTGCGCGTACTTGTTCAATAGTAGGGCAGCTGATTTGATTGAGAATGGATTCTCAAGAGAGACGGTACTTAATAGATCGGATCGCCACTCCTCCCTAAGCACTTTTCGGATGAGAAACACCTAGCTTGCTATCAAAGCTAACGAGGCGATCCAACACCAAATCGTGTGAAGAGAGGATAAAAGGAATAGGTTGTTTGCAAATCGAATACAATGCCAAACTGGAGCCACTCTTCGAAATGGACCGTCCTTTTCTTCCTTGAATAAAGTAGTTTTTCTTTTTCTCTCTCTCTCTTTTTACAATTTAAAGAAAACAAATTCAATTTAAAAAATAGCAAAACGCATTTGGTAAAATATTGGCTTAGAATCATTTTCAGGGATAAAAATAATAAATATGTATCTGTTCAAAAAAGTATTGAAGGACATTTTAATTAGTTTATTGGATTTTATCTCTTTGGTAATTACAATCGTATCAGGACATTATAGATACTAAGGCCCCTACTCAAAAAAAAAAAAAAAAAAAAATCTGGAGTGTCTCCCCTCGACTATCTCGCAAATTTGAGTTGGATCAATTATAACATATATTATATTTAAATTAAATTTAATAAATTAAAATTAATAAATAATATTTATTAAACAAGCGCATGTTTGATTCTTTGTTGATGGCACCATGTCACGTGCTGGCGCGTGATTTGCAGTGTTAAAAAAATTAATTCCGGTACTTTCAGCGATTCAATTAAGCTGAAATTCTATATATAGCAGTTTTATACAACTTTTAATCATGTGAAAATCTATCAAACATAAATCTTTATTTTACAATCAGTTTAGAGGGAAAAAAATATCAAAACACGGTATTCACCCTCTTCAAGGATGAGCTACATTTCTCAAAAGTTGATAGAAAACTACGAATTTTCAATAATGCCGGTGTAGCAAATTTCATGATTCTAGCTCAAATCGTTTTTGCGTAATCTTGTCTACATACAAACACACACACACACACACACACACAGACATTTTTCTCAACCTTAGTGAAAATGACTCACTCAGAGACCTTCAAAATATAAGGAATAAATTCCCTTAAGTTATATACTTATTGCATATAATAATTATTATTACATATTTTCATATAAAAAAATAATAAATCAATAAAATTTAATAACTTGTAAAAATAATGAATTTTTATAGAATGTCATTAAACATTCTAATCAATATAGTTCTGCATTTTTGAAAAGTAAATTTATTATTTAAATTCTGTTATAAAAGACATAAACAATTGATTTATAATTAGATGTAATAGTATAGGATTATTTTTCAATAAAATACCTGAGAGTTTAATTGAAAAGGATTCCCTACTTTGAAATACTAGGAACTTATCCCTCTCCTTCCCACCCTTCTATGTACTATAAGGTCTACTTCCGCCTATGAATGAATTATTTATAAAAATGAAATAAAACAGTCCACACATTTGCATTTATTATTGTCGTAAAAAAGCCAGGTGGTTTAATTTCGCTACTGGGCTTATCAATGGCTTAGCTAAAATTTGGCTTAGAGGCATCCGCTCTAGAACCAAAAACAACCAGTAGCCATACTTTAAACAGCTACACATTATAAATAATGACGATAACCTTTTCAAACGGAAATTATAGTTGAAACCACGGCAGATGTTACATTTTATAAATCCAGAAGAGCGGAAATCGTGATAACACTAATCCAGAGTTGGTGGTGTATATGCATCGTAGCGAAAATAGTGTATAACGAGTGAAAGTAACAGTTAATATCGAGATTATGTCTGAATATGTGGGATAAAAAAGAGGGGTTTCTTTCTTTTCAATGAATATAAAAACATTAACATTTTTTTTTGTTTTTATTAAGAAATCTGAAAGATTTTATTCAACCTAATGCTATTACAAAATTGGAGTCTTAAATTAAATAAATAGAAAGCTTATATAAGTCAACACAATTATTATTAATTTTTATAAATCAATATTAACACGATTTTATTAAATTCTTTTATTTCTTATATATAATTTTTTTTTTTTTATAAATTAGGGTAAATTATACAGTCGTTGGCTCCGAGGCAGTCATTGGCTCCCTATCACTAAAACACAAATAATAAAAGATTTTTATTTTAAAAATTGGGCTATTAACTATGGTTATGTAATCGTTTGTTGTATGGTTGTTTAATCACTATAGAATGCCTAGGCCAATAACTATAACTGGGGGCCAATAACTGTATTTTTTAAGATTTTTTTAAAAAAGTGCTTATTGAAAATGTCATGAGAAAATGATTTTTTTTTATTCATCAAAATGCTCATAGTATATAGGTTCTGCAAACCTAATTTGACACAGATTGTTCTGCAATTTGCCCAGATATGCATTAAAGACTGCTAGGAGTTGCTTAAGGGGGCCAACGACTGTATGCTTTACCCTATGTATTATCAAACATTTAAATTTAATTCATGTTTATCATTTGTTTTTTTAAATGAAGATATTATTTTCTCCCTAAGAATTACTTAGAAAAGTAGTTAATACTAATTAACAATTTTTTTAAAATTTTAAATACAATCTATATGTATATGTCTGTCCGACGGTGTTGATAATCTTGATTTGGTAAAAATTTATCCAATTTAGACACTGAATTGATTAATTGGGAATTAAGAATATTAAAAAAGGTTAGTCTAAAGCAACAGGAATTATTATCGTTTTCATTGACACTCCATAAACATTCCGGGCCTATGATGCTCCCTCCATTGACTCCGAACTCGTTTTCCGGAATTGAACCCGGGGGATCGCTCCCAACTATTGTTATTTCTCATCGAGGCCTTTGAGACGCGATAAGCATAATAAAAAGATTCGATTGCTAGTTAACCTTAAATTGTCTGCTTGGTCCCATCGGTTGGCCGCATACTTTCCTGCATTTCATTAAATCCTGATTCACCCATCTTCGATTCGATAATTTGCAAATGCAAATTTCAAGCCTACTAACCAACTAATTTGGAATAATTTCAAACTAAAAATTAAATATGTGAAAATTCACACATAACTTGATTTACTAACGTTTCCAGGAAATTAAAATAAGTCTGTTGTAGATACCCCACTTAATATGACCTCATTTAATTAGTCCTTATTTTTTTATTCGATTATTTTATTTAACCTTCGGTAAAAGTAAAAGAATAATATCTACCATTATCCCCTCTTAAATGATTCAATTTAAATAAAATATAAAAAAGACAATTCTTATTTGAACAATATAATATATATTATGGTAAATCTTATATATATATATATAATAGAAAATAATTTTTGATGCAAAATACGCATATTAATTAAATTTAATTATAAGAGCCTTAATAGATACATGGTGAAATATAATATGAAGTAAGTGGTATATTAACAAGCGACTAGGTACAAAATGATATTATATAACATATATAATACATTATTCTTTAATTTTTACAATATTTTGAAGAACTTAACATCAGCTATAAAAACCGATTTGCTATATACCAAATTGTTAGTTCCAATTTAACCCTTGTATTTTAACAATTATATAATCAAAATCCGAAAGAGTTAACCGAAACTTGATTAGGTAATTTTAATAAAAACAGTTTTGGTCACTATAAAGTTCAATATCTGTTTTCAATATAATATAATAATATTTAAATATTTAAGTAAATTTAAATATAATATTTCTGGATATATACATTTATATTATGTCAAGAATGGGAGTGGAAAGACTGGCGAAAAGTCTATTTGTTAGAAGACCAAGTTCACAGGAGGCAAATAATGTAGGAAGGGACGTAAAAGAGATGAAAGAAAATAGAAGATGGATGAGTGTAGCTCAGGATAGGAACTCTTGAAGAAATGCGGTTATTGCGGTCAAATACTTTCGAGTTTCATAGAATCACAGAGATAGATAGAAATTTATAACGGAATTTTGTAAATTAAACCACATATTGATATTTGTTATTGTAAATTTATTCAAAAAATACAAACATATACACAACGTTTCGATTGCTACTTCTGCAATCGTTATAGATAGAAATATATATATTTCTAAATATGTGTGTGTGTGTGTGTGTGTGTTCCTTTATTATTATTATTATTACCGAACACAAATACACACACACACAGAAATGCAATAAGTTATAGTTACCACACACATTTGGCCTTATAACTTAGATTTAAAGAGTGCTATTAATTCGGTACAATGACAACACATTCTCAGGTCTTTTGGGAAGCTTGAGATCTATCGGTATCTCAGAATGATTATCGCAATTATGCCTGATATATTATATGATCTAAGGAATTATTCAGTCGTATCAGGAGTTTCGATCTGTAGTCGGATCCTTTGAAACATAATGTACGTTAGTATACTCATGTTTCAAATTCTCGATGCTTCTGATTGTGGTAGTCCTTGAGAAGGTTATCATGCGTATGATTATCTATATATTCGTCTACGAATCATAAGTAACAACGAGAGACTTACTATAGGGTCATTCCACGTCAACTCATCCAGGCCGTTTCACCCAAAATCTCAGATTTTTATGAAAATTGGTAAATATGTTCTATTTATAAACATGAAAAACACCACCAAATTTTAATTTTTTATCTCACATAGTTTTTGAGTAATGGCAGTTTAAAGATTGGCGTTTTTAAATTTCCGAGCCTCGGAAAAGGCCAAATAAAACGTGTATTGGAGAAGAAAATAATTTCTCATTCACTTATTTAACCTCCTATCTTGTTGAAATTTTTAAGGCATGTTCTTATAACTATGAGGAATTGTAAAAAAAATGTAACGGACCCCAAAATATTTTTAAAAAAATTATATGTTGGATATTATAAAATTTTAAAATTACAAACAAAGTTTAGCGTAAAATGAAATATCACGACAAGGGAATGAGATAATCAAGAACTTTTTTTTTCCTAAATTATCTACATGAAATGGGCTTTAATTTAATAAAATAAAAGTTTTGTGTATTTGCCTCCTTCTATTTACTAAGACCACTGCAAGTTACAACACATTAATTATGAGCATTATGAGAGTCTCAATGGCTGAATATTGTTAATAATTAGACATTTTAATATTAAGTAAAATATTTTTACCTAAAAATGTCCATCGAAGGAAAGTTTAACAGCATTCTTGAGATAATCAAGAACTTTTTTTTCCTAAATTATCTACATGAAATGGACTTTAATTTAATAAAATAAACGTTTTGTGTATTTGCCTCCTTCTATTTACTAAGATCACTGCAAGTTACAACACATTAATTATGAGCAATATGAGAGTCTCAATGGCTGAATATTGTTAATAATTAGACATTTTAATATTAAATAAAATATTTTTACCTAAAGATGTCCATCGAAGGAAAGTTTAACAGCATTCTTACAAACAAAGTTTGAAAACTATGAGGAAGAAGATAGGATCGAATTCAAACAGTGGGTAGCTACAGACAGGACACAGATGATAACTCAAACTTCAACCATTGATGAATTTATTGATGAACTAACAACAAAAATAGAAAAATTGATCCCAAATTCTTATATTGCAAAAAGTCAGTCGAGCTATTTTAAAAGTCTAAAGGATAACTGCGCGCCAAATCAAGCCATTATATCAATCAATTGACTTAAGCGAGAATTTCTCTTTTGTGATTCAAGATGAGGGTTATCATTGGATTCTAACAGGGTATCTTGAATCTTATAAACCATACAAACATCATGATTTAAGTCATCGGAAATTATACAATGTGATGAGACTATTTTTTTGTCATCAACACTCATGTTAATTATTACTGGGTGAACAGTGCAGGAGTCTGAGGTCCAATGATAACCCTGTACCTCATCTTGAATCACAAAAGAGAACTTTGTTTGTAAGAATGCTGTTAAACTTTCCTTCGATGGACATTTTTAGGTAAAAATATTTTACTTAATATTAAAATGTCTAATTATTAACAATATTCAGCCATTGAGACTCTCATAATGCTCATAATTAATGTGTTGTAACTTGCAGTGGTCTTAGTAAATAGAAGGAGGCAAATACACAAAACTTTTATTTTATTAAATTAAAGCCCATTTCATGTAGATAATTTAGGAAAAAAAAAGTTCTTGATTATCTCATTCCCTTGTCGTGATATTTCATTTTACGCTAAACTTTGTTTGTAATTTTAAAATTTTATAATATCCAACATATAATTTTTTTAAAAATATTTTGGGGTCCGTTACATTTTTTTTACAATTCCTCATAGTTATAAGAACATGCCTTAAAAATTTCAACAAGATAGGAGGTTAAATAAGTGAATGAGAAATTATTTTCTTCTCCAATACACGTTTTATTTGGCCTTTTCCGAGGCTCGGAAATTTAAAAACGCCAATCTTTAAACTGCCATTACTCAAAAACTATGTGAGATAAAAAATTAAAATTTGGTGGTGTTTTTCATGTTTATAAATAGAACATATTTACCAATTTTCATAAAAATCTGAGATTTTGGGTGAAAAAATGACTATTTTCTGGTTGAATTGACGTGGAATGACCCTATAAGAGTTGGAAAACATGATTTTTTAATCTAAAGTAGATGATAAAATTCGGCTGTTCGGGGTATTAAGATCGTACTCTATATATGGAGCAACAGTTGCAACATTTGTAGAGCAACAGTTCAGTGAACCACCAGCCTTGGAATGTACACACGAATTCTCTTTCTATAGATTCTATTTTGAGCATTATTAATATTTTCTAATATACATTTATGTTATTTATATTTAATTTATTTATTTTTCATGAATATATATATATAGTTCTTTAAAAAAATTTATACACATTTTGAACTATCATCCCGTTTCTACAATGCTAAATTTATGGAAATGAAAAGCTATAAATCGAATTTGAAAAATAAATTACAATTATATGATATATATATATATAAGCATTTGTGATGATACTATTTTACAAAATTTATAATTTTTTTAATTAACCAATATGAATAATATAATAAATATAAATTGTTAATTATTAAAATTGAATTATAATAAAAGAATATAATAATAAATAAATGGCAGAAAAAAATTTGTTTATTTTTTGTCAAAGAATCAAATATAAAATGATTATTTAATTATTTATATTTCCTTGGTATGTTTCCTCATTATACATCATTTTTACAATTTTTATTTACTTCGGGGGCATCTTCAGAACGATTGACACCAAATGGGAAACTGAGAGGATTGGGAGAGAGTTTAGGGTTGGAGATATTCATAATTTTCAAAGGGAGTCATAAAGATTTAACTGTAATTAAGTTTTATGCATAATTTGCGAGGATCCGAAAATATTCCAAGGCAACTGTCCCCTTTTCAAACAGCAAACAATCTGCAAAGTGTTCCAAATTAAATTCTTCCTCGCCCAGCATATACTATTTTATTATGTAATGCCCAATTCGAGTTTAAAATTTGAAATTGGCAGTCATATTATATGAAAGAAAGCGCAACGTCTTGATGGCAATTTGATAACCCCTTGTTTTAATTTGGAATTCTTAATTTTCATTGTTCCCTAAAATCTAGAGAATGCTAACATTTTAATTATTTTCTTCGAAGTTGAAGCAAAGTTTTATAAAGCCATTTTGATTATGCAAGATTTGTTTATATCCTATACTTAGATAAAAAAAAAATATTCATTGTTTAATAAAATAGTTGTACCTACAGAAAAAATGAATCTATATTTATAAGTAAATGTACCAGGTGTATGGAACGGCTTATCATTTAAATAAGTTTTTTTTTTTTAAATTCGGATTTCAATTGGAGTATTTTATAATAAAATCGTCTAAATACGAAAGGACATATCTCAAGTTGATGGTGTACCAATATAATACACATGCGCCCCCTCCACCTTGCTGGCCTACAAATGCCTTATTATAAGGAAAGATATATCTAAATATATTATATTAAGAAAGGGAGAAATTTTGAAATGCAATCATTTAACTTAATTATCGGAACCTTTATGGTATCCATAAAATTGCTCATGATATTAAAAAAATAAATTTAAGTCAATATTAATCTATGTTTATCGATGTACTCATTAATAACGAAACTTGTTTTATTAAATTAATAAATTTTAATTATAAGTATTTTTTCACAAATCAATAGATATAATTATTTTTAATTAAATTTCTTTGGTATAAATTGTTTTTTAAAATTTTTACATCTTTCTCGTTTACTTCAAGGAAGAGTCTTTAAAGAATTTTGAAAATAAGGTTTATGATGATTTCTCAAAATTTTAGATAGAAAATAAATATTTAATTCTCGATATGTAATAGTTTTTGTATAAGCTGATAGAAAATAAAATAAAAAAAAAAAAAAAATTCTCGAAATAAACTAGTTGATTCTTATAAAACTTTAACTAATAGTTAAAATATTTTAAACCGAAAATTGAAAGAAAAATTTCAATAACCTTAAAAAATTTAAAAATATAGGAATTGATTAAATAAATCATGTAATTGTTAATATCCATTTATCATTGTGATGCTGAAAGTTCTTGACCACATGAGCCACATTCCTCTAACAATCCTCCTCCATCTCCCAATTCCATCCTACCTAACTTAATATTGTTATTCAACGCATTCTCGGGTCAGCCCTAATAAACGTTTTCCCATAAATAAACTTAAATAAACTTTAACTAATCTTTCTTCTACCATTTGAACTACATATCCCGTCTATTATAACATTCTCGATTTGATATTTCTAACTATCTTTAGGGATGTATAAAAGTAATAAGTAATAAATAATATCATCCATTTCGGGTCCATAAATGTTACGAAAAATTTTATTTTCCAAAACCCTAATTTCTGTTCTTATCTAGAAACTCAATTGACCACGCATCACACCCATACAATAAAAGTGATAATATAATTGTTTTGTTGATTGTAAGTTTAATACCTCTAGGTAATAATTTTGATGAACATAGCTTTTTAACCGCATCATAACACAAACGGTTCCAGATTGTAATCATAACTTAAATTCTTTTCATTTTTAATTGAATATATATTATAACTTTTAACTTTTTTACATCCTATGAAAGGACAGTGCCTATTTAGTAGATTGCCATCTATACTAGTTAAAGGTGTTGTATGATCAGTACAACATATCCTTTCAACCTGATCTTGATTTTCTTGATCTGAGGCGCTACTTTTTAATGCAAGTAGTTTCCCAATTATGATCACGTGGCCTCGTTCTTAAAGACCCCAGAGAAATTCTCTTACGCCAAGTTGCGTGGCATCTTATATATATATTATTCTAGATAAAAGTATTTAAATATTTTTTTATTAATAAATTGATTTAAAATTAAAAAAACAAAAACAATTAGAATTTTTGATAAATATTTTTTTTCTTTATTTATGAATTTTGTCTGAATTTAAATGGAATTATTCATGAAAAGAACAATGAAAAATATAGGTATTTTAATGTGTTTGTTCCGCTTCCTGTTAAAGTAATTGAAAAAATTATTTATTTATTTAATCAGTATAGTTGAAAAATGAAATAATTTTCTAATGAATTCATTGAAGCATTCATTTCTTCTTTAAAACAGCATATTAAAGTAACATTTCTTAGAGAGGAACGTTCTCTAATCATTCTTTGATTGGTAGCTAATAATTTATTCATTTATTCATTTAATATAATTTTGAAGGAATATTTCAAGTTCTTTTAATACTTATTCTTATAAACAATTTAAAAGTAATTACCGGCAGCAGTCTTGCCTCAAATAAGCGATCAGAAAATAATACAACGCAATATCCATTTTATCCAAAATATAATTTCTCGTGAGAGGAACTCCATTTCAAATGTGACCAGTGCTTAACCCCACCTTCATACATTCAAATTACCTTTCTTCTTTTCTATTAATTTGTTTATTCATGTATTACTATTAATATGTAATTCATTTTTAAGTGGGGTTGCTTTCCGCATGTATTCGATTGATATTTTTCAACGTCGGATTATTCCACCTGGAATTTTGACGCACGAAGAGAAAATACAAATTAAACCTTCTTTTCATTTCCCAAAGATTGAAGAATTAAATCCACTAAGCTCGGAAACCGGATATTACCTTGGCTTAGCTTTTGGTTTGTGATAATAGAGACTTGTCCTCTTGTTAATGAGAATTTATAAGCAAAAGTTAATTTTTCATTTACTTTATCAAAATTTCAACTGATTTTAATATATATATATACTTTTCTTTATTATCCTTAAATAATTACTTCGTTTTAAAGCTTATAAAAATGTCTTTTTATCTTTGATAAATACCATCCAATTTTAATTTAAAAAAAAATTGTAAAATATTAAAAGATAAATAAATTGAATATTAATAAAGTGCATAATATTTTTGGTTAATTTAATATATTTAGTATAATTTATCATTATTTCAAAGTTAAAAATCAATATCTGATTAATAAATGAGAGTATGATGACGTATTCTCTCCTATCTTTTAATTATTTATAACATTCTATTATTATTGATTATTATTAAGAAGATAAGTATTTGTTTCTTTGTTTTATTTTTTTATGATAAAGAAAAAATTTTTTATTAAATATGAGTGCATTTCCCTTTCCTAGAATATTTAAATTTTAACTGTATATTGTAATTAGATTTTGTTTTCCCGTTTACTCTGCCCATACATGAATCTAAGCACCCAAATATTCATTGCTATCTCAATTTCAAATTTGAAAATTTGATGCTTACTAATGACTTGATGACCTTTTAGTAGGGATTCCTTTGCATGCCAATTACCCCATATGGTCGCTCGACATGTAACAACATGTAACGAATTAGCATAAGGACAAAAGTCACAAGAATATATATATATATATATATATATATATATATCAGTAAATTCATGTGCTTATTTAAGATCGAAAATGAAATAATATTTCTTAAAAAAAAATGCATGAGAAAATTTGAATTAAATTTTGTTATTAAATTGAATAAAGTGCAGCAATATATTAGAAATGTTTAATTTTATATATATACTTTTCGTCTTTTGGTAAATCTGTTATGAGTAATAAATGGGGTTTACTAGTATAGAAACGGTTCCAAAAAAGTTAACACCACATCAATAATTTATAGAAATATGGAAACATTGAAGAAATAATTAAATGAATAGATAAATTACTAATTGTTTAATTTTTAGTAGAATTCATAAATAGGAATATTTTAAAACTATTTGTGGTTTAAAGCGTTCTCTAAATATATATATAACAAAAATTTCCCAATTTAATTATTTGTAAATTAAAAAATAATTATATCAATTTTTTTTTTATTTTAATAAAAAAGTTCCGACACATATAGATGTAATTATTTATTCATGGCGAATGATTTTTATAGTCTCTCCTTTTGGTTGTAACTCTATCTAATTATCCTATCGACTTTTTTTATCGAATAAATTGTGCAGTGTGTGAGTTATTAGAATATAATTTTTTTTTTTTCATTTTCTGCTAATCAGCTTCAGATGGAATGCAACAGGCGAAATTGATGTGTAGTTAAGCAAATAAAGGTTGCTTTTTTTTTCTTTGGTGATTATAATTCCAGTTAAATTGAGAGTTATTTGTTCTTCTTGATAGAGCTATTATGAATATTTATTCTTATAAACGAATGAAGTACGATAAATTTTAATAGAAAAAAATATAATGTATCAAGTACATGAAATATGAAACTTGAAAAATGAAATCATTATTTTTTTTATTAGATAATTTTATTAAGAATAAAATCCAATAATTCATGAATTTATTATTAGAAATTAATTATTTATAGCTAGAATATGTTCTGTATCTCGTTAAAAAAATAATTAAATTAATATATTAACCAAAGTCAACGTTAAAAATTGTTGAGAAACGTCTATGGTCGGTATTAGTATTGTTTTTTTTATGAAATTCTTCACTAACAGATTTATTTATTTTTCATTCTCAAAACATCTTCGATTTTTCAAATAGCCTTTCTAATGGAAAAATTAAAATGAATTGTGAAATTAGCAAAATAGTTATCTATTTTAAAATCAAGATAATCATTTATCTTATGGAAATATTTATTACAATGATAATAAAGATGAGAATAATTTTTTTTTTTGTTTATTTCCATTTTCTAAATCTTGTTTGTATATGGATGCCTGTTTTCATTTTCGTAAACGGTTTGTTTACTTGATACAACAACATATTCATTAGGTTATTTTAAACAACAATTAATCATGTTGTCAAAAACGACAGAAAAATAACAAGATGTTTGTTAAATGAATCTCACGGTGCTTATAAAAAAAACATGAAACAGCAATGAAAACAAAAAACAATTCTTCCATGAGAGTAGCTAAAGTTTCATAATTAAATAATCTAGTAAATTCAATGCAGGAAATATAATGAGAACAAAGTGGAATCTGCACAGGTCATCTAACAACAATCTTCCTCGCTTAAAGCAAAGTACCGGGACCCCGAGCCTCGGCTCGGTACTTAAGTTAAAAAAAATGATTCATTATTATTGGATTTGGCTGGTAATATTAATACCTGGGACACCGAGCTCTCGCTCTACCCTTTAAAAAATATTGATACACAATTCTTTAATTATTTATTACAATTATTAAATGTTACACATTTGCATCAATCTGATTAAAATTAATGAACTTGTGCTCCTCAATAATACATAAATATATAATATATAGGTACATATATTTTTTTTCTATAGTGTTTTTTTGAAAAACTGTTTAGCGCCCCAAGTGGTTATAAAACAAACTAAAGACAAAAAAACGTGCTTTGCAGCTTTTCGGAATTAAAAAAGCAAAATTGGCAGTCGTGGGACTGGCCGACAGAAGTGAAAACTTCTGCGTAAGAAATTTTAAAACAGACGAAATTCGCGCTATTTCACGAGAAAGATGAATTTCATATGCATGTATATATATATAACTTATATATTATTTTAAACATATATTTTAAACAAATTTGTAACTTATATTTATATATATATAAATACACAACTTTGTTTAAAATATTGCAATACGAACTGTTTTATAATTCTTATCTCTAACATAAAATATATATTTATTATGTGAAGTTCATTTCGTATAATTTTGATTATATATGTATATATGAAATGAACTTTACATAATAAATATATATTTATATGTTAGAGATAATTTATAAAACAGTTCTAATGACAATTCAAATTTCGCGCTCTGTTATAAGAAATTTGAAAGCAGATGGTTTCATGGTGTTGGTCACGATCACGCGAGTTCTATACTTTTTCCCCATCCCGCAAAAGTGCTCAACGCCGCTAAAGAAGTTTTCACTTCAAAAATTATTTAATATTTGGAAATATATCTGACTTATAGAAAAAATGAATATTAATTAAAGAAAGAAATAGTTTTTAAAATATCCTGAATAATATGTAACAATTTTCAAGATAGAAATTTATTACAATATTACAATTATTAACTGTTGCATCATTGCATCAATCTGATTAAAATGAATGGAACTTCGGGTACTCAATAATAATAAATAAAATAATATTAATAAATATATTGAATAATATTTTATTGAAAAAATATTAAAACTTATAAAACTATCTAAAACTTTATTAATAAAAGAACAATGAATAAATAAATATAGAATAGTAATTTATTAAAAAGTAAACAATAGATAAAAAGAAAAAAAAATAACAAAATCATTATTTTCATTTTTAAATAACGATTCACCCGGCGAGTTTCGAACCGACGAAATCCACTCGTTAAAACATCAGTCCAACCGCTGGACTATATGTATTTAGATAAAAAATTGTCATTTTTTTACTGTCTTAGCAGGCAGTATTAAAAATTTTGACGTTTTCCATATATAATTTTCAATTAAGAAATTAATAATGAAGCTGTATGTTTCAAGAGATATCATCAATAAAACTTAATTTTTCTTTATAAATACTATATCTAGTGTGAATTTGAAAAAAATCGTTAGAGCGGTTTTTGAGAACCAATATATATAGATAAATACATATATACAATTTTAGCTAGCATAATAAGATAAGATTCCAAGATATTTGTCTGCTAAATAGTTTGACGGTTTAATTTGGCGTGGGGCTCTGTAATGGACAGAGCAGCCCCTTGCTATATAAGTGTGAACATCTGCTAACTCGGCTATAAAACGCCCAATCTCTTCAAGACCACTTAAACATAACAAAATGACTTAACTCATTCCACTTTCTTGGACTTACCCAAATATATACCCCTGCAAGGAAATTAATTTTCTCCGAATTGTATTATGAGAAATTCGATCCTATAGAAAGGGTCCTCTCTAAGCTTTAAATTGATCTTGATAGCTTGACTCCTTTATTATTAAATTGTGATTTGTCATAATTAGATGACTACTATCCAACATTAGGTTATAAAGTAAAATCTAATCATTTAAAATTGGAGATTTATTTCACTATTAAATATATATAGCTATATATATATATATATATATTCACAGATACTGCATAATCATGGTAGATTGGAAAATGTATGTGTATAGATGAAGTGACATTTATTTAATCAATTGCATTTTATATATATATGTACATTTAATTAAAATAGATTATTTAATTATAAGGTTATTTTTTCAAAACTTTGATTATTATGTATTTCAGAACATAACTACAATCATAAACAAATTATTAATTCTATAGGAGAAAGGACTGTTTATATTTACAACTGGTATTGGCAACCCAATTATACTACTGTTTAGGGGCAATACCTTGAAATTCGAAAAAACCTAAATTTCTTCCAAGTATTTGCAAGTCAGTTTTCACAATACAGTTGATAACCATGCTTGGTTCTTGGCTATCTACTGGCGTCACAACATTTTGTTCTATTATCAGATAATAAACAACAAGGAAAATTTTACATAACTAAAAAAAAAATATTGAGGTCTTATAAGATAATAAGCACCAATATGATATATGAATTACAAGTAGTGCATTTGAATTTGTAGAAATTTATTTAATAAAATTAAAAATTCGTTCAATATAGACAGTCAAAATATATAATTATAATTAGTTAGTTATAACTTTTTTTTAACTTCTTTTTACTTATTATTATTATTTAAATTAATCAATACATTTATGAAAGGTGTGATTAATTATTTTTTATTTATTTATTATTATAATTATTTATTTACTATATTATTGTTATTTATGTTGTGTTCTGAAAACATTTTTAATAATAAAAGAAAAATCAATAAATTAATACTGTAGTGTATATAAAATAGATCACTTCATAATATTTATTTAATTTATATTTTTCATTTTGATAATAATTTCTCTTTCTAAAATTATGAACAAGTAAAAGTAGATAAGATTTGAATATTTCTTTAAGTTTTAATAGTATATTTTTTTTAATATAATCATATGTAAGAAGATTATTATTATTAATAAACTTCTTAAAATACGACCAATCAAAAATTGTTATAGGAATATAAATAATTACTTACATAAAAATTAAAATACCATTTTTAAAAATATTATAATAAAATAAAATTAAATAAATATGATAAAAATGATCCCAGAACATCGTAGATTTCTCTCTCAATAGATAGGGCAAATTATCAATACGATATATTCAAGAAGAATATTAAAATAAGTCTTTTATTGTAAATGAGAAAAAGTAAATACTAATATTTAGAGGTAATAGACGTCGCGTCCTTATAATGAAATTTCTTTATTTCTCTACCGCACCCCTATGCCCATATCATTATTGATATTCAGAGTTAAACCCCCTAAATTTACAAAATCTGGATACAACACTCTCTCTCTTCCCCATTCATTACTTAAATGCGCACAATACATAGATAATAATTAAAATAACTTATATCTTCTACTATAAATATAAAAAAAGGTTTTTATCTGCACATTGCTCAGAATTTAAAAATTTTTGCATATCTTCGCGTTTCATGACCTCTAGAATCCAAAAGTGACTTTAGAATTTTTCATGCCTGTCTGTCTGTCTGTCCGGAAAATTACTATTTTATAGACTCAGAATTGGCTGAACCGATTTCTATGAAATTACATCACAATATTCTTATATACCTCTAGAGTAACATAGGCTATAAATTTTATTTATATCTAAACAATAACCACAGAAATTAATTTTTTAAAGTTTATATAATTCTCCGTGTTGTTCATTCAAGAGCCTGGCGTGGCCCACTGGCTCTAGCGGAAATTTGAGAATGGGATTCTTCCCTGCATTTATTGGTCAAAGAAAGATGAGGTCACCGGGGAATGGGGGAGACTGCATAACGAGGAATGGCATGACCTCTATGCATCTTCAGAAATAGTTAGGGTTATGAAAGGGAAAAAGCTGCGATAGGCAGGGCACGTGGCTTGAAAGGGAGAGGAAAAAGATATTGGTGGGGAGACAGACTGGAAAACGTCCGCTTGGAAAACCAAGGACGCGTAGGAAGGGACGTAAGAGAGATGGGACAAGGGCTCAGGATAGGGACACTTGGAGAAATGTGGTTGTTGCGGCCACGAACTTTCGAGTATCTTTGAGCCACATAGATAGATAGATATAACATATACAATAATAATAATATATATAATTAATTTACTGATTAAATTAAAATATATTTTAAATAAGAACACAAAAAGAAATGAATGTTTTATGTAATATACTGATTGAAACAAAATGGATGAAAACCTTTTACTACTTTCAACCAAATACGATGTACCACTCGGGGGTACAGGGGGCGGAGCCCCCGTCTAGGTGTGAAGAGCGCCGAAGGCGCTCTGAGCAGCTAGTATCTACTATAAACCAGATCAATTCTCGAATTTTATTTAAAATATAATATTACAACAAACTTTGGGAAACTATTTGAAATACAAAATCGCACCTCCGTTCAAGAAAATCAAGATAAAGGATGAAAAAAAATTTGTTGCACTGGTCAAACAAGATATTTAGTCCTCTTAAATAGCAACCGACTTGATAGGTGCTATCCTTTATTATATTTATTGTATGTATTGTATTTTTTGTTAATATTATTTGAGAATTCCCATAAACAAAAGAAAAAATAAATAAATAAATATAATAGCGATTATAACAACTTTTTTTAGCACTCTATAACATTTAATTATATTTTTATTTTTGATCTTATAGTGGCCATTGGCTTCTGCTATGTCTATTTTAATGAAAAATATTGTATCTTTTTTGTGAAATATCTATCTTAAATATAAAATTTAAAAGTATGTATTTCACGTTTTTTGATTTATTCTAATTGCATACACACACGCGCACACTCACAAGCATATAACAACTTTAAGATCAATTTTTGAAAAAAAAGCATTTCTATGGCTGGCTGTATTTTTTATATCCAATACATAACATTGCTTTTTTGCCTATTCAAATAACTAAGATACTAGCAATCTTTATGGATTAACGTATCTGCTTTTGTATAAAAATTTTAAATGAGAATCTGTCTCTTTTTAATTTGATGCTCCTATACTTATATAATGAATATTTCTATGTGTAATTCAAAAGAGAATATAATAACAATATAACTCATTAAAATCAATTTTTTTTATCTGATGTGAATGAAAAATATATTTTAATTCTTATTCCGTTCATTTTTTTTTCATTTCATTAGTTAACTGAGAGCATAGCCATTAATAGACATATTTGTCCAATGGAAGAATAAAAATAAGAATTAAATAATATTTGTTCATATAATCCTCAAGTTGAGCTGACGCTTCACGATTCCCCTTAACGATTCACTCGAACGTTATTAAACAGTCTCTATTAAGCTAAATGCACAACTTTGCCAAACGTTAAAGCTTTTTGAATGGATCAAATACAAATGCAAATCGTATTTACTTTGCAAAATACGAATCTCGTAATAGATTCTTGGTATTTCTTGCATTTCATTGGAATATTGGCCAAAATGAAGACAATGAATTCAAGTCCAATTACTTGAAGCTGCATGTCAACATCTCCATTCAATACATTTGTCAAAGTTTATATCGGTCTGCCAAGAAGTTTGGGATGCATACCGGCAGCAATAAATAATTAATACTCGTTCTTATTCGATATAAAGGCTCGTATTATGAACAGGTTCTTTGTTACCCTCAAGAATGCAAGTTATTTGCTATCACAAAAGACCATACAATAATATATACAAAAGCCCGCCTAGGCACTCAAATTGAACTTGTAAGGATCTAGAAATCTTTAGCTGAATACCTGCAAGTGTAATTATTAAATTTACAATGAAATTATCCATTTGTATGTATCTTCATTAAAAACTTTTCTCCTGCTTATTAATAATCTCCAATAGAACACTATTCTATTTTAAATTTAAATTGATCATTTCAAAATTTTATTTTATTGATAAATTGTCATAAAAAAAGAAGTTTGAAGGTTTATTTGAAATATTTAAAAATTAAATATTTAATAATATATATATATTCGAGGTCTTTTTATGAATATAGGCTCATATGTATATTTTTCATATAAATTACTTTCATAGAATCCTCATTGCAATATATAAAAATATTTTTAACTTATATATATATATATATATATATATAGTTACTATAAAAATTAATAATAATAATAAAAAAATTAATAATTGATTAAAATAATAAAATAAAATAAATAATAAATTGTAAAATGTTACGATGGGTTCATGTGGCTGGAATGGGTGAAGAAATTTTAACAAGAACAGTTAATATACAGGAGCCCAATTTTTAAATAACGTATAATAAAAATTAATACTAATATTGAAAAAACTTTTTATAATATATTATATATATATAAATTAAAGAGAAAATATTTTAACTATTCGAGTCTTTTTATCTTAATGAAATTTATTTATAACAGAATAATAATTTAAAATAGGAAGGAGAGAAAAATAAAAACAAATAAATATATAAATATAAAAAATTTTATAAAATAACGTTTTTCCAATGGACTAAAAAGAATAAAATAATTTTTCTATAAGCCTGACAAAGTTTATGGATGAATTGCTTGATATTCAACGAAAAACGTTGGGCGCATTTGGTTTTATTTATTTATATGAAAAATCAAGTCAAATTTTTGTAATAAAAAAAATTTTTTTAAACACATGAACTGACAAATTTTTTATTATGCAATAAAATTAATAGGTTAAGAGCTAAGAAATTATTCTTTTATTATTTTTCACTGTAATATACTTATATCAAAATATGTATCAAAATTTAAAAGAATTTTATTACATTTACATATTATCAATCAAATCCAAAATGGTTGATTATATTTGAAGAAATAGTGTTACTTGTTAATGAAGTGTTTGAAAATTTGCAAATTGAATAAAACAAAAAGAAAATATTAATTTTTTAAAACTGATTTTATGTATTTATGTTAAGTAAATGTTATTATTAAATAATAATTATTATATTATATTTATAAATAAATAATTTTTATTAGTATGAGATTTTATAAATGTATATACATGGGATATCGTACTCATATTATCTTCATAAAAAAAGGTTATCGTTTTTTTTTGTTTCATTTCTCTCGGGGGCATATATAAAAAAAGGATCTTTTCTCTATTCCATTTGAGGAGAAATAAACCCTCTTTATTGGCACTACAACTGATTAATGAGAATTCATCATGATTAATTTTAATGCTATAAAATATTTTTAATTACGTTAAAAATGAAAATCTATCCTGAAATCAATATTTATGCTTCAGAATCCGTTGAAAAAAATTAATCGGAGCAATACAAAAGGAATTAGTTACTAAAAGTAATTAATCGATAATTAATTACAATTAATTAATTATAATTCAATTATATTTCTTCTATACCTTCTAGGAATCGATTGAAATATCTATAAAAATTTTCAATAGTCTATCTCAATCTAAAGATGATGAAAAATAGATTTCAATTTGTCAAAGGAGCGAACAGACACACAAACAGAGAGACAGACTCCAAGTGAAGTTGAGAAAAACGTTATAATATAAAATTACACTGGAGAAGGGATATTAAGGATTGTATTGGAATGAATGCTTTTGGAAGAATAGGTCCCTATACGGATGTCATTTCGTTTCATCATCCTCCCACCACAAGATAATAAGATGTATATCCTTAGAAAAAAATATTGAAATGATATTTTTGAAGAAGATGGCTAACGGCACTAAATATCAAGTGAAAGGGGGAACAGTTGAAAATGGACGTGTGGCATTTCTCTTGTTCACTTAAACCAACCCCTCTCCAACACAAACATGACAACTATTTATTAATTAATAATTAACAGAATTTATTAATTAATAATTAACAGAAAAAACAAAACTTTTTTGTGAACAAATATATTTAAAAAAAATATTATCTATAATATTTTATTATATCTATCTATCTATCTATATCTATATCTATATATATATATAAATAGAAAATAATCAAATAATAATTTAAAAAAAAATGTGTTTATTTCCTGATATCATTTTTTTTAACAGTAATTAGGTAATGAATTGATGTTTTTTTTATTAATTAAAATTTAATCAATTAATAAGTCACATTTCCTACCCGTTTGTTTTCATTTTACAATGGAACACTATTATATATATATATATATATAGAAAATAATAAAAAATGACTTGCTTGTAGGAAAAAATAATCTATAAAATCTTATTTTTGTAACCACTTATCTAAAATTCGCTTCTTTTGAAACAAGTTTTCTTCTAAGAACAAACAAAATAAAATGAATAATTAAAGTTGTTAATTTCAATTTTTTTTCTTTCTATCGATATTAATTAAAAGAGAAAATTTCATCTCTTTTTAATTTCTTTATTTTTCAAACAAAGATTTATTTTCTTTTATGAAAATAATAAAAAATATATAATTATTTATATGAAAAAAATAATGTTTAGTTGACACCAACTAAGCACATTAAGTACAGATTTGGTTAATTTCAAAAAATATAATTTCAAAAATGTTTGATAATCTTTTGAAACATTTTATTTTTAATTGTATAATGTATTATATATATATATATATATATATATATATATATCTTTCGCTGTAACAGAGTACTAAATAATAATTCTATTTCAGCAAAATTTATTTAAATAATACTGTTATTATAATTGGTAAACTCAACTCATTATTGTTAGCTTATTTTTTATCTTAAAATTTTGGTTTCCACTCTATTATCTAAATTTATATTGTATATTGTATATATATTGTATATATATATAATATCGGAGAGTTAAAATTTAAAGTAAATAAACTTAGTTATTATGCTTATTTCTTATTTTAACTTCTCGTTGTCATGTCAATGTTTTTATGCATAATAATTCATAATTGACCATGATCCCCAAGGCAATATTTGCCTCAATTTTCAATTTATTACAAACCTTATTACTGTACAATAATATAAATATCATGCAATTTATCAAATATAAGATAGTGAAAACTTTTCAAAATATTATTAATAAAAATACAAAACAACGATATAAAAAATAATTGAATATATTTTTAGCTTATTTTATTTCTTTTTTGTTTTTTATAATGTAGATTTTCTGAAAAGACTTTATAGTCTTCTTTTTTTATTGATTACAGTTGATTTTGTTTGTAATTGCTCAAAATTTTTATGTTGATTGACTAAAAAAAAGTGAAAAAGTGGGAATGAGTTTAAAAATTTTAATTCAGAAATTTAGAAAATCCTGACTCAATAAACTCCAATCTTATATGTGTAAATATATGAACTTTTAAGGAGTACTCTCTTGATTAAGTTATAAAAAACTGCTATTTTATTCTAATCCATGATCTGTTTGCTTAGTGTGAATTATACTAAGTCAACATTAAGAAACTCGGAATATCTGGGCACATCAAGTTGTTGCGTGCTAATTTGGTTTCCAAATGAGGTGACTGGATTGAGGTTTGCAAACTATTTTAATAAAGCAGATTACTTAAGTGTCTACATCTTTTCTTGAAAGGATTAATTAACTAGACTTCTAATTTGGAGTGTTGGCCGTAAGGTCAGTTCGAGCGTGTAGTCAAAAACTCAATTAAAAACAAATTTAATAAGACAGTTTATTTAGTGAGCTATTTTTTTATTAATATTTGAGACAATGCCATTGGAATTGAAAATATTTATTTTTGACTCATTCATTAAGTAGAGTTTAGCGTGACTTAAGTCAATTGAATTTTTAATATTCTTTACTAGATTCTTTTTAAATCAATAGGTGGAAATAAGTTTTCTGTTGATTATTCCAAATATTTATTAAGGCGTCCAAAGACATTATCATAAAAACCCATCAAGTTGAACAATCCATGCAATATTTAAATAAATAAATAACTAGTGCAAAAAAAATATATTATTAGATTCTTATCATTATACCTAACCTTCTAGATTTTTTTTTAAAATTAAATTTAATTTAATATACAATTGATGATTAACAGAAAAATGTCAACAACAACAGATTAGTAAAAAAAAGAATATTGCTTTTATATATAAATATACATTAATTAATTATTATTTTCAAAATAAATTATATTACTTAAAATTATAAATTCAATTTAATATATATATATATATATTAACGCAATTTAAAAAATAATTTAAATTACCCATGTTGTTTATGCTTGGTGGTTTGGAATGTGGTTTATGTCAATGATTGTTCATTGAAAAAAAAAATCCCATTGCAATTTAAGAGGCTCTTCGCCCTTTTCCAATATACAAAATCGATTCACTCATAATAAAATAACCCCGTGTAGCACGCCCTTGGTATACACAAAAAAGCAAATTATTACTTAATTACTGAAAACAATAAAATTTCCCTTTGGTAATTTTCAAATATTTATAAGATTTGGATATATACTAAACCACAATCCAATAGAGCGACTTGAAAATTAATTAATTTTAATTGCATTAGCAATACGAAAGTTATGTTTATAATAAGAGTCAGGTTGAGCCAAAGCAGCAAGGGGAGAAGGAATAATGTTATGCAATTGTGGATATTAATGTTACTCGTTTTATTTTTATTTATATATTCTACACGTTAGATGTTTGAACCAATCACGTATCTTAAATTAATAAACGACATTTTATTATTTCTCCTTTGGGATTGTATTAATTAAACTAAATGTACCAGGCTACGAGTTACTGTGGCCTAGTCTGTTTCAATGAAAAAGTGAGTAATGACTGGAATTCGGTTTTTCAGTGTTGTGAGGAAAGGGGATACTTGGATACCCAATACTTATTCGCCCTTTAATTAGTGACAGCATGAATACAAATGTTAAATATCTAAAATAAAATATAAAAATAAAATATTTATAGAGTATAATTAAATAATTCAATATTTTATTGTTAAAAAGACGCCACATAGTCTGGAGAGAGTGTGGAGGGGCAACTCGTTTAACTCTCAAACGCGTAGTCCCAGATTTAACTCCCAGGCTTGACAAGGGAGTTTCTCTCTAACTGGAGTCTATAGGAACGAGCTCCATTCACCCTACGTGATCAAAATTGGGAAGCTACTTCATTTTTTATTTTATTGTTGGCAAAGTGTATTGCTTATGTAACATATATTTGGGAATTTAATTTTAAAAATATAAATATTTGATAAAATAACTATTGTAACGGAGAAAATTTGTTTATATTATAGAATTAATTATTTATATTAAATTTGGAGAATTCTCCCGGTGGTTTTGGTTCCTGAGAGGTGCTGCTCTGACCCAAAACCATGGAGGGAGGGATTCCCAAAAAAGAGTGTAACCGGCCCCGCTCTCTGCCATGAGAAGAGAGACGGAATCAAATCCTTGTACTCATAACTTTTAAGTTGAGATTCCCCATTTTGTTCTAAAATCAGTCCTAACCCAGAGTGGCTTATTTTGTATAATTTATCAAATCCAAGTGATAAATTATTTACAATTGCACCTATCATCATCGATATCATCTTCATCATCCTAATTAATATCAACTATTACACTATGCAAAAGAAATTTATAAATGTATATTTTCTCTAAATTTCTATATAATTAATATAATATAATTTAAAGAGATCACTCCCTATTTTTGTGAGGTGCTACATACACCCTCGGGATGAAAAAGAAGAGTGTTTTAGCTTTACTGACTCTTTTTTTAATTAGCCATAACAAAAGATCGTATTACTTCTTCTCTCTGTCCCTTATAGGTATGAAGTGTAAGGGGTATTATGATTTATTATGATTTTTATACAAATAAGTAGGTGTATGTAGACTAAAAACAAATAATTTCTGAATCCCTTTATTCACATTCTTTTAAGGAAGTAGCAATGTATTTTCATATTAAAAATAGATTAAGTAAATGTAATTAGGATTTTATTTTAAATTTTAAGTCAATGAAAAATAATTATTGTTCTAGGTAAAAAATACAATACATTTTAGTATTATTTAAAAATATTAGGGCAAGTAGATTGGAGGGTGAAGATACGAGGTGCACGTACATTTAATATTGGTTCTGAATAAGAATTATACAAAGAATGAATGGAGTTAGTCCAAAGTGTGGTCTTTGATAAATGTCAATGGGGAATGGAGAAAAATAAAGGATGTGAAAAAGAGTGTAAAAAGGGCGATTTCCTTTGAAAATAATGTGCATCTTTGCCAACTCAGTAAACATAAACAATAGGCTTAGATTAAAAAAATCATGATTCACTTTAGAATCGTTAAGTGGATAAAAATACAGAGGGAAGCAAAATGGCATCTTCTGGGGATAATGACGAGCGCTACGGCATTTCAAGATAGTTTTTGAATTTTATTTTAAATGGAATCTTCATTGGGCAGAACAAGGGGGTCGTAAGCACTTTTATAGCTAATAACAATAATAAAATATACAGCCGTTTTTCATTATTTATTTGGGTAAACAATTGGAGAAATATTATCAAAGGAATGTCACTAATGCGTTTACATACGGAGAGAAATCAAGTTTTAAAAGATAATATTTCCTCCAGGTTGAATGGTTTATCGCCAGTCCCTTATTCATTTCTTGATAATAAGAACAATAAATGTTTATACCTATAGAATATAAATCATATATATATATATTATTATTATACATATTATATTATTATTTATATATACATATATATACACCTATATACAGTGGCGGATTAAGTTGATTGGGGGCCCCGGCGGTAAAATTGAAATGGGCCCTCTGTTATTTACAATTATAATTGAAAGACAAATTTTGTTTATATTATAATTTAGGCTGTTTTATACTTACATATATAGTACTTATGTAAAAATACATAATTTTTACTGTGGTCGCCGAGACCCAAAATTGATTATTTTTTCTTAAGTTATTCGGGGTTCAAACACGACCGAATAAAGATCTGTGTATCAAGAATACTTGTTTTATTTAAACTCCGATTATCCATAAACTCAACAGCTTTTTTAAATTTTTTTTAAAGAAATATTTTTATTTAGGTTTCAGTGGGCCCCACGGGCTGGTGGGCCCCGGGCGGCCGCCCAGTCCGCCCGGCGTTTAATCCGCCTCTGCCTATATATTCCTTTAAAAACTCTCTTACTCTCTCTGTAATCTAATTACTACGAAAGTATTAGATAAATATTATCTGATCTGATAATGTCTTTAAATTAATTTAAATGAAAATTGTCAATTCATTATTTAATTCAAACGATATTTTAATTATTATCCAAAATAAAAAAATATATTGAATTCATATTTTTGGGTTTTCTGAAAATTGATTGTAGGGATTTGTCAAGTAAAATAGATCTCTACATAAATCTTTATTAATTCAACTTGTAATATTTTCTATATAAATTGATTTTTGAAATTTGCTTTCAAGTACTCTTTAAAAATAATATCTCTATTAGGAGGCGAACTTATCTGACTATCTAAGGTGGTGACATTGGCATTAGGGGGGAATATTTAACAAGAAAAAAAGGGGCCAACACGAGGTGAATTAATCAGTGAACATGATCTCTTTCAAAGCGGATACAACATAATTTATGTATTGAATCGATAAGTTATTCGAATAGATTTGATTTTGAATATCATACATAAGAGCATGGATTACCTTGTAAATTATTTCGAAACCATATTTATTCCTTATTCTTTTATTTTCACTTGCATAGACAGAAACCATATTTTTAAATTTAGTTATGTCTATCTATCTACCTATCTATGATCTCTATATATGCAGTGCTACTGAACTTAAAAGTTCATGGTCAATGCAACTACAATCCACCAGCCATCTCTAACCCGAACCAGCTTCATCAAATTCCTTTCATTTCTCAATTTCCTTATATATCTATATATCTATATATATAAGATATATTATATTATATTATATTATATTATATTATATATATATATATATATAGGTAATTTTGTAATAAAAAGGAGATAAATCGAATTTTACTAAAAAAAAAAATCAATCTATTTTACAAATCTTTATAATTATAAAAATATATTTACAATGAAATTTATATTTACCTAAATAAAAATGTTTTTTTAAGTCCTTTATTTTATTTAATTTATCTAATTTAAAAATTTCAAGAAGTAAATGTAGGAGGGAGATTGAATTTTACATACATATATATCAGGGCTTCTTAAACTTTTTTATATAGCGACCCCCTTCAAGCTTAGGAAATTTTTAATCGACCCCCTCCTCCATATAATGAAATATATATTAACCGTAGAAGTAGATGTAATATCGCACTATTTTACAATGTAAATAAAATAAGGATTTTACAATGTAAATAAAATAAGGATTAAAGAATACATACCCATTCATTTCACATATATATAATTTAATAATTTTAAAATTTTATTTATAATGATTCAAAAGTATCAGATCTTCGCGACCCCCCTGGGGGTCGCGACCCACAGTTTAAGAACCCCTGATATATATTATATACTTATATGTATATTTATTGAAGGCACCACAGGTTGAGAGTTAACTTAACTTACTTTCTTGGTCCCGGGTTCAAGTCCCCACCCTGGCAATGGAATTTCTCTAGCTGGTGTCTATGGGACGAAGTCAACCCAACCTTAGGGATCAAAATTGTGAAGCTACTTGAAAAAAGTAGAACTTCCTCTCAAGAAAATCAGAGTAAAGGTTGATAGGACCCGTTTTACAGACCATAGAACACCTAATTAATATAACCGAATTGATAGGCGTTGTCCTTTCGTAAGTTATACATAAGTCAGGCTTATATATATATATATATTAATTATATATGTATTGTTAATTTTCTAAAAACTAGATCATTTTTTATTATTAACAAACTTTATAATTGGAGATTATTATTTTGTGTGAATATTACTTTTTTTATTTAAAATATTGGATTTATCAAATTTCTGATATTTCTAACTTAATGCTGTAGTTCATGTTTATTTGTAAAATCATCACGAGTTGTTATTCTGTTGGAAATTGTGAAAATAATTGTATTTATTTTCTTAATAATGTACAATAAAATATTAAATATATTATTTTATGGTTATTCGTTAAATATTTTCTTGGATTGATGTAGTATTGTATTTATTTTAGCCATTTAAATTAGAGAGGAGTCGACATCTTTTTTCTCTTATAAAGCATATTATTTTAGAGGACTTCTTTATTTTGTCAATCAATAGGGACTTAAAAGCGTCTCCACCCTTTAAATACTCATACAATTAATTACACTTTTTTCTTAAGGACAAAAAACTTTTTTGTTATTAAGTAATATAATATAAAATTCATATTATATATATTTATATATTTTAGATAAATATAAAAACATTATTTATACTTATACATTTTTTGTCTATAGTTTACTATATTATTTAAAATTATTTCCTTTCCCCTTCTTAATTCTAAATTAAAAGCTTTCTGAGGTGTTGTTCACTTTATGAAGCATCTGGTCCTCGGACACACTGAGGGAGAGGGGCGTTATTCAATTCCATTACATTACAATTGAATGTTGAGATTTAAAGAATATATTTAACATTGATTTTTAATAACAACAAATGTAATAGCATAAATGATATATTATTTCTATTAATAAATTTTTTGACCAACATTTTTGATTGTTTGTAATTTTTTAATAAGAAAGATTATATGAACTATTTGCCTCTTATATATATATATATATATATATACAGATTAGATGGTCGTTGGCGCCAGTTGGGGCTTTTAATTAGGAACAAGTATGCACGTGAGTCATTTGGAGAAAGTCTTCCACCCCTGGCATTTCAAATCATGACTCGCCCAGTAACTCTAATTGATTTAATTACATTGTGTTAATTAGGAGCCAGGCGAAGTGGGCAATTGTCCCATAAAGAAATATCTGGGCCTGTTTACTTGAAAAACGAATGCTATAAGAGAAGAGAAAACTGATGAAAACGACCCCTCTTCCTCTTATTGATCGACATCATATTATTAATGGACTTTGTTTTGCTGATGATTTTAAATAAATACCAATTTACGTTCTTAAAGCTATTGATTCTATCTCATTCAATTTAATCAATGCAAAAAAAGCATTATCTTAAATTCTTTTAAATGTTCAAATCAATTACCGTGTTGACATCACTAATAAAACAAACAGAGGGCCATTGAAAAAGACCAACAGAAAATTATTTATCTGAATGCTATTAAAACTACATTGATAATTGATGATGACATTCTATTGGCCTTATTCGATTCGGTAAACATTTTAATTTTTGTTCATGTCCCGGCCAATAGCCAACGCCTTTTAATGACGAATAAAATAAATGGGTGAAATCATTCAAAATAAAAATGAATAAATTAAATAAAAAAATAATAATAAATGAATAAATAAATAAAATTAAAAAAACCATTTAAATGTTGAACTAAATCCAACGTGATAGATATTCTATTATCTTTGTTGAATTATTATTATTTTCGTGGATCTATTTTGCTTTTGTTATTAGTTTTAGTAACATTATATAAATATACAAGATAAACAAAATTCCAATTCAAATATGTACCGGTTTGCTGTAAATGTAATAATTTATATATGACATTAAATAAATAATCTACATTTTTATACAATTAAATCAATATTCAAAATTATACTGTCACTGTTGTTTATTATTAGATATTGTGTTGCGTTTGAACAGGACAGAAAAGAAGTTCCGTTCATAATTCACTTAACGTCCGGGGAAAAAAAGACGAATGCTTTAATTATAAGTATAGGAAGTTCACGAAAGCTAGCAACAAGCTCAATTTGAATCAAGGATAACATTTGTAGGTTTATTTCTTAATTAGTCATTTTTCTTAAGTTAACTCATTCCCGGTTTTGATTTTTTATTATTTATTCAAATTTTATTTCTCACAATTACACTTGATTCCAATATAATTAATCTCCATGATGTTCTTTTTGTATCTTAGATTTCAACAAATATTACTAAAATTAATACATGTAAACGTTAATTATTAATAATTAATTAAATATATATAGTATATTTATAAATATCATAAACTAAAATTAAAACTTCATAAAATAATTTTTATTTAAATTACAAATTAACAAATTACGTGTTAAGTTTGATATATTACTTTATGCGCATTTCAATTATTACATCATCATTTCTTCTTATCACTGACAATGATAAAATGGTTATATGATTCAATAGATGTAATTAGATATTCAAATGGTGTATCAAAAGAAATGCGCATAAAACAAAAAAATCAATCAACTTCAAACTCCATATAATATTTTAAATAAAAATTATTATTATGTTTCATTTACATTAGAAAATATAAATAAATATAATCTTTTATATTTATTTTTTTTTTATTTCAATTATTCATCTTGAAACACACAAGAACATCTTACATTATTATCATCCTACTGACTGTTAGCATTCAAATATGTTACGCTCACCTTACATAAAATATCAAATTTCCTTTTAAAGAAAAAAATTGATCGTTCGCTGAGGCATTAACCTCCAGCTATTTAAATATATTTAAATATATTAGGTATTTAAGATTTTATAAGTGGACACTTTTACCTATTTTTTTACATATTTTTTTTTTTTTTTGTTGATTTTCTCCGAAAACATAAAATTACATGATCTTTATTATTAATATAGATATATAAATATAATATATATATATTATTGAAAATTATTCATCATATATTAATTTATATTGAGTTGGAACTTTTATCTAATCAAGTTTTACTTATATAATAAAATTATGATTATTTTGTTTTTTTAATTTTTGTTTTCAATATTTATCAAGAATCAATTTATCCTAGTGGAGGACTACTATTTTTAAAGGAAAAGTTAATAAGATTATTTTAAATAGGATATCTGGTTTTATTTAACATTAGTAGCTATGATAAATCAACTTCAAAAAACAGACGCGATCAAGAAAAAATAAATTAAAAATTTAATGATAAGGGGTCATTGGAATTTTTAAATACTGAATAATATTTTGTAAATTATTGTATATAAATTATATGTTTATTTATTTATTTTTTTTAAATTAAAAAAAAAAATATTTGAGCTCGATTGGCCAACTATATGTCTTTTGACAGCGGTGTAATATCCGCCCTTGTTGAGGGGGAGAAGGGGAAGAACAACTACTTCGGAGGAAAGATCGAAATGTATTAAATTAAACTTGTTTTTCGCAAAGTGTAAAGTGGGATATTTGACTATATCCTTTTTATTTTATATTTTATTTGCTGCCCCACCCTTGGTTGGAGTTCAATCTAGCTTTTGGGGGAACTTGGCACGTGTGGGTTCTCGGTTGCGATTCAGTAGAATACATTACGATGCTAAGAGAGGGTTTTTGGGACCAAGGGGCGCCGCTTTTGTGCAGCCAGCCGGACAAGGTAAAGCCCTCCCTGACATTTATATTCGCTAAACACACACAAAAATTCCAATTCCAGTTAATATAGATATTATTTTTTATCTATATTCATTGTCATTTAATGAATGCGAAAGCAACCAAATCTGTTAAAGGCTTTTTTTCTCAGAACAATAGCATGTTTCATTTATACGCATATTTTTTGTACATATCTATAGATAAAATACATACTATAATTTATTAATTTCAATTTGAATCGCAGTTTTACAAAATAATATTTCGGATATGGAGGTTGTAATAAGAATCCTCAAATTACAATATTGGAGTTATTACTGACATTATAGGTATTAGATAATAAAGTTTTATAGATTTAATAAATCAAGTTCAATGAATGGTTGAATCACCTTAAAAATATTTAATTAATTAACTACTAAGTCTTCCTTGATTTCATTTAGCATCACTAAATTCAATCCTTAATTTATATTTATCATTTTTTTAATTTTATTTTCTTTCATTTCATTTTTAACTTAATCATTCAATATTATAAATAGTAGATTTATTTATGATACCATTTGATAAATAACATTTTCCTGAATGAATTCTATTTGGGTAGGGGATAAACTCCTAAAAGAGATTTTTAGTTTTTTGTCAAAATAAAATTTTCGATTCCTCCATACTCATACAAAAAATTATCAATATTTCTAAAATTAAAGAAATAATTAATTATTTTTATTTATTAAAAAAAGAATAAATTTTTAAAGAGAGTTAAAATAAAATATAAAATCCAATTCAATTATATGTTTTTGGATTTATTAAAACATAATAAACAGAAAATAGAATTGAATAATGATCTCGGATCGTCGTGAATTTTCCTCTCCAGAGCCCAAATAAAATATCAATATGTCACCCTTCTTAGAATGGAATTTTATTTTGCCGAAACCCTCGACCCATTTCCGTGCCCATGTTCCCTACGCCCTATATCATTAATACGATTTTGAATTAAATACTCTCTCTTTAAATGTGTTACCTATTCGTATATATATAATTTATGTTCAAATATATGTTTCTTGTTCATTTAATTTAAGAAAAACAAGGATAGTTGATTTCTCTAAATATTTTTTTTTTCAAATTTAAAAAATAGAATTTCAATTTTAAATAAAAATATAATATTGTATTAATATTGTTAGTACAATATTTATGCCTTGGGCGATACAAGATCCATGAGTTTACTCGTGAAAGTCATCTTTACCATAAATTCTTAAGAATTTTATAATACAAAAAATTAATTTCAAGATTTGTTGAATATATATTGACAAAGTATATATTCTCTTATGTTCATTCAAGGGTATTTATGTATACTGAGGGATATTCATAATAATTGGCCTATCCAATTTTGTGTCAATAAACCAACCCTTATACCCGCAGGCACCATGGCGTCCGCAGACCATGGATCTATAAAAAAATATAAGTTATCAAAAAACCACCGCGTGCAGCTGATGTAAATAAACAGATTGCTAATTTCATATATATATACGTATAAATATAAATAATTGTTTTATATGTTAAAATTTTCGGTTAAATTACATTTTGTTCATTATGGATATAAATTCCAAGGTGCAATAAAAACTTATCTCAAAAAATAAATTGTATTACCCTGTGAAATAGTATTCTAGAATTTGCTTTTATAGTTGGATGAATAAAAAGGTGGGTTGGGTACCAATAACTAAAGAGTGACGATCACACCAACATGTTCAAAAATTTTTAACTCTAAACAAATTGAGAAAAAACTTTTTTTTATAAGTGAATTAATCTATATTGGATTAGTAGTCGGGCAACCAGCAAAACAAAAGAGGTTTAGTAATGAAACTCTTAACTTCTTTTTCCAACCAATATTGATGTTTCGGTTTTGTATCAGAACTCTCTCTCTTCATTTCTTTAGTTTTGATATTTTACGCTCAGAGCAAAAATTAACAATATATACCTTATTGCTATATATAGATTGAAGTTACCCGTGGTTTTATTCTTTACAATTATATATGTGTAGTGTGAATGTAGGGATTATATTATGAAAAATTTATGTACATATTTATGTATATATATATATATATATCAATAATGTATATAAATTGTTCATTATCGCTCTCCATATTTGAAAAAAATATTAAATTCAATGTTCTGAAGAGGGTCCGAAACGTAAATATTTCAATTCTAAACATTCAACAGAAGTTCAATATACATTTTCTAATCAGCCGATATCATCATAAAACAATTAAATTTACTTTTTCTAAAGCTATACAATATCTGAAATAATAATATATACATAAATATAATCGAATAAATCATAAATAATAAGCGATTTTCTATTTCGTTCCAAGTTATAATATAAGATACTTTTCTTTTTATAATTTATAAAAACAATATGACTTGTAAGAGATAGAATAATCTTGTCAATCTGGCTAGCATTTGGTGTAAAAGATCATCGTGACTTTATTTTAATAGGAGAATAAAAAAGTTTCTCTGTTACAAATGAACTTTTTTACGCTAGCTATGTTTATTGTTGCTCCTGCTCTTTCTTTTTCAGCAAGTACTTTCTGCATCCCTGGAGAGAGCTTACCTAAAGCTTTAAGGACGCCTGTTCTGCCTTTGCCCTCGGGCCATAACCCCTTGGCGCTACACTTGATCCCCAACTATCAATAGCCGGGGGGTTTGAAACAGATTCCTTCAAAATCACATCCTTTTTCGAATTTTTTCGCTTTCTGCCTTAAACTGCTTCACTTAGAGCTTGTGTTTTTTCCCCGATTTGCTCACTTAACCCAATTTATAGTCATTTCCATTCAACGCACATAGTCTCTTTTGAAAAATCAAAGAAAATTCAAAACAGGCCACAAATGCTTTGAATAACCATCAACTATTTTTTATTAATTGAGTTAAGAATAGTATTGTTATGCATATATCAATTTACTATTAGTGTTGATTTATTAGTAGAATTTTAATCAATTCACAACGAGATGGAAAATGAATGGTCACGTTTCGATCAGGTGATCATTTCAAAGTTATGGTAACATCTTGTACCGCATCATCCCTTTTTGTTTTTCACCCTATTTTTATTACTTTCAAACAATACAACACATCTTTTTGTTATTATTATTATTATTCCTTCAACAGAATAAATAAACTTCCAAACGAGTAAATTATTAATATTTCCCTTCTCTCCCAACTTTGAAAAAATGTATGACTCCTGCTAAAATATGTTTTCCATTTTGAGCTGATCTTTCTATTCTTCGGGCCGGCTTGGATTGCATGCGGTGTCGTTTATTTCGAGGTGGAAATAATTTCAGCATTATTGGTGTTCCGGGGCTGTATTTTCTGACGGGATGATCATCATAAGTAAACGAACCCAAACACCTCATCATTTTTTTTCCCATTCCATCTAAGCATTTCGCTTTTTTCCCTATCGAAAATGCGTTCATGTTTAACTCGGCAAAATTTCCTCTATTACCCAAATCCGATCAAAGTTTGTCCCTTATACCCCCTTCTAAAATACCGTTACACTTTAAAATGTTTCACCAAATAAAGTTTATATCTTCTTTTTCCAAGCCATAAAATTCCGAAAGAATGCTTCCAAGCAACACAATTGTCATAAATTTGATTATATATTATCCTAAGTTATTAGTGTTCTATTTTATATTTAATTAAAAATAAAATACTGGAAATGACAAAATAACGTATCATAATAATACGGGGTTCTAAATTATTGTAGATAGACGAGTGAGAAAGTCATGTGAATTGTCTTTGCTCGAAACAAAAATGCTTTATACGCTTTCTTTCTTTTAAGAAGGGTGGGAATTTTTTTTTAAGGATTGACTGAACACTCACACATCACATATATAGCCGAGAATAGATGCGCAAGACTGCTTGGCTTCATAACGGAATGAGCAGGGGAGCCTGGGTCAGGATCTTTTTAGGCTGGGTGTCTTTGAGGGGGGCAGGGTGGTCGAGTTTAAAGCCACTAGGCGGCAATATTCGCGCCCCGGTATTCATGACGCGCGCGACCCGTCCGGACACTTGGCAGTATATCACGATGGCAGGGAGAACGAAGAAAGAACCAAGCCGCAGGGGCCACACCCCGACATGTATTCCCTTTGTTTTTTTTTTTTTGTTTTCACAATCATATCAACCCCCACCCAAATTAGTGGGGTAGAGTTTTCTTGACCTTGAAACTCTTCTTCCCGCACATTCGAATGACTTAAATCCTTTAATAAATCAATCAACGGATTATGATTTTTTATATTTATTATTATTATTATTATTCATCTATTTTTAAGGATCAGTTTAACCATTTCCATTTTCTAATTTATTAGAAAAATCAATTTTTATAAATATATTACAAATAAAAAACGAATGTCTTCAAAAGGGTAATCCACCTAAAAATTAATATATAAATAATTAAAATGAATGATTTTCATACAGTTTGTCTGGGTTCTAATCATTGATAAGAATTAATTCAGATTTCTTTGTTAATGTTAAAGAAATTAATTATAATGATATAAATAAAATGGTTTCTCAAAAAATCAATACTTTTTAAATATTGATATTTAATATAAAGGTGAAATATTTGGTTTAGTTTCATGATATTGAATCTTTGATAAAATATTGATTCAATATCAAAATTTAAAAATATCAAAATTTCGACGTTTAAGAAATCATGAGCAGCTTAAGGCGTTAGAAGTCAATTTACAATTAGAGCCAGTTTCTGATAATGGTTTACCACTCTGAAGATTAATAAAGTAACGATTAATTATATTCAAATTCTGCCAAGTATTTATTTAAAATAAAAATTACATCAACAATTTTTTAAAAAGTTTTTCAGGAATCATTATCTAAATTAGTAAATTAAAATTAATTTAACAAGTATTAATAATTAATTAAAGTAGCTAGTAGCACCCGTTCTGTGCTTACAAAATATTAACTAAACATTTTTCAGACTATTCTTTACACATAGTTTTACAATTTGTTATTTGATGAAAAAATTAATATAATATAAACAGATATGAAACAATGATTTTAATTATTAATTATTACAATTGTATTATGTATAGCTTTCTAAAATATTTTTATATACTAATATATTATTCTATTTAAAATATACTGAATATAAGACTTCTATACATATTATATGTAAATTATAAATGAAAATATTATTATAAAAGACTGGAAAAAGAGGGAACTATAATTTAGTATTTTAATTCATTTATACACACTTACATTTTAATTTGAACAGCCAAATACCATTCGAAATTAATTTATTTATTGCAAATATCTGCTTAAAAATTTAAATTTATATTTTAAAAACGAATTTCCTTTGTCATTTGACTAATTAGAATACAATAATTTTTTTAATTTGTTGTTAAGTTAACATATACTATATATTGTATATATCTATAATATAAAGTTTATTCAAATTATAAGAGAGGGGGTTAAAATAGTGAGGCTATGTTGCATTACGCTCACTGAGATTCTCACAACAGGAGGGTGAAATATAATATTACGACCCTCTAAGAACCACAAATCACTATCCTCCTGTACATTAATCTTAAAGGATTAGATATATTAATTAGAAGTTCTGTGTTTTATTTGTGTGTAATTGTTTTTCTATCTTTCTCTTTTAACAGACTTAACTGCAGTGAACATTAACAACTAGGATGTTATGTACTATATTACCCAGAATTAACTGCAGTAAACATAAAGGTTGTGTAAAGCGGATTCATTTTATTTGCCTTCATGGAGAATTGCTCCATTTCAAACCAAGGTACTCATCTTCACCACAAACCCTAGTTTTTTATATACTTTTATGAATAGACATTCATATATATTTTGATTAAATTATAAAATAATTAAAATTGATAACGAATATTTTAAATTAATATTATTATAAATAATATTTAGATAATAATAATAATAATAATAATAATAATAATAATAGTTTATTTCGTTAAAACAATATAATAATGAATATAATTTAATTTGAATTAGGTATACCATATATATTAGATTTTTTATTTAAAATAAATAAACTGTTCTGAGTTTTTATTCTGTTACAGTATATATTTTTTGCAATATAATATTTTGAATTTTGGAATTAAAATAATATAATTAATATTTGTCGTCAAAATAGCTACATGCGGCTCGCGAGCCTTGGTATATAAAATTTAATAGAGGGTTGATTTTTAATAATGAATGGAGAGAGACTGTTTAGGCTAAAGGTTAAAGAAGAATTATTATCGTACTAAAAAAATTTCTATATAAAATCTCTTAAAATTACTACATGAATGAAGAGGAAGATTTTTTGTTCTGGAACTCAAAGTTAGGTTGCAAAACTGTACTGATCATTATTAATTATAAAGTCATTCGTTAAAAATTTGAATGACATTAATCTGAAATTAATAGAGTAATGCAAGGCAATATCTTAAAAATGTATTAAAAACAAATACACTTACAATTAAAATATTTCATATTATTAAATATATTTTTAAATAAATTAGTCTAACTTTATTTTGATAAAAAAAAATCAAAATAAAATATATTTGTATATATATATGTAGAATTTGAAAAAAAAATAGGAATTTATTTTTTTTATTCCTTCGATTAAGTTGTTCTCGGAGCGACTGGACAAATTCTCGTTGTGCTCTGACTAATATTTAAGGTCTCGGTGCCCCTCTCTCAACCCTACGATTGGTCGTCGAGCGCCCCTACCCCTCCGCCTAGACGACACCAGAGGAGCATAAAATGCTACGAATTTGCTCAGACGGCATCATTCATGATTAAAAAGACTCCATATGAAGAACATTCAAGCATTCATGATTTCAGAAGAACGACGAAACGCATCATTCACGATTCAAGAGCCAAACTATACGAAGAACACGATTATTTCAGAAGACGATGCTCATCTAGAAGTTTATTTTATCTTGTTTATTAATTTTTAAACAATAACGATATTTTTGCTATTATATTTTTAAACAAAAACGATATTTTTGCTATTATATTTTTAAACAAAAACGATATTTTTGCTATTATATTTTTAAACAAAAACGATATTATTTTTTCTAATATTTTTCAATAAAAACGATATTATTTTTGCTATTATTTTTCAATAAAAACGATATTTTATTTAAAAAAACCTACTACCTAAGTTTTTTTTTTTAAATTTTTAATTAATCATTTTTTAAATTTGTTTTTTAATTAAATTGAAAACATTCAAATAAATTATATAGTAAATAAGGATTGTAAGAAAAATAAATTGATTTGAACTTGTCTATAAATCTATTATCCTGGATAAAAAAAAACTTTTTTCATTGCCTGAATCGATGCGAGATAAGGGTGCGAGGGGTTCTTATGATCCATCGAATTTGATCACAAAACTTCTTATTACCTTGGTCTCTTTTAATCCATTTTTTTATATTTATTAGATGGCATTAAGTGATAAGTTGATGATTTTTCATCAACTAAGCAAATTTATCCCAGTTCTTTCTCTGTATAAACACCTAAACTTTTTACTGGAAAGAAATAAAAAGCTTCTTTCCTCAGCCTTCTTAGCAGCAAAAATAAAAATCGCAAACTTCTACTTAAAAAATAAATCGCCTATTCCGGGGATTCGTCAGGATGAAAGAAAAGGAGTGGCGTTGGTAATTTGCGGTCCCATCGCCAATCCTATTTATGTTTAGCCAACCAGATTTTTTAATTGCCCTAATTGTTTATAAAATATCTCCAAGGTTCCGTAATTAAAAGTAATCTACGACTTCTCTTTCTTTTCCCCTTAACCCTCCCCCCTCCCCACCCGGGTTTTCATTCCATTCATTGTGCGCGCATGGTGTTTTTTTAAACTCATTTTCTTATTTTTTTTATATCCGCTTCCAAGTTCATAAAAAGTCGCTTATTTTTATGCACAATTTTTGAGTAACTCATTTCCCGGCGCTTTTTTATGATAACAATATCCCCCTCCCCCCATCTCCCGCTATTAAGACGGCTAAGTTGGAGGCTTCCGCGCGCGGTTCTCGGCAATCACCCTCCAAATGAAATTGAAGTGTCAATAATTGTGGCTTAGGGAAATGTTCGCATTTTGTTAAATAGCTTCTCATTTCTGTCTATTTTTTAAATTAGTTATGGTTGGAGGTAGCGCGCAGTCGCTGCTTTATTTTCAAAGGAGTCCTCTCATTTTCTTGCGCAACCACCTCTCTTTCCTCGCACACATGCACACACATACAAACACACTATTCAAGGGTGGTACTCGCATTGAATTTGCCCGTATCTCGGTTCAAACTCGGTCAAACCTCAATTCAACTACAATATATTCAAATCTAACTTGTATCTGTTTTGATAAGGATCCCTACTAATAAATAGACGCCTCTTCCTTTGAACCTAAAATGCCCTCCTTTCTATGCAGTGTAATATTTACCACAACTTATATTGAAAAGTTCTTGACGTTATTTTCTATTAATTTAATATTTTTAATTATTTTTTTTTAAAGAAAATATATTTTATAAAATATTTCACAAATTCAACATTTATCTACTATTTATTTATTATTTATTTATTTTAAAATTTGTTTTTGAAAATTCTTCCTTTATATAATTCATGGTCTGAGATGCAGATACACGCTAACTAATGATTATAGAAAAAATATTAATAACTCGTTTTTATTTATACTATCTCTGTATAGTAAAACTGATAAACAATAAAAACTTCAATTTTTTAAATCATCTATTATAAATACATATGTTGAAAAAATGATAAATAGAAAGTGAAATTTCAAGAATATTTTTTAAAGATTATATTCTATTAAAATCATCATATTCCTATCCGTTTTCAAATTTAATAGAAATTAATACATTTTAATTATTTGTAAATTAATAATTGATAGTTGGAAATTAAATTAATTATATATTTTCTATTTCAAAATAGCCTTCTGTATAGGCAACAAGCAAATCTTTTATCTTCGATTTTTACCGACCCACGATAGTAAGGGAGGTATTGTTTTCACGCCAAATTTCACATGAGGAGATTTCGTACATATCACCACGAATCATCCACTTTGTATTGGTTTTATCATCCAGTCATTCATGACGTCACAGCTTGGTCTTGCATATATATTATAAATAAAATAAAATTAAAAATGTTTATATTTATTATTTATGTATGCCTATCTGTTTTTTATTACATTAATAGATACATGAAAATTATTTGAAATTGTTTCTGTTGCTGGAAATTAATTTATTTCAAACCGTCGGTCGGTTCGGACCTGGCCACAGGTCAACTTATTTTTTCTTAATTTAAAATTATATGACGTCACCCAACTCTTCATGACGTCACAGCCAGCGCCTCCTTATATATTATAATTAAAATAAAACTAAAAATATTTATGTTATATCCATATCTGTATTTTATTGCATTCATAGATACATTTAAATTATTTGAAATTAGCTGGAAATTAATTTATTTCAAACATTTTAGCATTCAGGCATGGAAAAATTTTTCTTAATCATCATGAGTGTTAATAATATATTCCTATGTATATGTAAACTTAAATTAAACATAAATGATTATTTTATTTAGTAGTGTCAAAAAAACGTTTTTTTTATGACCAGAATTTTTTGAAATTAATTAATGACTGACTCTGAAACCACGCTCCCTTTAAATTTTTTTTATTTATTTATTTTAGTATTATATATAGTTCATAAAAAATCATTCATGATTTTACTTTTTTTTAAATATCAAATATTAACTATCAAAATTGTAATGATTCAAGTGGTTTCTTAAATGATATCTACCTTGATTCAGACGACTCGTGCAAAATTCATTCTAACTAATAATAAATTTATTAAAATATATATCAATTTTTAAATTTTACTTCTAATTATAAAGTAAATAAATTTTTACCCCATATAAAAATAATAAATTTTAATTAAATTAAATTATCTATTACTATTTAAGTCGTGTAAGTAATGTTCAAATTTTTTATAAATTTATACATGTTTTTATATATATGTATAATCCAGTGAATCTCAACCACTGTGACTCGGTACTTTAGTGAAGCGCGAGATTATGAGGGTCTTAAACATGACACGACAAAATAATTTTATTTCATGGCAATCGAAAACCTGTCATAACCTACATAAAAACATACAAAATGTGAATTCTTACTTTCTTTCACTTACTTATTACCATTCATGGAACTTTTCAGGTTTTATATGTTTATCTCACTATCTCATAATATATATATATATATATATTTATCATGTAAAATAAGTTTAAATTTTCCTTTATCTAATTTGTTTATTCAAATAAACATCAAAATCATATTTTATATACAAATAATATATTTTGTAAGAAACCACTTGAATTATTGGAAATGACTAAAAAATTCATATTTATTCCACTACTTTATATAATATATATATTCATTTATGATTATTTATCTGCTTCCCTTTTCTCTTTTTCTTCTTATATATATATATCTATAATAATAAAAGCAAGTGTAATGTGTCTGTTTGTCTGTTTGACCGAGCTCTCCAGGCAAATCTATCGCACGCAGGGACATGGAATTTTTTACACGGAAGCACAAAGGGGCTGGCCACCAGACCTCGAAGCCCGATTTTCGATTTTTTAATTAGAAAAATTTTAAAAAAATTATAAAGAATAATAATTAAAAATAGTTTAGTTACCATACTAGATCATAGAGGCGCTGGTGGCGATAATTTGGCGGTAATTTAAATTCTGAGCAATGTGCAGATAAAAATCTTTTTATATATCTATTGATATTTACAATATCTCAATTGATCTTATTGGCCTTTTAAACTTTGAAAACATTCACATTGCGGCTATAATTTAATACTATTAATTTTTAAGATTATGTGAGTAAATTATTTTAATTAAGAAAATTTGATCTCATAATTGGATTTTCACGTAAGATTTTAATATATAATATATTTTTTAATATTATTTTTATAGTAGTTTAGTGTTATGCTAATTTTATATTTTATTTTTATTTTGTTTACTCTGATTTTTTTTTAAATAAATTAATAACATTTAAAGTAGCATAAAAAAATTAATCGAGGCAGGAAAATTGATGGGGTTTGAAATTAATAGTGATAAGACAAAATAATTAGTATCAGAGAGAATAATATTTGCAAAGAATTTAAATCGAGGTTGCAATCTGGAAATTATTATCAAAGGGGATCAAAATTATTAAATTATTAATTGTATTATATGGGTGGGAGGCATGGTCTATAACCCTGGGAGATGAGAGTAGATTCAGAGTATTTGAGAATAGGATTCTTCCCAGCATTTATGGGCCAAAGAAAGATGAGGACACCGGGGAATGGCGGAGACTGCATAACAAGGAATTGCATGACCTCTATGCATCTCTAGATATAGTTAGGGTTATAAAAGCGAGAAGGCTGGGATCGGCAGGGCACATGGCTAGAATGGGAGAGGAAAAATATATTGGTGGGGAGTTCGATTGGAAAACGTCCGTTTGGAAGACCAATTGTGAACAGGGCGGACAATGTAGGAAGGAACGTGAGAGAGATGGGACAGGGTAGGAGTTAGATGGTTATAGCTCAGAATAGGGACACTCGGGGGGGGGTACAGGGGGCGGAGCCCCCGTCTAGGTGTGGAGAGCGCCGAAGGCGCTCGAAGCAGCTAGTATATATATATATATACAAATACCAGCCTGGACTTTCTGTATCTCATAATGGAATACATATAAATAAATGGGGTGAAGGGTATTAAAGAATATGAGAATAGATCCATTCACTGAGGGAAACCCTCGGCAAACCAATTGCACTGCCAAAGGTAACATACTAGCATAAACAATGTTGTTTGGATTATAGAAGTAATTAAATGATGATTAAAACTATTAATATTAATTAAACAATTCATATCTATATTTTCATTAATTTTAAGTTTGCATTTTGAGCTGTAACTTTTTCTAATTATTTTCTTTTGTTGACCAAGCCATGTACATAATATTCATTGTGTTTTATTCTAATTTTTAATTTAATTTTTTATTCTCCGGTGTAATTAATTATATAATGGATAATATATAATTATCATTATAATTTATTTATTTATATTTAATTTGGAAAATGATTGATCAATAAAAATTGTCGAGAAATGTGTATCTTTGAAATAATTAGGAGAGGGAACGAGAGCACAGGTGAATGTTTCTTTGTATTTTAACATTTTACTTATTAAGACAATTGTTTCAGGAATCATATTATGGAATAAAAATAATATTTTGTTGTATTTTGGAAAATGTGTATTTGCATTGTTATTTTAAATTGGAATTATTGAGACGATTATGTAATTTTATATATTCATTTAGCTAATATGTTATACATATTTTTGTAATGAAAATGTATTTTATATAATTTCATTAGTAATTTATTAGGCCGATGTAAATATATTTTTTATTTTCTAATTCAAATGAAACAAATATTTATTTATTTATCTCATTGTTTTTGTAAAATATGTTTATAAAATATACATGTAAAATGTTTTTATTTATTTATTCAATTAATTATTTTATTTGTTTATTCCTGGCATTATTTCAGTGAAGGCCACTCTAAATCCAACCGGATAATCATTCCATTCTATATGGCTGGGAGGGTTGGTCGGCAAAGGGTCTGATTTCTTCGTTTTGTTGTGCTTTTGTACTCAATTGGTACATGTTAATCGAATCTTGGCATGTAAATAAATTTGGCTGGCTTCCCGAGTCACTAAGGCACTAAATTGTCGGCTGAGCATCTGTGCCGGCTCCCTTACTGCTGACTGAGCTAATTTCAAGATACAAGCGTCAATGATATATTGGAGGGCTTGACGATCCTAACACTTGCGAGATGCAACCTGAGAAACAATTTCAATTTAATTTTTCGCTTAAATTCAGATAAATAGTATATTAGCTTCAACTTCATAGGGGAATCCATCACTCAATCGACCAAAAGGGTCTGAAGCGACGCCCTCGAATAATTTCTTTTCAAGACACCACCTTTTTTTCCCCTAAAAGGTCTAATATCCCACCAGAGACAATGAATTTAGAAGACAAAAAACATTTCGCCTTTTTGGTCGTTTCTTTTATTTAGATCCAACCATCAGTAAGAAAAAAGAAATCCGAATACCGATACTGGAATTTTTTTTTCTTTATTCATTTCAATAATCATCTCTGACAATCCATAGCCTTTCAATCGTAAATAATAAATTTCAATCGCAAATGGGATTATTATTTATCTCTTAAAAATCCAAGTTAATGCATGAGTCATTTATTCATTTGTCTCGTAACTATCACTTTTAAAATATGCTTTTTCAGCACATTTGAATTTAAAAATATAATCTTAAGCTGTTTAAATATATATAGAGTATATCTTTAAAAGATCTCAACTATGTTCGCTTCTAGAATGTTATAAGTCTTTAGTCTCCAAATTATCTCAAAAATTATTTTAGATACCCTTGTATGTATAGATACTAGTTTAACATAGAGTAATTTTATTAAAAAAAATCTTTTATTAAAGTATATTAAAAAAAAAAAATAAAAACCTAGAAATTCATTTTTGATATTAACCCAATATGATGTAACCGTTCAGTTACATTCAATCTTTCGCCGCTAGATGGAGTTTGAAAATCCATTTGAGGGTGAGGAGATAAAATATGTTCGATGCTCATCGGTTATTAAGAATCATTTGTGGAGCTTACCACATTACAACTCTACTCATAACTATATATATTGTTCCCCGAGGAAAGTCAGAAGAGAGTTAAAGAACTCTCTTTTCTCAATTCTTTCCAGACTCCTAGATACACACTAGACCATTTTGTCTTGTCTGGTGAGCTCCGATGGCTCAGTCATCGTCATCATCTTTACCCTCCCCCCACTCCATTCAAGGACGAGCCATACATTATATGTCCAAGTGGCATACCGAATTGATAGTCCTTGTGCGTGAAATGAGGACTCTCAAGGAAGTAATTTTCTAACCATAACGTTATGTTATGATTTTTATTTAAGAGAATAGAAAATTAAAATAAATTACAAAGGCATCCCACTGGTTTCTTATGGAGATCAGACTATTAAGTAAAATTAAACTTAAGATACATATATTCAGCTTGGATTCAATCAATGAATTAATACCTCTATTAAAGGGATGAATCCTGATATAGAATTAACATTTATCACATTTGAATTGGTTTTAGTTCTTTGATTGTATAATGTTGTCTACAACATATCTAATAAATTATTTTTTCTCCCTCCCTTACTTTGTCCTTAGACATTTATCTACAATAAATGAAATCGTTGAAAATTCCAAAGCTCATTCACTTTGCATAACGCCACTTTGTACCTTTTAAGATAATTGGTAAATTAATTGTTTTTATAAAAAAAAAACCTAAATAAAATAAAATAAAAAACAAAATATAACTGAATAAAAATATTTTTCTTATCTAATTATTACCTTTTAACAATATTTTATAAATATTATTTTTAATCAAATTAAAAAGTAATAATATATAATAATAAAAAATTTTTATTCTATTATTTTTATTTTTTTTTCTGTCCCGATCGTACAAATATAATGTCAACGTTTACTATTTTTCTACAAAATATTTCCTCTTGATAAAATATTTTTTTAATATATATATATGTATATATATATATCAATATTTTGACAAAAAATTTCAATATATATATAAATTGGTGAAAATAATAAAAAAAAGTAAAGAAAATAAAAATAAAAAAAAATTAACTAACTTGTAAGGGGAGATTTTTGATTGAAGAAAGCCTAGCCCGATTGTTTGATTATATGCTGGTTAATGGTGAATGTAATTATTTCTTTTTAGGAATAGGTTACATTTGACACAATACGAAATTTTGTTTGAATATCATCAAATAATTGCATTGAATTTCTATTTGAAATTAGCTCTCCCTCTTGGTATGTTCGATAAAAGACGATGCGGCTATTTACCAAGTCATGACCGTTGAAGATACCATTCCATTGTTTACTATCCAGCCCTCGCATTTAGTATTCACCTTTGCATTAATGGAAAATACATTAGTTTCAATTGTGTATGCCGAGCTGGCTATTTAAGTTTAATCCAAACCAAACCAGACCAGCATATTGCTATTAACTTGTAGAAGTTTGCGTTTGTGTTATCTCTGAGAGCGTTTAGTTATGGTTATTATAGGTACTTTAGAGCGAGCGGATTCAGAGAACGCATTGAATCGCAAGGGCAGCGAGGCTGCGCCCCTCTTGTACGTATGGGGCCCACGTTTTCCACCCTACTGATAAACAACGCAATCAGAGAAACCGCTTTCAATTATCTTTACATTTGTTATTGTCCTGAACAGAATAACATTGACAAAACAGCCTGACAGACGAGCCAGATAAAAATTTGAAAAATCAAGGTATGAGAGAGGTTGAAACAAAAAAAAACAAAAAAAACAAATGGCAACTAATTGAGTTTGGTGATTGACAACTACTTTGATTTAAATGATAAGAGGAGAAACAACCCAAGAGGGCTCAAGTGATTCAGGGGCTTTATCAGTGTTCACGGGCTGCTGGGCTACTGTCAATTGATTCCTCAACTTAGCATACAAATGTAATGTCAACCCTGAATAAACACCTGCGACTCATCGACTAGTTATTGTCCAATTGCTTCGGATCATCAGCGATTTTCCATAGAGATATTTCCATTAGAAAAACCTGAATTTTTTTTCGAAATTACTACACTCCACCAAATAAAAATAATCAAAAAACAATCTATTCTCTACTCAAAACGTTTTCAATTGTTTTTTCCATGAATTGATTTTTTATCTTAAGTACTTTGCATTTCTACAATATTATTGAAACTTTACCCTCAATATTTCGACACTAATTTACTTACCTTTTTTGTCATACGATAATTATATTTTGATTAAAATTTCAAAAATAATATAATATTTAACAATATAAATATAGATAGAATGAAATTGGAAGATATGTAGTAATTGGATGGAGCATTTGAAAGAAGCATTTGGAAGAATGTAGTTGCTGCGGTCTAAAACATCCGTGTCATAGAGACATTGGGACATAGATATAATTTTGAACGTACCCTTATACTTCAGCTCACAGGAAATATTTTAGTAGTTATCAATTCTTATCAGTCATAGTAGTAGAGGTATATATATTTATTTTTTGATCAATATACATTTTTTTCACTATCTTAAATTTTTGAATTGTTATATAAATAGATTTTTTCTTGTTTTTTTAATTATCTTATATTTCGTCAAATGCAGAGGTTCTAAAAGAAAATATTGTTAATATTATATTTTGGACAATTATACAAATCTCAGGAGTCCATTTCTGACATTTTACAATGTATTTGAGAGGGGAGTAACTCCTAGCGAATACATACATATATGATACCTGAGCTTTAGTATATTAGTTGGGTTATATTAAAAAAATTGAGATATTAACTTTTTTAATAAATACATATTTATTTTAAATTGTTTTAATTTAATTTGGTACCTGACTACAATATGTTATTTTATACTATTTTAATTAAGTATTTTTTGAAATAAATTTTAATAGCAAATATAATAATTTAATGTATTTCTTTAACTAGACATAAACAAAAAAATATTTATTATATATTTTAAAAAATGTAATTTAATCTTTAGCAAGCAATCATGATCTTTCATAATTTTGCATTGCATTTAAAAAAAGCGTGTGGATTGTGTTCAACTGATCTATTTACACTTTTCTCAATTGATTTCAAATATTTATACAAAAATTATAAATCTATAGCGGCTGTGGATGTTTTCCTGACCCTCTAGCAATGGTGTCAATTCCTAATAAACATTTTTGTAAAATTGACTTTAATTTAATTTATTTTATCAAACATTTACAAACATAAAATATGTTATTCAACTATTTTTTATTTCATAAATATATCTAGAAAATAAACAAAAAAAAAAAACTGATTGATTTTTGTTTTTTATTGTGCAAGTTAAACATTAAAATACAAACAACTTCTAAGTTGATAAATGTTTTAATTTAATATATTTATTTTTATAATATGTTTATGTATATATAAAGGCACCACGGGGGGCTATAACACGTTTGAATCTCAACCTCGTGATACCGGGTTCAAGTTCCAGCCCTAGCAAGGATATTTGTTTCTAGCTTGGGAATAAGATCCCCAAACCAACGTGATTGAAATTGGAAAGCTACTTAGAATAAAAGTAACAGTCTCCAATCATGAAAATCAAGATAAAGTTTGAGAGGATCCGTTGTACTGATTATATACATTTACACCAGCAATCGACTTGATAGGCACTGCCCTTGCACAGGATGTACAAAAGTAATTATATATTTTTAGTGTATGAATTTATTTTTAATTATAAAACATTACTAACTCTAGAGACGATGTAAATTTGAAAGGAATTCAGAATAATCGAAGCTTTTTCAATTTTCAGAAATAAATCCTAGTATATTCTATTTATAAAGTGTCTAGTTTCATGTCTATTTAGTTCAATCTTCTGTCCAAAATTGTTTTTTAAGTAAACTGTGTTTTATAAATATTTATTATTAATATTACAATTAATAATTCAAATATATTTGAAATTCATATGAAAACACATAGAGAATTATAAAAGTTTGTTATAACTAGTTCGATGGCTTATACTATTCATGTACAATTATAGATTAAATGATTTTAAAATAAATTAATCGACATGGAAATAATTTTTTCTCATTTTGGCTATAACACACTTTTGAGAAAAAGTTTCCAACATTTTCTATCAATCATCGTTAATTCCATAAAACAATGTAAATTACTTGAAAACAAACTTGATATTCTTTTTATTTTTATTTAACAATTCATTAAGTTAATATGTGTTTTTTCTATTCCACTTCAAAGAATTAATAACATAAATGTTGTAATAAATACTTGACAACCTGTCTATAAGAGAAAGCCATTTTTTTTCATCCCTCCCTTCACTTGAGTATTTATTACTGAAAGTGGTAAACAAGTAATAGGGTGTCAAATGGAAGTAGACTATTAACTCGTAATTGGCTTTTGATCACTGCAGCTTCAACTCCAGCTCCAGCAGATGCGTGCCTGTTAACTGAAAGTCGAGGGGTGCTCTCTAGGTCACTAGGCAAAACAAAGGGGGGCAATCTTCACTAAGATGGGGATCAATTTGGTAACCAACAACTTAACAAATATATATATATTTAACAATAAAATATAATATTTTATATTTAAAACAGATAGTTTAAGGTGCGGGAGGCAAGATATGAAATATTATGTTGTCTATATATATATATATATATATATATATATTCATACCCTATTATAAGAATATTTATAATTAAAAAAAAAACCTGACTTTTGTACGTCCTACGCAAGGACAACGCCTATCAAGCCGGTTATATCAATGAGGTGTTCTATGATCAATAGAACAGGCCCTCCCAACCTTTACCTTGATTTTCTTGATCGGAGGCGCTATCAAGTAGCTTTTCACCAATGTTGTTCCCGGAGGCTGGGTTGACCCCGTCCCATAGGCTCCAGCTAGGGAAATTCCCTTGTCAGGCCCGGGACTTGAACCCGGGACCATATGAATGTGAGGCAGGTTCGCTACCCACACACCCAATGGCGCCTTCTTATTTATAATTACAATTCTATAGTTAAATTATTCAAAAATATTAATTATACTGGGTCTCTATTTCCCCAAAAATAAAATAAAATAAAAATGGTCTTGATGGTAAGGGAAGAGGGAAAGAATATAAGTATTTGTCCTATATATCTGAATTCACATCGAAGAAGGGAAGGGAGATATGGTTTTACCTCACTTTTCGAATTTTAAAGTCCTTTCCTTAGAATCTCATTAATGATATGTAAAGCAGAGGTGCGGGATGTTAAATTTATAGATCATTTAATTAAATATTATTATATACTTATATTTTAGAAATAATCATTTTTTCTTGATGGAAATGAAAAATTTGAATTTTACAAATTTCAAACGATCCCATTTAAATGTTTTATCTTACCTTACCTTGAGATACATTAAGCTAAATAAATAGAATAATACATTATCTACTACATATAAATATTCTCTTATGTTGATGAAAACAAAATAACTAAATGGATAGTATATACAAAAAATGGACAAATATAAAGTCAATGAAAGCCGCATTCCTGTTTCTCATATTATTATAAGTACTACACCGTAGTTATGTTACAAATTTGAATATAAATTAATATGATTACATATTCCATAAAAGTCTTAAGTAGTATGTTAATATTATATATATATTCATTTAGGCTTTCTTGAAAGTGTTTGTTATGAAAAGTTATTGGGTAATCTTTGACTTACTACGTTCAGAAGTCCTGAAGAATCCTCAACACTATCACTGATACTAACACACACCCGAGAATAAGTATTAAAAATACTGAAATGATGATAATAATAATAAAAATATAGGTATAAATTTTCTAGTGAAGCTGCAGTTTATTAAATTCTCAGAGCCGCGTTTGCCAACCGTTAGCATATCCATACAAATATTCAACAAAAATACTATAAATCACTCACTGGGAAAAGGATCATCCCCTGTCTAGTTGAGTTGATCGGATATGTGTAGCTAGTAAAAATAAAAAAAATATTATAAAAAAATATTGTCAATTTTAAAATGATATTTTTAAATTTATTGACCAATCATCAATTAATTTTCTTTGATCATGCGTTTACATTTAATAGTGGAGTAGAAGAAATAGCAAAATTTAATGTACGCCTTCTGTTAGCGATTGCTATAATACGTTTTACCACCATTTGGAGGTGTATCCCTGCAAATTGACCATTTACAAAAGCCCTTTTGTTGCGTTTCCTATCTTGTGCACATATTTTCTTAGCTCCCTTGCCAATGGCCAAGACTCTCTTGACGCTTTTGGCCCCCCTTTTGCTCCATAAATCTCTCTAATCACTTTTATGTCCCACTCTATCATTTTCTGTGTAACACTATATATCTCATAGGTATATTATTATTAAATTGTTTTTTTTTTCCTTTTTCCAAACATTTGTTCCACGCATGAATGTGATGATTCACAACAACATTTTCATTTATATCAAAATACATATGAAAAACAGATAAACACACATATGAATGCTTGATTTTATTACTTATATCTCGTAAATATAATATATATATTTTAATAACTTAATAATAATTTAATATATATAAATAATGTTATATTGTTCTGTTGAGAGTAGTTTATAATGAATAAAAAGTACATATATATATATATATATATATATGTGTTTAAATAAATGATTGATTAGAACTCTTAACAAGTTTTTATTCATTATAAGCTACACTAACAAAACAAAATAACATTACATATTTATATTAAATTATTAAGTTATTGAAAAATCATTATCTTATATATATATATATATATATATATATATATATATATATTTCTAGATTTAAATTTAATAAAATGAAGTTTATTTTATTAAACAAATAGTCATTGTATAACCGTTGTGAAACCGAGACGAACCCAACTGAATAAACCTTTACATCTATCTTTTAATTATAAAATTTGAACAGATACATTTCTAATAATTATTATTATTAAGCGTTCATCTTACATCTATAAATTGAGAAAAAAAAATATTATTAATCTAGTAAAAATAATATTTTCAAATTGGTTAGTGTTTTTTAACTGAGGTTCACGTTGCTGAGAAATTAGATGAAATGGTCTCATAGATTGTGTGAATAATTGTGAATATAAAGGAAATAGCGTAATAACTGGCGTTTCAGTATAAAATAATATAATTTAGAATCAGAATTAAATTATAAAAAGATGTATATTTTATTATTAGATTCAATTGAGAATAATTAAATATAATTTCAAATAATATTGAAATTTACAAAAATAACTACTAACGTATATCTACATATTTAATAAATTGGACAAAATAACTGACTTTTGTTCATCTTATGAATCGGTTGCTGCATAGAGATGTTGTGTGATCAGTAAAACGGGTTCTTTCAAACTATATCTTGATTTTCCAGATCGGAGGACGCTACTATTATTTTGATTATGTAGGCTAATTAAACTCTAGCCAGAGAGAAATTGTTTCTATTTTATTGTTAAGCTTGGGACTTAACTAGGATGAACCATGCATTTTAAATTCTATTAACATAAAATTAGAGGCTGAAAGACAAGCCTGTCGTCATCAGATTATGTTGAATCTTAAATTTAATAAATAGGCATATGAAAATATTTTTACCGAAAATTTTTATAATATATTATTTATTTTTCGAACAGAGAAACAATGTTCCTATTAAATGTGTCTATATTATAATATTTGTTATTATAATTACCCATTAAAATAAAAATGTTTATGTTTATTGATAATAATGTACATATATATTTGGAATAGATGAAATATTTATATATAGGATATATATATATATATGTTTGTAATCATCTATACATAATGAGGTGGAGTTGGAATGAATGAAGTTTAGAGTTAAACAAGCTAGAAAAACACATCTCTTAACAATCGATATACGCGAATATAATAGAATTATATTTATATTAGATAGGACAAAAACACAGGCATTTTACTTTCATCTAAAAGTATCAAAATAATGTCTTATTTAAAGAGATATTTTTAGGTTCAAAAGTATATTTAAATATGTAATAAACAAATTAATAAAAAAAAAATACTAACATGCATATTGGAGAGGTTTTAATAGGATTACAATGAATAAATTTCGATCTAAAAAATAAATAAATTTTAAACTTAATGACCATAGCAACAATATTCCTCCCAATTCAAAGGCAGGGCCGTTCTGACCCAGGGGTGCAGAGGGTGGGGGGCTCCTGGGCGGCAAGCCTAAAGGGGCGTCTCGAGCCGCCTTAAAAGTACTTATTCATTTTATGTTTTTTAAATTTTTTTCAATATGGTTCTAAAAAAAAAGATCAAATGATTTTGCGATCAGGATCTTAAATACTTTCAATTTTTTTTCAATTTTTTAAAAAATTAAATTAACTTAAATTTACTTTATCTTTTTTATTTGTAAATTTTTAACAACTTTGGGGGAATGGGTTGGGTTAAATAAGGCGGGCAAAATTATTCTCGCACCTGGGCGGCATACACCCTAGGAACGGGCCTGTTCCAAGGTATATATCAATAATAACAAATAATCTTGACAAAATTCTATAAAAAATCATTAATTATTATATCTACAACGCATTTTATTGTTATTATATTAATTATAAACTTAATTCATTTACATTAATTATTTTATTTAAAAAAATACATATAAGAATTGAATTACTATTTTATCTTCTTTACAATTTAATTAATTAATTTTTTATTCATAATTTATTCACAAATATTGAATTATTATTTTTAAACATTTCCTCATTTAGATTAAATTTAGCTTAGATTGTATCTTCTAATTATTCTCTTAACTTATGGTGGATTTGTTTTTCCTATTTTTTTTTTGTTTTTGTTTTTTTAAATTTCAATGGAAAAATCGAAGACCAATTAATCGGAGAGCAAAATAGGATAAACGCTTGTATAAACAAGGGTTTCTTAGGCTGACCCTCTGCCTTCTGAATCCACGAACAAATGGCCGGCTACTATTGTGTTTGTTTGAAAATAGACGAGCTTATAGAGAAATATATACGGGAAACCTTTTAGACAAATAAGTTATATGAGAACTGAGAAACCTTTTATCGAAATAAGACAAGTATTTCATGTGAAAAGGGGAACTGGAGCCGAGTGGACATCGGCAATTGTTTAGATGAAAGCTTGGGCTATTGTGCCCAGGGTCAAAAGAATTCCAGCAATGTTTGTTAAAGACTATTTGTATTTTTAATCGTTCGATTATAATTGACCGATTTCATTCAACGACAGGCAAAGTTGTCGATTTGTTGCAAGTTTATATCTAATAAAGGATATGTTGTTATCTAGAAATATCTTTGAATAATATTCAAACTAATATTCAATCGGAGACAATATAATATTCTCCGAAGTTCACTATATTTATCCATATTTATTTTAAAATGTATTCTTGTTATTATTATAGAATTCCAAATTTGTTTTCTAGATTGAAATCAATGTATAATCTATTTTAAATTGAAAAATGAATGAAATAAAAAATAAGTTGACCTGTGGCCATGTCCGAACCGACCGACGGTTTGAAGTAAATTAATTTCCAACTACAGAAATAATTTCAAATAATTTTAATATATCTATTAATGTAATAAAAAACAGATATGGATACATAAATAATAAATATAAACATTTTTAATTTTATTTTATTTATAATAAATATGCAAGACCAGGCTGTGACGTCATGAATGGCTGGATGACGTCATATAATTTTAAATCAAGAAAAAACTAATAAATATGAATTTCCCGAGGATAAAACCAATACAAAGTGCATGATTTGTGGTGATATATAAAAAAATCTCCTTTGGTGTGAAAATAACCCTTCCCATCCTATCGTCGATCGCAAATACTACCACTTTCGGGTTCCGGATTTTCACCAAAAGTTGATCAATTCATCCCACTGCTGCATTAAGTAAATATACCAAATTTCATCAAAATCGGTTGAGCCGTTCAGGCTGTACACATCTATACGGACAGACGGACGGACGGACGGACGGACAGACAGACATCATGCTAAAAATACTCTTTTCTGTTAAGAAAATGCATGATTCGTGGAGATAGGTAAAAATCTCCACATGTGAAATTTGGTGTGAAAACAATACCTCCCTTACTATCGTCGGTCGGTAATGAAAATAAGAAGCTGATAAAAGCACAAAAATACAGAATTTTAAAAAATAATTTAGTATATAATACTATAACAGTGATAAAAGGACGAAGCTAGTACAGCTACATTAATTTACTTTAAAAACAATGTTTCAAATATATATATATATATTTGTTAATGTAATAGATACATTATATATTGTTTTTCATTATACTAGACACAAAAGTAATTATATATATATGGATAAAATTATATAATTTCTATGGGTAGCACTCTGGAGTATTATAAGTAGAAAATTAAGTGATTCCAGCGACAGTTGATCAAGTAGAAGAAAAGATTAAATTTGATCAGAATGATTAGAAATTATTATTATAAACTTAATATTTATTAAAATATTTAGAGAAATGAATTAATGAAATTTTTTTCAAAATTACATATTTATTAAACAAATAAAAATTAAAGTTATTATTAAAGATATTATTAGCCCTAGTTATTATTAGCAATTACAATTGATAAGGGTCGACTTAACTGTATAATTAATTTGTATAAAGTTCAAGGAAGACATGATACTCCCTCCCACTATGACATATATCTATATATCAGTCATTAAAAATCAATTCTTTACCTCAACATTGCAATTTTAGATATTTTTATTTTTATTTATTTTATTGATTTCGTTTTTTCGCCTTTGACCATTTTGGTCTTCAGGCTATACATAATTTAACATATATACATATCTTGTACATAACAAAACAAAAAACTACATAAATTTTAATGTAATTAATTTATATTTTCTTTCTTCCCCTTTCTTCCGTCAGCAACTCAATGATGTGGTCCTGCATTACTCCTGATGTTAATTTCTTCTCCAGACTCTCTCAGGCTTCCCTGTCTCTTCCCTCTTGATTATTGTAGATATTTCCACATCTAGCTCGCGTCCAAACTTTCTTCTTCCAGACTTGGACTTGCTTCTCTATCAGATATTTATCTGGTCCCAGCTCCATCTTTATTTTCCTATAGTGGGGGAAGTAGCTGAATCTTCCAATCCTCTCCCACTATATTTGTATACCTTTTTTTAAACCTTCTTCCATTCTGTTGGTGATTTCTTCTTTGCTCCATTCTTCCAATTTATAACTATTCCAGGTTCCCCCCATTTTTCCCATCTTTGTTTAAAATTCGCGCCCAGACTGTCTCACTATTGTTTTTAATATTTCTTAAAATGTTCCTTAAGCATATTTTTGGCTACCTTTCATCTTCCATTTCTAACATTCTTAGTGTATATTTTCCAATTATTTTGGTTTGTCGAATGACCATTTTATTTCTTCCCGTCTCCATTTTCCAAATATAATTTGGGAAGTTTCTTGCGAGACCTAATATCATTTTAAAATACTCCCCTTGGATCTTCTCCACTTCTTCTCTCTCTTCCCATCCCCATGTTTCGACTCCATAAAATATAATGGAGCTAATTAGGGCTTCAAAGAGGTAAGATTTTTTGTTGAACTCGTTGGTTTTGCTTCTTTTCAGAACACTCCATGTTGTGTATATTGCTTTTTTGCCTTTTTAATTTGTTCATTAATATGTTCCTTATGGCTGTTCCTTTCGTCCAGTATATAGCCTAAATATTTAAATTTCTTAACTTATTCCACTCTTTGATCATTAAATTTCCAAATTTCTTCTTTGCTTTTTCTTCTCCAATCCTAGCTTTAAAATCGCCAATTAAAATTATTTCATTATCATCCAGAGCTTCCTCGTATAAGATTTTTTCCATTTCTTCTTTAACTTCATTCATTCCTTCATTATTATATACTGACAAAATTGTTATTGTTTTATTGTTTTTATCTTTTAAAGTTCCCGTTAACCCTCCTCTCCACTCTACCATTGTTCATTTCAACTGCACCTCCTTTTTTATTCCAATTAGTTGCCCTCCGCTTTTTTGTGTTTCTGGATCGCTGGTTTGGTCCATATCTTGAAGTCCTTGCTTAATTTTGCCCTTAGCCACTGTTTCTTTCTTCTCTTCTTGCCATGTTTCCAGTCAAATAATTGTCATATTTATTAATAAACGTCCAAAATTCCTTGTCTTTCATAAGAGTCCCCGCTACATTCCATTCCATTTTTATTTTGTTGTTTCTCAATTGTTTTATCGCCGGAACTTGCTTTTCCTGTCTTTTCTGTAATAGTTTTTTGTTCCTCGGAAATAGTTTGTTCCCGAAGTTCATAAAATCTAGTTGCTCCGTAAGTGTCGGGCTTGATAAATATTTTATCCCCTCTCAAATATACGTTTTTTCCCTCTCTTCGCAAGTCCCTCACCTTCTGCATTAGTCCTGCCTTCCTTTCTTGTTCCTCTTTAGTAAGATCATTCTCTAAGAAAATACTCGATCCTTTTAGGTTGGCTCTGGCTCTTAAAATTCTTTTCTTATCTTCTCTTCTTTCCACTTTTAGGAGAATTGGTCTTATTACTCTCTCATTTCTCCCCAGTTTGAACGTTTCGTTGATTTTAATATTTTCAATCTTAAGATTTTTCATCATTATTTCATTAACTATATTTTCTGTTCTTTCATTCCTTTCTATATCGGTTTCTTGTACCTCTTTTATTATGATATTTTTCGCTCTCTCATTATTCACCAGTTTCTGCACACGCTCCTTATATTGATCGAGTTCTCTTTTAAGTTCCACTGTATCTGGTTTGTAGGTCTCTAGTTCCTTCTTCATACCGGACATCATCAGCCTCCACTCCTCTCTCTTCTGTCCATCTCTAGTTCCTTCCTCACCTCCTCTCTTATTTCATTCATGAGTGTGCTCTTCATTTCATTCATCTGGGAAGATAATTTGGAAATTGCCTCAAAAATACCTTGTATATCTTTATCTTCTTCACAATTTCTTTTCTTTTCAGAGCCCTCTTCTTTGTGAATTTTTGTCTCTACATTCCTATTTATTTCTGTGTACCTATCGAGAGACACATGCTCCAAACTATTTGCCCTTGTTCTAGTCTGAGCAGCTTCGGGGTTAGGAAGGGTTTGGGGATTTTTAAAGGTTATGCACTTTGTGTCAGCTCATCCGAGTAACTTTTATTAGGACGATAGTAAGGGAGGTGTGGTTTTCACACCAAATTTCACATTATTTTTACATATCTCCACGAATCATGCATTTTCTTAACAGATAAAAGTATTTTTAGCATGATGTATGTACGTCCGTCCGTCCGTCCGCTGTGTGTCCGTATAGATGTGTACAGCTTGAACGGCTCAACGGATTGATGAAATTTGATATATTTACTTAATGTATCAGTATGATGAATTGATCAACTTTTGGTGCAAATCCGGATACCGGAAGCGGTAGTATAAGTGATCGTCGATAGGAAGGGAATCATCCACTTTGTATTGGTTTTATCCGCGGGAAAATCATCTTCATTAGTTTTTTCTTAATTGAAAATTATATGACGTCACCCCTCTTCATGACGTCACATCCAGCTCTTACTTATATATTATAAATAAAATAAAATTAAAAATATTTATGTTATATCCATATATGTTTTTTATTTCATTACTAGATACATTTAAATTATTTGAAATTGTTTCTGTAGCTGGAAATTAATTTACTTCAAACAGCCGGTCGGTTCTGCGCCTGGCCACACATTTTTTTAATATAATATACGAATATTCTTAAAATGATATTGGATATTTTTTTTAAATTTGAAATATTGGATGTTTAATTTTTAAATAATTTGTTAATAATTTATGTAATGAATACAATTTTTTCCTAGAAAAATATTCTTTCTTTTACCTAAAATTCCAATTTTTGTGTTGATAATTTGTTTATGGTCATGTGAAATAATCTCCCTATCAAGTTATTACCTCCGAGCAGAGCATAACGTTTTAAAATTTCATTGAAAACACATACAATATTTTCGCCAGGTTATTTTTAATTTTGAGATAGCATTTGATTGGAACTCAGTGTCGGGCAAACTGCCTTGTCTGACACCTTTGCAAAAAGCATGAAGTGGAAATAAGCATTTTAATATGATTAAATAATGACTGCCCCTACAAAAATAAACTCCATCCATCCGATGAAATAATTTTTATGCTTCTTTGTACGCTAAGATTTTAATTAATTCATCCATTTTATTGGGTTTTATTTAGACACAATAGGGTTTGCATTATTGATGAATATTTGCAAAAAAAGCGACAACCGAGGAGAGTTCTATTTCCGATTCAAGATTTCAATGTGAATTCATTTATTGGCATCGCAACCCAATCATTATCAACATCTTTATCCTGACACCGTCCAATTTTCCTTTTTTTCTTTATTGAAATAGGAAGTAAAAAAATATTTATTCCAGTGTTTCAATAAATGTTTTCAGAATCTTTTTTCAATTTTTTTTTACCCTTTGTGTATATCTATGTAAATAGCGTTACGAGTTTAATTTTTTATTTATACTACACACATGGGCCGAAAATACAATTCACAGCAAACATTAGGGAGTACTTTATTCAAGGATTTTAACATTCCATTAACATTTTGTTTAATTTTCTACATATATTGTAACAATATAACATTTCATACAAGTGAACAATCTTCTCTCATTGGAAAACGGGCAATTATTGTAATTATTGTACATATTAATTATTAAAAATTTATAATTTATTATTTTGAACAATTATATCACGTAGAGAGAGTTCCACACAAATTATTTATTTTAATATGTAACTAATAATTAAATGTTATATTTTAACATATTGTTTTCATAAGGTTCAACATCTAATTGTAAGATCAATAATTAAGAAAACCATATTGTCTATTGACAAAAAATTATTATCGTCAAAAACTGGACGAATCAAAATAATCCAAGATGATTAAAAATATATTATATTTATATTTATATATTCATATATATTTGCTATTATTATAATTATTATTATTAATATTATTTTTTAAACATAATTTATTTTTTCAAATGATATATATTTAAAATAAATGTGTATATAACTTTCTTAATTCATATAAAAAATTTAATAAATATGATAAAATGACATTAATTGAATGAAAATATTAACTTTTATGAGAAATTAGATAATTTAAATTGAGATTAAAATTAATATAAAGTTTTTATATATTTTAATAATCCAGCTAATTGATAAAGCATGACATGAACAGTGTCTTCGAATTGAAATAGACATTAAATGAATTCTTATTAAATGTTTTATAATAAATATTAATTTATGCTTTATTCAATAAATATATAGATTGTATATATATAAATAATAATTATTATTTAATTATAAGATAAAAATACCAAAAGAGAGTATAATCATAATATATATATATATATATATATATATATATATATATATATATAAATCAATATACTCAATAAATTTACTAATTCAAATTTAAGAATATTATTAAAATTAATTAATATTATTAAAACAGTTAGTAAAGTATACATTTTTAAACTTCTGAGCGGCTGCTGGATAATCCAGGTACTTTAAATATGAAAATTATAAATTTGGAAACTAGCGCAGCGGGTTGCCTAAATGCCAGGGGCTCTTCCTAGCCAGCCGCTCGAGTGGTAGTCAGTCTATCGGTGTTGGTGTGTGAGTGCGCACGCATAGCCAGGGCGCTCGGCGAGCGGCGCTGTTACTGTCAAAATTCAACCTCGGGATAAGGTTTATTATCATTATTATTATTATTATAACTCGATAACCAATTACAACCCTCTCAACTCCTCCACACAATTATCATTGTAAAATTGTCACAAAATAATTTTTCATTCTTTTTGAATGGAAAAAACTTCACTTCAGAACATGGAGTAAAAGAGGCTGTCCTTGAATCCTATCAATTTTTATGATAAGGGTATCGATATGCTGAAAACGAGATGGCAGCAAGTCATATCCAATAATGGAGAATACATTTTAAATTAATTTTAATTTGTTTTTGTTTTATCGAAAAATAAATGTATGAACAAAAAACGGAAGTTATTTATGACTCGATCTAAAATTTTACTTATAAATATAAACATTAATTAGATTAAATGTTAATGAAAAACACTCGGTGCAAGTTTCAAGTTGATTGATATATTAACTTTATGCCCATCACGGGGTTGTTAGACTATCATCAGAAATTGAAAAGAAGAAAAAAGAATTACCAATTATTGCTAGAATTAGTTCAATCAAAAAGATTTCTATGTATGGGATATTTAGCATGAATGAGAGAAGAAAAGTTATTGTAGTAATATGATTTACATGAAAACCAATTAGGAAACGATCGGAGGGTAGACCAAGAATAAAGTAAGAAGAAAGAATTAGGAAAGAATAGAAATTGAATGTAGGTGGCTGAGAATAGGGACGGTTGGATGGATATTTGGTTTATACGATTAAGAGCTTTTGAGAACACATATATATATATATATATATATATATATAATCATTCATCATTAATATAATAATAATATCATTCTAATAAATCTTGTTAATGAATGGAAATTGGTAATGGTATTCATACCTTAATTATATCTTTAATATTGCCAGTTAAATCAAATTATAAATTAATTGTCACTAAATAATATCATTTTGTAAATTATTAATTTATATACATTTGAGTTTTATCAACTATTCATATTTCTATTAGTATTATAAAACTACTCCTTTTTTATATTGAACTTGATTGGATAACTATTCTTTTCCATATGTTTCTGCTATCATTTTATATGATCTAATTATTGTGTCTGAAAACTAATAATTTCCATTTGGTTCATTATTCAGCGGGTGTCTGACTCGGCGGCCACCTGCCTCCTCGCTTTTACATGTTTCGGAAATTTTCCACCAATGCTAAATTAAATTTTTTGGCGATTTTTTTTTTATTATTCTTTTCAATGTGGATCGCAGCATTGTTTTTTATTTTTGTCGATCTCTGCTACCATTAGTCCTTTTGTTTGTAACAACCCCCTTGGTGAGTCCCTTCCCATCGGAACTATTTTTGGGCCAGCTGTTCCCCTTTGAGCAGCGCATTTTCAACTTAGTTTCCACTCCCTCTCTCTCTTGCGAATTTTTTCAACATAAGGCGCTCTAACCACTTGGTTTCATGGCGTACTCTCCCCTCACATATGGCATCCCCTACCTTCGCCATATCATATGTAAATCAAACAGATCTGATAAGCTTCGGACGTGAGCACATTTAATTAGTCTTTTGATTATAATTGTATTAAAAATCGGGAATTCCGTTTAAGTAAAAAAATGTTTTGGCTATCTTCGGTTTTGATATTGAAATTACATTGTTTATTCTTTAGTCGAGGCAAGTAATGCAATCTGCGAGAGCTTTGAGGGGTCGTCCTTGTCGTCGTTGTATGGATTTTCGGGCATTTGGCAGAGTCCACTAGCTGGGCTTTAATAAATGCGTGTTTGTCGTTGACAGTTATGTACACAGAAGCAAATGCTTTCTCCTCGTATACTTGAGTTGGATCCCTAACTCCCTTTTAGTCTCGATGGTGTTAATTCATTCTTTAGCGTGCAATTGCCAGCCCCTTTAAGGACCGACGCCCCAACCCTTCTTTGACTTGCTAAATCATATTTTACTCTCCTAGGTTATTTTTATTTTTAATCCATTAATCTAATTATTTACCGAGGTGTTTAAGATAAAATCTGAAAATAATTTTTTTTTTTCGTTAAAATAAAATTCATTTTCACTTCGTAACGAAAGAAAATAGAGAGGAAAAGAAAAATGAACATGAAAATTTATAGAGTATTTCTTTTTTTTTTTTTTTGTTTATGACTGCGTATCACGAGAGAGATAAAAGTAAAACAAAATTTGCTTAAACGGATGAGCTTTCTAATTAAAGAAGTCTTGCAAGGGAGGAGAAAAAAAAGAGGGAGAGAAAGCGCGCAAGCGATATTTTACAATTTATATTTTCTACAAATAAACATACATAATTATTTATTAATATTTTTTTAACACGTACCAAATGATAAATAACAATAAACAAATAAAATATCTAAATTTTGTTTTTACCGACCGACGATAGTAAGGGAGGTATTGTTTTCACACCAAATTTCACATGTGGAGATTTTTACATATCTCCACGAATCATGCATTTTCTTAACAGAAATAAGTTGACCTGTGGCCAGATCCGAACCGACCGACGGTTTGAAGTAAATTAATTTCCAGCTACAGAAACAATTTCAAATAATTTTAATATATCTATTAATGTAATAAAAAACAGATATGGATACATAAATAATAAATATAAACATTTTTAATTTTATTTTATTTATAATATATATGCAAGACAAGGCTGTGACGTCATGAATGGCTGGATGACGTCATATAATTTTAAATCAAGAAAAAACTAATAAATATGATTTTCCCGAGGATAAAACCAATACAAAGTGCACGATTCGTGGTTATATATAAAAAAATCTCCTCATGTGAAATTTGGTGTGAAAATAACTCTTCCCATCCTATCGTCGATCGCTAATACTACCACTTCCGGGTTCCGGATTTTCACCAAAAGTTGAGCAATTCATCCCACTGATGCATTAAGTAAATATACCAAATTTCATCAAAATCGGTTGAGCCGTTCAGGCTGTACACATCTATACGGACGGACAGACGGACAGACATCATGCTAAAAATACTTTTTTCTGTTAAGAAAATGCATGATTCGTGGAGATATGTAAAAATCTCCACATGTGAAATTTGGTGTGAAAACAATACCTCCCTTACTATCGTCGGTCGGTAAAAAGTATTTTTAGCATGATGTCTGTCCGTCCGTCCGTATAGATGTGTACAGCCTGAACGGCTCAACCGATTTTGATGAAATTTGGTATATTTACTTAATGCATCAGTGGGATGGCTCAACTTTTGGTGTAAATCCGGAACCCGGAAGTGGTAGTATTAGCGATCGACGATAGGATGGGAAGAGTTATTTTCACACCAAATTTTACATGAGGAGATTTTTTACATATCATCACGAATCATTCACTTTGCATTGGTTTTATACTCGAGAAAAATCATCTTTATTAGTTTTTTCTTGATTTAAAATTATATGACGTCATCTAGCCATTCATGACGTCACAGCCTGGTCTTACATATATATTATAAATAAAATAAAATTAAAAATATTTATGTTATATCCATATCTCTTTTTTATTACATTAATAGATATATTAAAATTATTTGAAATTGTTTCTGTAGCTAGAAATTAATTTATTTCAAACCGTCGGTCGGTTTGGACCTGGCCACAGGTCACCTTATTTAATAATATTATTAATAAATAATAGAGGAGATAGGGGCACATTTTTCAATCTTTTTACCGACCGAGGATAGTATGGGAGATATTGTTTTCACACCAAATTTCACATATTGAGATTTTTACATATCTCCACGAATCATGCATTTTGTTAACCGAAAAAAAGTATTTTTAGCATGATGTCTGTCCGTCCGTTGTGTGTACATATAGACGTGTATAGCTTGAACGGCTCAACGGATTTTGATAAAATTTGGTATATTTACTTAATGCATCAGTAACATGAATTCATCAACTTTGGGTGTATAACCGGAAACCCGAAGTGGTAATTTACAAAGTATTAATTTTATATTCATTGTCCCAAAATATTTCACTTAAAATATAGTAGTAATTAATAATTGAGTAATTAAACTAAAAATAAAAAAACAAGTTAATATAATTTAGTCATTTTAATTCAAGTTTTAAAATTTTTTTTTACACTTTATATTATATATATATATATATAATGTTTGGAAATTAATTTATTTCAAATCGCCCGTCGGTTCTGTGCCTGGCCACAGTTCATATTTTTTCTAATTTTTTTATATTAATGAATTATTGTCAAAATTTTATCTTGTGTATGTGCAACCTTTGTCTGTCTTTAAATAACTTTCAATCTCACATTCATAATAGAAAAATTAAAATTAATAGATAATTACATTTAATAGACTTATATTTTTTCCCCAAGTTATACTACCTTGTGGCTCATCATTGATCAGTTGAAAAAAAAATGTTAAAAGTAGTTAAATAAAAGAATTATAATTTATTTGAAATTGTTTCCTTAAGAAAAGAAAATTATTAAAAGGGATAAAGGAATTATATAGTAATAAAGTGATAAAACTTTTAGAAATTAGTATTTTCCAATTGTATTTACAATGGACTGCTTGATTTGTTTTATTTTCTTTATTTATAATATTTGCTATTATTAAGTCTAATAAATACCTAAAAGAAGAAAGAATAACTATTAATAAAGACAGGTTACGTTGATTAAATACAAAAATATTTTAAATAGAAATTATTTTTGTAAAATAAAAGTCAACTTGGCATAGACCATTTCAATTTCATTATAATATCTTTTATTTCAAAACATGTTCATTGAAAATTCATCAAACACCTTAACGAAATTTGATATGAAAATTCTGAACATGTTCTAAAAATAAAAATTTTAATATATTCTAACTTGCTTTATCAATTGAATCAACAAAATAGATCTGAAAATCGGATTGTTCTGTACTTTCTCTACATCTACAATAGCGAAGAGTTAATTTAAAATTTAGTATATATATACCAAAATTAATGAGGCTCTGAGGTGTAGTGTTCCCCAAGGTGAGCCACACTCCCCTAATAATTGATGATAAATAAATAATAATTATTTAATTTTCGTAAAAATCGTTTTTTACTATAAAAATAACAATTTATTAACAAATCAATTAATTAATTAATTGCATATAAAATGAATAAATAAAAAGAAAGAAAAAATTAAAATTTGATTTTCTATAATATGTGAATATACTTATATATTTATATAAGAAATATTATTTTTTAAAATTTGTATTATTACTGTTATTATTATCTTTGGATATTAAAATCAATAATATATACATTCAATTAGATGTTTCAATAGAATGTTTCAATGCATAACACTTTATTCATTACAGATATGTATATACTTATTAATGAAATCATGATCAACAAATGACTTTATTCAAATAAAATATAAATTTGTTATAATTCAATATTACTTTTAGTATTTCTGTTTACATTCGAGGTTGATTTATATTAGTTCAGAAAGTTGATATTAATAAATTTTATTAATAAATACACACCACATCTCACGCTACTATTAATACGTTAATTCTTTTAGACCCTGGGAATATAAATCCGCCTCAATCAAAAAATACTTTAGTCTTTGGAAATATTTTAATAATTTTGAATTATGAATATATAGATATTTATATTGAATATATAGATGTATATATTTTTGATCCAAAAATTGAATCTGAGATTATAATACTTGTTTTAAGGTCATTGAATTATTAAGCATAATTTTCTGCAATTTATCTTAAAGGTGCATTTTGTGGACTAAAGAAATGTTCAGCGAACCATTGACAATTGAAAAAATTTCGAGTTTCTCCACTCGACTATCTCGCAATTTGAATTGGGTTAAATAACATATATTATATTTAAATTAAATATAATTATTTATAAATTATAAATTAAAATTAAAAAATAATATTTATTAAACCAGCGCGTGTTTGGCTCTTTGTTGATGGCTCCACGTCACGTGTTGGCGCGATGTTGAAATTTACAATGTTAAAAAATTAATTCCGGTACTTTCAGTGATTCAATCAAGCTGAAATTCTATAGATATAGCAATTTTATATAATTTTTAATCATGTGAAAAACTATCAAACATATATCTTTATTTTTATGGTCAGTTTAGAGGAACAAAAATAAAAACGTGGTAGGTAATGACCCTCTTCCGGAAGAGCTACATGATAGAAAACTACGAAATCAGTCTGATATAAACTTATATTAATTAAATTTAATCGGTCAGAGGACTAGCATAAATCTTGTATATGTGCCTGTTTATATTAAGACTAAAGCAAAAATCATAAATACTTTAGGATATAAGATTTTACACAAATTTTTACAATATAATTATGGCCAACAAAAATTTCCTGTTTACTATTATAATTATTAAGTTTTCTTAAAAGTCAATTTTTAATTAATATTTACCAAAATCATTTTACGAGAATTTGTTTTCATCTCAATAAATTTAATATTAATTCTAGTGATTTTTTATCAAACCCCGTAGACATTGCCCTCTACGTATTTCTTATCTGAATGCTAATAGAATTTATAATTTATTATAATAAAACGAAAGATGACTTATTAGTTATTCATATTTTCACCATCATTCACCACAATCATAATGGAAATGATATTCCATATCAGACTCACTCTTTTAGCATAATCATAAGCACCAATAAAGAAACGTACAAGAAAATACAAATATGTATCTTTTATGGTTATTAGTCAAATGGTATCAAAGTTTATTAATCTTAAATAATACTAACATACATTAATATACTTATATATTTTAGAATTATTATTAATAATGTTAGATTTATTAAAAATACTAAGTACAAACAAAAAGAAACATTTTTGTTGTATAAGAACAGGGCGAAATCCTAATGAGTACTTTATCATAAATTGTAATTTAGCAGAGCATTAATATGATTTTAACATTACGGAAAAAAATCTCCTCTTCAGGGTTGAAGAGAATCCCCCCTGGTAACGCCAATAATATGCAAAATTATATTATTTTATTTTTTTAATATATCTTTTCAGACTTATAATCGTTATTTAATTACAATATATATTTACATGTTACTTATATATAATTGAATATTTTTTTTTTATTTATCACTAGATGTTGTAACTGAAAGTGTAAAATTATTAGTTTGTTTATGATCAAAGAAAGATAGCAGAGAATTTTTCTTTTTGAAATTAATAATAGAATAAAATAATTTTACTGGCAAATTTCTATTGAATGCAATTTGAGCTGGAGGTATTTCATTTCCAGGCTATTTTCTATTGATTAAAAATAAAGAACTAAACATTCTCTCCTTTATAAATCCCCACCCATACCGGAAAAAACCATCAGATACTAACGGACCAATCGTTATTTTATATTTAAGGGTTAGAAACATCCTCTAAACAATTTAAAAACATTTATTAATCGCTTCATGGTTTTTAATCAGAATTGTATGCACAGATAAAAAAAAAGAGAGAGTTGAATTGTTTTTTATTTGGTCTCATTCTTTTTTTAATTAAAACGTCTGGAAAGTCTTCTTGACTTCTGTCGGGGAGGGAGCTAAAACGTCGATTGTCCACTTGAAATTTGTTATAGTGAAGTAGGCAAGAAGGGGCATAGAGCCTGGGATTGATTTGTTGTTCCTCCCTTTGCCTTTCATCCCTCTGCGTCCATCTCGTTGTTTCTACTTGATTATTGATCATTGGATTTAGTTCCACGCCACCCTCCTCATTTCTCGCTCTTGTTCTGGTTCTCGTTCTCGGTTTGGTTCTCGTACTCACCCCTCGATTCCACACCCCCGCCTCGGAACGGGTTATTGGACTCGAGTTTTAAAGCAACCTACCACGCCATCACCGGGAGTCGACCTCGTCGCCAAACCAAGTCTATTTGGTTTTTTACACTTTAGAAAATATTTTATGCACAAATCGCTTTTGTATGTAGCCGATGATTGGACCGTTCCCGTCAACTGCGGGTTCTCAAGAGGCTAATCTAAGTTTCAAGTAGGCTTTCAGCACAATTCCTCTCGAGCCCCAGAATTGTATAGTATTCGATATATTGATGATAATTTTTGTTTTAAACCCATCCATGTTTATTATAAGTACTTATTTACATAAGCTATCTATTTGATTATTATTATTATTATTAATACAAATAAATCGTGTGAAATGAAAAAAAAAATAATAAATAATTATAATATAATATAATATTCCCACATCTCTACAAACAGAGGAAAGGAAGTGAAATAAATATAAAAAAAAATAATATAAATTAACGATAATATAATCAATGATAATTTTTAATAATTAATTTTCTTACTTAGTTGCAATTTCTTATTTAACATAATATAATAATATATTTATATTCTTGGTGATATATGATATCCACCGAAAATAGATATTAAAATTAATTTTAATTTTTTTTAAACAATAATTTAAATATTGCAACTAATATTTTTTAATAATCATTTAACTTATGAATTAAATTATATTTTGATAATTTTTTGAGTTTGTCTGTTGCCTCTCATGCAATAAAAAGGTTATAAAATAAAAATTATAGATGGGTGATAATGAATATCCCTCATTATGTATGGCAAGCGGTCGGGGAACCGGGGTAAATTACTCCGAATGTGGTAAAAATGAAATTTTTTGGGGAAAAAATGAAACTTTTGTGAGTAAAAAGTATATATTTTTAATTTGCTATTTTATAAACCATGGGATAATATCAACTTGCACAAAAATATTTTGGGGGGTAATGATTAAAAAAGTTCCCCGACCGCTGATGTATGGTATCGTCCAAATAATAGATACATACAAAAATAATAATATATTATATTATTATTTATAATTGAAATTCTATATTTTTAAAATCTTTTTTAAAACTATTTAGTGAAATGAATTTTAGATTTTTTCTTAAACTAAAATTAAATTATGTAACTAGAAACAGACATTTGAATATAAATTATATCTTTCTATAACTATAATTTATTTAATTTTTAAATATATAAATATATATATATAGATAGATAGATAGAGAGAGAGAGAGAGAAAGAAAAAGGGAGAGAGATTATTTTTTAGATAGTATTTAATATAGGATATATATATATACTCATTTCAATATAGGTATTTAAAAACCTTGAATCGGAATCATATGGATGGCTTAGAACGTAGGGTGTGTGGAGGGTTTAGGCAAAATAAAATTCCATTCTAAGAAGGGTGACATATTGATATTTTATTTTGACTGTGGAGAGGAAGAGGAGACGATCCAGGATCATTATTCAATTGTATTTTCTATGTTTATTATGTTTTAAAAATTGTAAAATCATATTATAATAATTTTCATATGGAATTTTTAAATTTTATTTTACCTGTCTTTAAAAATTTATTACTATTTTGTTTAATAAATTAAATTCATTATTTATTTTTTTTAAATTTAAGAAATATTGATCATTATTTTGTATGAGTATTGGGGGGGGGGGGGGAGAAATCAAAAAGTTCATTTTGACAAAAAACTAAGAATTGCATTTACTGGCCTATTCATTTACCTACTCAAATATAGTTCATTCGGTCAAATACAATATTTATTCTCTCTTTCAGACACACCCAGAAAAACAGGGATTAATTACTAAAAATTATATCTTACCTCACTTTAATATATATAACATTCGAAATGTTCATTTGAATGTATATATCGAAATTCAATTTTGTGTGTATAATTACACGGAAATAGAATATTTTGTTGTATAACAATTACTTTGTATTTAATATTTATAAATAGCATTAGAATTGTAAAATAGTAATGGGGAATAATAATGTTATAACGCAATTTGCTGTTTTGTTGTTTTGGTAATTGTGTTGTGGATCAACTGGTTTGGCAGGGCGTAGGTCAGGGTGCTCGAGTACCGCTAGCGTCCACACAGACCCTCTCCCCAACCTCCAACCACCCATTCCCTGATAGCGTCTGTATCGGAGATGTTGTGTTGCGCCGGATTGCCAGCAACAAGTGGCCGACCAAACAACCAACAAACCTGGATGCTGCCGACACCTGAACTGAACCCCTTGGCTAAGCACCCCAGTCAAACAAAACAACCCTCCGCTCTTACAAGAAATCCTCGTAATTAAGTCTTCGAGATTAACTACAAATCTTAAAGGATTATTTATTTAGAAACCTCCAAATAATGGAATATTCTCTTCGTATTTTAAGCTTAAAGACTAATTTTTCAGTTTTTCTTTAAATTACTTAATTAAAATAATATTGCTCCCTACATTCATGGAATGCTAATTATTTAATCTTTTCTTATACATCATATAAAATCAATTTGGTTAAATCAAACAATTAATTCGATTATTCTTTAAGCTCATTATAATTAAATAAATAATATAAAATAATAAGATATGAATTCAGTCCATTTTATTGCTAATAAAAGGATATAAACAAAATTGTTCCTTGTGCTCAATATCACCCCCTCATCAACTTTTATTTATTTGTAAGATCCCAATTAAGTTAACTCTAACATTATTTTTACTAAGTCATATTATTTTTTTTTATTTATTACTGCCTTCTTCTTTATGAGGTTAAGACCACATTTCAATGTTACATTATAATAATATAGTAGTCATCAAATATTCACAGGTAGATAAAAATAGTTAACATGAAGCATTTCAAAAATCCAAAAAAAAAAAAAACTAAAGAATAATATACAAATAGATATCGTGAGATAATTTAGAATAAAATCCCAAAAGAGGAAATAGAAAATAATAAAAAAACAAAACAAAAAAACTTAATTAATTAAAAGTATAAATATTATCCAAATATTGAATGAGAGATGGAAATTTAAAATTTACATTGAAGATAGTAATGGAGGAAAGTTTTTTACTTATTTTCTTCTCTTTAAATATTTAAAGGAACTCACAGAATTTTGTCTTTATATCGCATTAATAAATTAATACGTGGATTATGTCATTTTAATAAAATAGTAAATAGGAAGACAATCGATTTAATCATTTACAAATAAAACATCAAATATCTAAAAAGAGAAGAAACTTGAATTAAAATAAATTAAAAATAGATTTAGAGTGAAAAATTCATTTTTATAGAAAAAAACAAAAACAATTTGTTCAAGATAAATATTAAATTAGAAAGATGCCTGAATATAATATTCCTTTTCACCATAATATCAAAATATATATTCTTCAGTCGACAGAAAAAAACTTTTGCAAATTTCTGATTAAGGTCATTTATAATAAGTTGACCTGTGGCGAGGTCCGAACCGACCGACGGTTTGAAATAAATTAATTTCTAGCTACAGAAACAATTTCAAATAATTTTAATATATCTATTAATGTAATAAAAAACAAATATGGATAGAACATAAATATTTGTAATTTTATTTTATTTATAATATATAGCTGAAGTAGCCGGCGTTGCCCGTGATCATAATAAGGAGGCTGTGACGTCATGAAGGGCTAGGTGACGTCTGTTATAATTTTAAATTAAGAAAAACATAATGAAGATGATTTTTCCCGAGGATAAAACCAATACATTCGTGGTGATATGTAAAAAAATCTCCTCATGTGAAATTTGGTGTGAAAATAACCCTTCCCTTACTATCGTCGATCGCTAATACTACCACTTCCGGTTTCCGGATTTGCACCAAAAGTTGATCAATTCATCCCACTGATGCATTAAGTAAATATATCAAATTTCATCAAAATCGGTTGAGCCGTTCAGGCTGTACACATCTATACGGACGGACAGACGGACAGACGGACGGACAGACATCATGCTAAAAATACTTTTTTCTGTTTAGAAAATGCATGATTCGTGGAGATATGTAAAAATCTCCACATGTGAAATTTGGTGTGAAAACAATACCTCCCTTACTATCGTCGGTCGGTAAAAAATAATATACATGGTTTGTTGTTTGTTGTTTGAACAATTAATTCTATCCAACATTGAAATACATTATTAGAAAAATCGAATATAAATTGAAAGAAATTCAATCGACAAGTAAAAAAAAAATTTATTCTGACGATTTAAATTTATTCTAACGAATTCGGTATATATGGAACGAGAATATAAAAAAGAGGTGTATTTCAAAATTAATATTTTCAAAATATAAAGAAAAAGAATAAAATAAATCCTCAAAAACTAAAAATATAATTTGCTAAATTTTATAATTTAAAGAATTTAAAAATATTTACGAATGATAATACTTATATATTTAAGATAATGTAAATTGTAAAAAGATCGAGATTATAATAAAATAAAAATATTGTAATTTTATTATTTCATGGATAGATAAAATAATTGCAGAGATGGCATAATGTGAAATTATATGACTACCTATGCATCCTCAAACGTAGAATCATAAAGACGAGGAGGTTCAATTGGACAACACACGTGGTTTGAATAAGTGATGGGAATTTTAATTATAACAAAACCAATTGGAAACGGCCGATGGTTAGGCTAAAGACTTCATGGATTGACATTAAAACTAAACTAAGTAGATATAGAAGAGAATTGGGAGAAGATAATAATTAGATGGGAGTGGCTAAGGATAGGTTTGGAAAAAAATACTTACTATGGACAATGAATGGAGGTAAATAATAGGTTGTTCAATAAATTCGCGGAACTTAACTCGTAAATTAACACTCAAAATATTGCTCACTGTGCCCAATGAAATGCCTAAAGCCTCTGTTAAATCTCTTTCAGTCAATCGACGGTCTTCCAATACCATATCTTTTATTTTTCCGATGATTTCTGGTGTTTATCCAGTTTTTGGACATCCCTCTCGTTCCACGAACGTATTGAACAACCTAGTATATAGTATTGTCATTTGTAGTATAATCATACCAGGTATTGTGATTCATTCCATTAAAAGAATGATAATAAATTTGAGATATGTATAAATATTTTTTTTTATAAATTTTGTGAATCTACATGCCTAAAAAGGAATCTTATCTCCCTTATGCGTATAATTATATATTATATATAAGATTGAAATGGACTCGACTTGTGATGATCGACACGACACACTGTTAATATTTAGAACCGGTATTGATGGGCAAAGATGTTAGCAATGTAATATAACTGATAAGGAGAGGTAATTAGTTTTTTCAATACCTGGGACTGATTTTTAAATTTTTAAAACGCAATTAAACAACTGTTTAGTGGAAACGCCTTGAAATTAAAAAAGAGCAAATTTTTCTCAAAAATAATTCAGTTTTTACAACCATACTCTACACCAGTGTTTCTCAACCTTTTAGTATTCACGGCCTATTTTTCAATCATAATTTTCATCCCCCCATCGGAAATGTTTCAGAGCATCGCAAAATCATCTGACCTTTTTTTAGAACTATATTGAAAAAATTTGAGAAATAATCGAAAATGTTCAAAAGTTTGTACACAAAATCATCTTACCTTTCTTTTTAGAACTATATTGAAAATTGCGCCCGCCAGGTTGAGAATGGATAGCCATGCTTGTTTTTTACCTACCAGCTGACATCATGATGTTTTCTTCTATATAAAAATAAAATTGAGGGAATGGGAAAGATCGGTAATAAAGAAATGAACCGAGAGGGAAGAATGTGGACTACCGAGTTCTATAATACCACAATGATAGTTAAATAGATTAAATAAATATAGAAATTTGTATTCACCGCAATATTTTTTTATTATATAAATAAATATTTGTAAAATAATTAAACGGGATTTTAATGGAAACCGGATATTAATTATATATAATGTATAAGCTAATTATTCCGATCTCAATTCTCATTTAATAAATATTTAACATTTAAAAATAAATCGATTTTTCATTTTATACATTCTAATTAATTTTAGTTTTATTAAAGAGAAAAATTCTTAATATGAAATTGTCTCTCTGTGCGTAGAAGTTTTTTTTTTAATATTTGAAAAGTGTCATTAAAAGAAATTACATCATACTAATATTAAAAGATAAAAACGGAACTAAAATAAAAACAAAAAAAAAAAAATTAACATTTATATAATCTGTTATTTTTAATGTACATTTTATTTTCAACTGTAACAATTAATTACTTTTACAAATTTTGTCTGTCGTTTAGGCATAAACTTTTCTTGGTCATAATGACGCAATATAAACTCCATTGGAAATTTTTACTTAGAAGGAAACGGAGGGTGATGTTTACAATCTTAGAAAGCCCCAAAGATAGTCGGCGATGGGGATGTAAATACTTTACAAGAGGTAACTTTTAGGACATGCATGTAATAAAAGGGTTAACCCTCGAAAAGGCTGAGCCCAAGAGACTAATTTGTTGCAGCATTTGCAATAACTTGGCCATTATGCTTCACAAAGTCATATTCGTATCAAATTACGAAGATCAGATTTTATTCACTCGAAGGAGACAACTATTTTAGGGCAAAGTTAAAACAAGAGATGACGGAGACAAATCGAGACAAAGGTACAACCCCACTTTCCATCTCTTTTCTTTCAAGATATTAACTAATAACCATTCCATCGTTTCAAAGACACCATTCTATTATTATAGAACTAAATTGCATCTCAACTTTTGAATTATAATACATAAATAAAATTATTGAAAATGTTTATAACAATATTTTTTCTTTATTATTGAAAATTTTAATACCAGTAAATTTATGATTACAGAGGATGCTATGCATTGTAAATAAATTAGATCCAAAAAATACTTATTTCAATTAATATATTATTTATATTCAGTTCGGTAATTGTTTCAGGTTTGTTCACGTAAACTTGTGACTTCACAAAAATTGTCGTCCTCTTGTTGTTTAGTCAAAATCCAATCGGCGAATCTTCGCCGTTTTGCATGATCTGCTGGTTTCAGCTCTTGTGTCAACTGATTGTGTGCATATGAAGATCTTTTTTCAGTATTCGATGCACCGAAGTTGTTGACATACCCAGCTGTTGTGAACGACGGCAAAGCGACTTCACGGGGCTCACTTTCACACTGTCTTGCACTACCGCAATGTTTTGTTGCGTTCGAATATTACGGTTTCGACCGGACGATTTTCTGGTTGCAACTGACCCAGATTCTTCAAATTTCTGTACCAACCTCGAAACTGTTGTTGCGGTCGGGGGTGACATCCAAAGATCGCACGAAGTTTACGGACAGTCTCTGCGTAGCACTCCCCGTTTTTGTAATGAGTTTTCACAATAAGAATGCGTTGCTCGATATAAGATATATGTTTGATAATTTTTCACATGATTAAAAATTGTATAAAACTGCTATATATAGAATTTCAGCTTGGTTGAATCGCTGAAAGTACTGGAATTAATTTTTTAACACTCCAAATCTCACGCGTCAACACGTGACGTGGTGCCATCAACAAAGAGCCAAATATATTTATTAATTTTAATTTATAATTTATAATTAATTAAATTTAATTTAGATATAATATGTTATGTTATTTAATCCAATTCAAATTGCGAGATAGTCGAGTGGAGACACTCTAGCTAATTTCTTTTTATTTCAACTAGTAATTATATATTTTTTATGAAATTAATATATATTTAATTATATTTAATTATATTATTATATTTTTATTAATATTATATATATAAATGATAGGATTCTTAAATGTAATAGATAATTAGTAATAATGTATTTATTAAAAGCCCAAATAAAATAGTAAATATAAACAATATATAAACAAATTTTAATTTATAATTTATATTAATTAAATTTATAATTTAAATATAATATGTTATTTCAGAGGTTCTTAAACTGTGGTCCGCGGACCCCTTGGGGTCCGCGAAGCCTTTAATAGGGGTCCGCAAAGCTGAATTTTCTTTCTTCAATATTATAATTTCTAATAAAATGTGTTCTACAATATGCAAAAAAATCGTTATTCACCAATCACTGTTAGGAATATTCATCATATATCCTTGTTCTTATGAGATCGTAAGCCAGAAATTAACTAATAAAATGATGGGATGGGGTCCGTCAAAAAAAATTTTTTCAATTGGGGGTTCGCGGAGTACATAAGTTTAAGAACCTCTGTGTTATTTAATCCAATTCAAATTGCGAGATAGTCGAGTGGAGACACTCCAGGTTTTTTAAATTTGATTAATAAATAAATAATAATAATATATTTATTTTATAATATTTTTTAGTTTTTAGATGGTGTATATTCTTAAGAATATAGTTAATGATAAACTATTTTAATAATTATTATTAATTATTACTATTAATTCAACAACACTGCCCTATTTTATTCACGGTTCAGCGAAAGCTATTTTATTCGAAGATTATATATTTATATGCTTTGATTTCTGTCAGTATATTAAAACTTAATTTTCTATTCAATCTTTGTTATTATTTTTTTTAATTTAATTAATAAATAAATAACATATGATTTGCGTAAGATATATTTGGATAATTTGCAAATTGGCATTTATACAATTAATATTTTTTATATTATTATTTAATTTTCTTAGTGCATAAAATAATTTTAATTAATGTGCCGTTACGTACTTCAAACATTTTTAATAAATGATTTAAAATTCACTATAATGATAATAATTTATTTCAAATGATATATAAAATTATAATAAAAATTCTTAGAATGAAATTGTATTAAAAAAGTTAAAAAAAGTAAATGATAAAAAGTAATGATAAGGAATATAAAAATGATTGTATTATATATAAATAGATATATTATATATATATCTATATCTATATATATATTATATATTGAAAATAGGCATTGCTTGCAAAGAATATTGGTAACGGGACTTGCTAGCACAATTCAGTTTATTTTGTTATTTTTTTCTTATTAATAAATCAATGTAGAATAATATTAATAATAAAAAATAAAATTATTTTTTCTTTAGTTTGCTTTAAATAGTGAATAAGAAAAGATGCCATGTTTAATAGATGAACATTGCTAATTGCTAAGGTAATAACAAACTGTTTTAATAATTAGCTTTAATTATTAATTTTAATGAATAATAGCTATTTGTTTTCTAATCTTTATGCATTAATATTTATTAATTAATAAGTTTATTTTTTGGTTAAACAATTTGATATTAAAACATAATCGTCATACAATTTTTTTTATTCTTCTCATTTGTATTTTTATATTTTAAAGTTCAATATTGTTTATACGAGAAAAACTTGTTACGTTATGTTACTTTAAAATCTCTCTCTCTCTCTCTCTATATATATATATATATATATATATATATATATTTAAAGTAACATGAGGCTGTCCGGTGAACCATATATATATATCTTATCTTATTATGCTAGCTAAAATTGTATATATCTATCTATCTATATATCATGGTTCTCAAAAACCGCTCTAACGATTTTTTTCAAATTCACACTAGATATAGTATTTATAAAGAAAAATTAAGTTTTATTGATGATATCTCTTGAAACATTCAGCTTCATTATTAATTTCTTAATTGAAAATTATATATGGAAAACGTCAAAATTGGCCTCCATTTTTATTTGTATTAATATTTTTTTTTATTTAAAATATTTTAAAATTTATTATTTAATTTCGAAATAAAATTAAAAATATTTATTTTTAATAAAATATATATAGATATTTATTAATCTCTCTCAAAAAAAAAAAAATAAAATAAAAAACATCAAATCTGCCTGCTAAGACAGTAAAAAAATGACAATTTTTTATCTAAATACATATAGTCCAGCGGTTGGACTGATGTTTTAACGATTGGATTTCGTCGGTTCGAAACTCTCCGGGTGAATCGTTATTTAAAAATGAAAATAATGAATTTGTTATTTTTTTTCTTTTTATCTATTGTTTACATTTTAATAAATTACTATTTTATATTTATTTATTCATTGTTCTTTTATTAAATTTAATATTTATTAATATTATTTATTATTAATTTATATATTGATGACATCACAAATGACATTTATATTGAAATTTGACTCCCGCCTTTTTTTAAAGAATATTGTATTAATATTTTTTTTATATTTAAAATATTTTAAAATTTTTTATTTAATTTCGAAATAAAATTAAAAATATATATTTTAATAATATTTTATAATTATAAATTACGATATATATTTATCAATAATAATGAATTTTTTTTTTTTAACTACAGAGCCGAGGCTCGGGGTCCCGGTATGATCTTAATATATTGTGAGAATTAGATAAATAATGTAGAGAGAAAAAAATATTTAAAAATAGATATTTATTTAAATGAAATAAAATTATTTAATTTACAGAATGAAAATGTCTATAATAATGTCTAAACATTTTTTCTTTATAATTTTACATTATAATAATACTAATTACAGTAGTTATAATATATGGGGAATTTTCAACTTTGACTGCCGATTTGACCATGTTCCCAAACGAATTTTAAAAAAACCAAGACCACTTTACATTTACACATTTTAAGCTCTAATCGAATCCAAAATCAAAATTTAAAAAATCGAAAAACAAACTCACAGATATATAGATTTTATAAATGAACATTTATACAATTTATTTTAATTAATTTGAAACATTTTAGGAAACAAATTTTTAATGGGTCATTTTTAGAAATCCCATTTAACAATTATAATAAATAATTAAAAAATTGTAAAATTTTTAAAGTATATAAAAATAAATTGTATAAATTGGTTAAAGGGTCGAGTGATAGTTCGGTGTCCCAGGTATATATTTTATATTAACACGCCTACTTTTCTGTATAATAAAGATATAAAGAATCATATTTTAATTTTTATATAACCAAGAAATCATTTTTTCACTTAAAATATAGTTGTAAAGCCCAAATCTCCGATCCATATAACATCATCGACTGGGCCGCTACCAAAAGGAGTCTTCTCTTGCTCTGACTAGGGCCACCGGTATTTGCCATTAGTCTCGAAAAAATAATATTAAATTTTATATAAATTTATAAATTAGAATATTTGAATTTGTTTAAATTTTAACACATGTAATCAATCATATGCATAAAGAATAGAAAATTTTGAAAATCAACTTGGTATTAAATTCAGAAAAAAAAAATACTCATATATAGAATATATAGACTAATCGAATATAATTGAAACTCTTTCTCTCCCTCTATTTTAAATTTGAAAAAAACGGAGTGTTAAGAAATTAAGATTCCTTATACAACATGGATGGTTAAATGAATTGGGCTCCCTACCTCCCTGAGAAATTCACATTAAAAATGTTTATAATATTTTAGTTTATTAAATCAAACTATTATTTTTTTATTTCAATATTTTTAATGTTAATACAATAATTTTTATTTTATAATCTATAAAATAATTTAATTATTTTTAAAAACAACGGTCTTCAATTTTTTTTAACTTAAGTACCGAGCCGAGGCTCGGGGTCCCGGTACTATATATATATATATATACAAGGGTGGTCTGAAAAGTTTCCGACCTGACCAAGAAAATCGATGTTTTTAAATTTTTTTTTTGCTATATTTTTCAACATAAACTCCATCAACACTGATACATTTCTCATAACGGCGTTCTAATTAATTTAATTAATTAATAAATTATTTAATTAATTAATTAAATTTGATTTAATTTAATTTATGTCTCATCAACAGTTATGAATCGACGCAAAAATTCGTTTGGATTACGCCTACAGCGCCAAATTGTCGTTAGAAATGGTTTTTCGAAGCAATTTTTGGTCTAACGTTAGGAAATGCGGCACCCACGTTGCACACAGCTTTCCATATTCATATGGTTTTGCAAAATATTTCGCACACGTTCAGCTGACATCGTACAGGTCTCAGCTATCTTGAATTTTGAAAAATAAAACAAAAAAAAAATTGAAAAACATTTTTCTTGGCCAGGACGGAAACTTTTCAGACCACCCTCGTATATATAATAAAATGGTTTTATTTTAATATGAAACTTATTTAAATTTTCAAATTCTCTAATAATTTAATTTCAATTAGAAATTTTTAGCATTGCTTTATTTCTTAAGGGGCTTGTGGGAATCCAAAACAATAACAAATGGTTATAAATTGATGTAACTAACCAAACTAGGCAGTAATTCTTAATGAATCATTGTTTTAATTATCTATTATTATGTAGTATCCCACTTAAACTATCATGACTTGTTCCTCCCTTTAATGAATTGTAATTGAAAAAGTGCTTTATTAACTATTAATTACCACTCACATTTCTTTTAGTCTATTATTTAATTTGCATAGTGAGCAATTTTTATTTCATTTCCATATACAATCTCGCCACTATTCCTGATATGTATGTATACCGAATGAAAAGTTAAAAGTCGAATTTATTTTGAAATGGATATATTTCGTCTGTAAATAGAGAGGTAATGCATCATTAATGTCGCCCTGGTCGAAGGATGCCCATTGGAATGCTTGCCGCGCCTGATCATTCAATGCACTTGCAAAAGTCAAAGCAAATGGCCCGAACATTTTCCGTAGCGCAAGTCGAGCGGAAACCAACAACTCCTGCAAAGTGAACTAAGTGCTTAGCGATGACAACCGGGGGTCGAAATCCATCTGGGCCTGGCCACCTACCAGTGAGAGTGAGTAGTCGCCCTCCCGTCGGCCAGCCACTCCTCTCCAACCACGATTGTTATTTTAATCAAATATATACAATTCCATAAATAAACACATATTTATCAATATATATATATATATATATATATAATATTTAATCAAATATTCTATTCGAAATTCATAAATAATCATTTAAATATCCGCATCCAATAACCTTCCATATATTACTTCAATGTAAATAACAAATGATTTCCTTTATATTTACCGAAAATCAAAATTTGCAAAATTTATTAGTAGTCTATAGATTTATTTATACTATCATATATATATAATGTTTATTTTGAATTATTTTTTTTTTATAAATGCAAAATCATTAGAAATTATATGACAGAACAAAATAACTAATATCAGATTATATCAAGTAATTGGATTTAAATATATATTAATATATATATAATCCATAACAAAAGGAAGGGAGAGAAAGAGAAAGAGGGAGGGAAAATTTTATTATTTGAAGGAATTATATTAGCCTGAAATAGTTCACCATTACAAGAACTTCTAGAATTAGTTTACCCCTGTGAGCTAACGAACTGGTACATTACTTTGGATAGGGATCTATGTACCAATGGCGTTATGGTACCTTGAACTTAATGTTAATTAAACCTATTTACTATATCCTCCAAAAAATAAAATCATTCAATAAATAAACGGTTTATAACCAATTTATAATTTGTTTTTAAATATATAATTTAAATATGGATCTATTCTTACCAATAAAGACGAATTAATTATTATATCAACAGTCAATAAATATAAATCCGTAAAGAATCAATATGGATAGTTATTTTTAGCCCCTCTAGACACTTTGGAAAGGTACCACCCTTAGCAAACGAACCCTTAAGAGGACATCAAATATTATCCCGGATCAAAGATTACACCACTCCTTGGGACATTCACACAGTTACCTGACAAGAATTCGATGACGATAGCTTAAAGCTATTCAATAAACAAGAAGATGATAAATTTTTTCAATGAAAAAAAAAAAAGAAAATTTAGTCAAATTATTTTCGACCGTGTAAAAAAGGCATCCTTTCCTCAAATTGATACTCATTTATTTCTGAGTTTGATTAAAGAAAAAAAATCAAAGGGGTACAAAAAAGAGGGTCCCGATTTATCTCCTACTAAATATTTATTATAATTAAACACATTGGATTATATATTCAAAATATTCTTCATTGAAATTAATTAAAAGTTTTCAGTTTATGAGAGATAAAATAATAAAGATCGTCCTATTAAGAAGTTGACATTATATCAAGTACAATCGTGGAGGAGATTTCTTCCCTTCATTTTATTAGTTCATCTATACAAAATGAAGAGGAGAGCAGGAGCATCAGATACGCAGAACACCTCAGAAATGTCTAATTATTATATTAAATAAACAAGAATACTTATATATATTAGATAATTATTTGATAAAAAGACAGATAAATGACTTTATGTCGGGCATTTCACCTAGCTATGAAACTATTTGAACCATTTGAGACAATTCTATTTAATATAAATATATATTTAAAAAGAGATTGAAAAAGAAAATTAAAATCAAATTTGTAAATGAACTCAAAAATAAACACATAATCAAATATTACGTTATTAAATTATTATTTGGTTATTTATTAATAAATATAACAAAATAATAAATTTAAATAAATACTTATAACATAATAAATGTCTATTCATTTTCATAAATCATATTTTAAATTATTTATTATACGATGAAACATATATCACTGAAAAATAAAATCAATAATATCAGCTTAACAGCTTTAAAATAATATTAGAATCTTCTATTTATATAAATATGAATCCTTTGACTTTTGTACTTGTTATGAAAAGACAGCGCCTATGAACTCGGTTACCGTCTAAGCAGAGTAGATGGATTGTATGATCTGCACAATAGCTCCTTAATTAAACAAATTTATTTATTTGTTGATATATATTATATAATATTCTGATAATTAATGACTATAAGATTATACTATTATATTAAATAATTGATAATTGAATAATAAATTATCGCGAGAATGCTTTTTGAATTTCCAATTTCTATTTCTTTTTCTATTCTCTCATTCTCTCTATTTTTCTATTATCATGGGATCATTTTAACATGCACTTTTTCAGAGAATTCTATAACCAATTTAATTGGCGATTAAACCTTTTGATAAAACCCGGGTCCAGATACCTACATAATCCTTAGCCACGCCTGTCACTCACTGCGACAATCTCTCATCTCGCCTTGTGCTATCTCTGTTAATTTTTTTAGTATATCATTTATGATCTTTGATGAATCCATTTCTGCTCGCTTATCAAGTCATGATGGATAGTGATGCCAAAGATGAGAAAAAAAATGACAATTCAACATTGGATGAGGGTAGGGGGAGGGAGGGAGGTGAAATGATGATTGCTTGAAACATTGATATTTATTCACTCATATTTATACATATAAGGTAAATGTATCAGCCGTGGACCACTATACCAGTAATGGACCATTTGATAGATTTTTGATCAAAATAAGCTTTTTAATTTCAACTTAAACTTGAGATATCGATAAATATCAAGAAGAGCCTTTTTCGGGTTACTTAACAATGAAACAGAGACCAATCGCCGCATTTATATTATAATTATGAATTTTTTATAACACGAGGCAAGCGTTCTTGCATTTTAAGGTTAGTTTCTTATGCAAAACGTTAAGGATATGCTCCACTTTATTTTCAATAGATTATGTTTTATTTAATAATAATTTCAATCCAAAAATTCAATTCAATAGTTGATACTACAAATTATATTAATCAGTTTGAAATATTTAATTTATGTGATGATTATAAATTATTAAGGGGGTCATTTACTGAAACAAATATCTCAATTTTTTCAGAAGTGGACCGAGGTGGCCCATTACTAAAAAATACGATTAAAATTTTTTTTACTAAAATCGTTTTTTTTTTTATTAAAATAAATGTGATGTATGCTAATTTTTTTTGTTTTAAGTGTCTAGAACAATTTTATTCAGTAGTGGACCACGTGGCCAAATACTGAGATAAACATGGCTAATCAATAAATCTTTACAACTTAAATTATATTTTCATCAGATTCCTTTAGATAACTAAATATTATGCTGATAATAACTTGTGTAAATAGGTTAATTCCCAATTTATAATCATTATTAAATTTATAATTTTATTTTATGAAATTAAAAATCAACAACAATTTATTATATTTAAATATCTTATTACTGATAATAATAAATTTAATAAAATATATTTATTATTATATTAGTATGAATAATTATAATTATATTAAATTAATATTACTAAAATTTCCAATATATTTTTTAAATTATATTAATGTCATTATCTTTCTCTTTTCGATTGCATTAACCGACCTTCTTTCTTGTTTAAAAACCGCACTTTACATGGATAAGAATTGTAAATATGTATATAGAAACAAACTGTAAATATAAAGAATAATTAAAATAAATTATAAAAATTTATAAGAAATTATAAAAAATATTACTAAAACCAATCCTTAGTGCATTTTATTCCATTTATTTATTTTAGACCCATTTTAGATAGATGGTCCATTACTGAATCAAACAGTGGCCCACTACTGAAACTTTCGATTTTCAGATGGCCCACTACTAGAACAAAAAGTACGTTTTGAAAAAAATTAAAATAAAATATTTAAATATAAATTAACCGAATGTTTGTGTTGTAGTGATAATTAAAAATAGTTGTACAATATGTTAACACTTGTTTTGCTGTTATTCTCACTTTTATTACAGAATAATTGTGTTTTTTAATGAAAATTTCTCTTAACATCGTCCACCACTGGTACATTTACCTTATATATACATTTTTTATGAAACAATACAGATAATATATTTTAAATAAATATAAATTATTGTTTCTCTCTTAATTTGTTTCATTTATCAATATTAAATCCCCTCTAATCATCACATAAGACAATTATTGTTAAATTTTCATTTAATAAAGATTCTAAAGATTTATTTGTATTTCTTAAAACAATGGTTCCCAACCAGTGAACCCCGCTTCTCCAGGGGGACACGTGCCTATAGCAAGAAGGGAGCGCAGCTGTTACCTTTATACCTTTTTCAATGAAACCACAGCACAACAGTCCAGTTAGATCTATTAAAAATAATATAGGCAACCTCGGGAAAATGTTTGTTTTTATCACGGGCGAGATGTAGTAGTATCAAGATTGGCAACCGTGGACTTAAACTTTTGATAACTAATTATGTATCAAGTTATATGACCTTGTAATGATATATAATAGATTCCAGTGAAAATTAATGTCATCATGTTTGAACAATAAAGTGGCTTATTATTTTGGAAATTACATTAAATATTTCTATTAAAGACCTAACATTTTTTTCAAAGACAATTTTAACTTTTTCATATATAATTTTAATATCTTATATTTTATTTAGCAATTTGAAACAAGGTGTGTTTAAAAAGAAGAGCATATGTTACAAGGGTTATCTTCTATAAATATGTAGTATATATACATGATACTTGCTAAAAAATTTTAAAGAGAAATTCTATTAAATATAGATATATCATCTAATAAATAAATTAATAATCATAATATTAACATTTTCTTAAATTTCTTAATTATCATTCGTATATATTGATTGAACAAATATCTACAATATATGAATATAAAATAAATAAATCTATGAACATTACATTTTTATTCATTAAAAAAAAGATTCATGTATATTTATATATATATATATATATATAATAGAAAGATCGAGAGAAAGAATGATGAATTTGGAATTATTTAATACTATTTCAATCTATTATTAAAATACTTATCTAAATATATTCAATAATTTGTATAATTTTACCTTACTTTGAAAATATTCCTTTTTAATTTATTCAAAACTATTCAAACAATTTAATAATAACATACATGTATCTGAATAGCAAGTATTTATTAAATATATAAAATTGGTGTGTTTTTTTATTTTTATTTTTTTATTTGCGAGAAGCCTAACTTCATTATTCATATTTTAGATAAGTTGTATTGTAAATGAGATTTGCAATCTATTGAAATATCCACCCTTTGATGTTTTTCACTTTTTGTTTGTAATCGAAGCCAATTGAGGGGGATTAATTCTGATCAGAAGAGTAATTTAATGTTTGTTAAAGGATATAATATATCCATATTCTATGGAGCTGGTATTTTCATGGAGATATAAAAGAGACGGATACAGCCAACGTCCAATGCGCCTAAGAGCATTGCTTGGCGATTTGCAAATGAAAATACAATTCGCAATAACTTACCTGAGACAGCAGGAAAGCGAGAGGTTTGACAGTGGCAACAAAAACAATATTATTAAACCATTGAGAATGGAAAATGGTTTTTTTCACGACCTCTGACTCGGACAAATTTAATTGTGAAATGTTTGTAGCTTTTAAATGATAGATACCGATGAAATAATGGTCGTTTTTTTTTATCTGCATCCGTCGGAAAAATCGTGGCGTGGTGAATAATTGAAGGTGCCCCATAGCCTTGATGCCGAGTCAACTCGAGGCCCGCATAACAAAGAACTGCATTTCAATGAGCGGCACTTGACAATCTCATTATTTATTTTGAACGATGTGACAGTCGAGTGATAGTGGAAACCGATCAGCCAACTGGACCCTCGGCTCAACACCCTTCCACCCTCCAGCCATGCTGGCTGGCTACCTCCCTGAAATTTCAAATCAACCAATTGAGCCGCAACAACATACATCATGCTAATTTTAGCGTGGCACATCTTTCTTTCGGCCTATTTATCAGGATATTTAAAGAAGAGGTCTGTTTGATAAATCCAACTCAATCCAATCAGAATACACACCTGTTCTCATTAATGTTGCCCAGCTATTTATATATGCTCTGCTGGGAAAATGGAGGACTTCCTTTCTCACTTCTACTTCAAAGATGGAACCCTGAACGAGATTCTATCTCTCCTAATTATTTACCTTGCCATTCCATCATATACTACTATTTCAATTAATCTAACTCATACACTCATACAACTCTTCGAATTTCAAACTCAAAATTACCTTCTATTTCTACTTTTCATATATACGCACAGAATAAATAAATACATTATAACTTTTTTATATTTTATAAAGCTATTTTGTGATTTTTTAATATTATAAAATTTTGTCCAAAAAATAAAAATTATAAATTTTTATTAAATTTTAATATTCAATTTATACAACTATTTTTCATCCTATTATTTATTATTAATATATATATATATATATATATACGAGATGGACGTAAGTAACTTGGAGTAAGAATGGCTGGAGGAATGTGGTTTCTTCAGCAGGTAATTTTCTAGTTTATTATCGACACAGAGATAAATTCAAATTGCGAGATAGTCGAGTGGAGACACTCCAGGTTTTTTAAATTTGATTAATAAATAAATAATATATACATATAAAGAAGATAAGTTACTTCTTAACATTTATTTTCTATTATATTTATTTTATAATATTTTTTAGTTTTTAGATGGTGTATACTCTTAAGAATATAGTTATATATAGAATAAATTTATTGGCTTTAAGGATCTATACCATTTTAAAGAGATAGAATAATTTATTTAAAAATTTTTCTATTTCTTTTCTTTATTAGATCCTTGAATAACATTAGGGGGTTCGGCTTTCTATTGAAGGAGTATATAAATACTAATATATTCGAAGTCTGTATCAAATTTCTTTAATTTTTTTCGTATTTTTAAATTAATAATTAAAGAAGCATGAAAGTATTAAAAATCTTACGATAAACAAAATAATTTCATTAAATTAATAAAGAAATGAAATATAAATAAATTAATGAAATAGAAAATTATAAATATTATATAGATTAGATGGTAAAACATTACTTTTTGGTGTTAAGATGATTAGTTTGGTTAGGTTAGGTTTGTTTATTTGCGGGGAGTAAGTCTAGTGGTCCAGAGCCAAAGCTTATCGTTATTTGGTAATTCATCGCTCTTATCATCCCTCAACACGCAACTTAATCATTAGACTTAGATTTAGACCAAAACCAATGCAAGCTTTATACTACCTTTTAACTTAATAACAATTAGTTAACACAGACTAATGGGTCATCTTTGAAAATTGATAAATCTAAATAACTAATATAGCAGGCAACTACCTGAATAAACAATTAGTTATACTATACTTAAATTTACACATGATATATATAACGAAATCGGATTATAAAGGTATTCAGAGATTATTCTCCACCCATAAATAAATATCTCTCTGAATATTATATTAAAAAATAATAATAAAAATCACATAAAAAAACAGATATGGATATAACATAAATATTTTTAATTTTATTTTATTTAGAATATATATGTAAGACCAGGCTGTGACGTCATGAATGGCTGAATGACGTCATATAATTTTAAATTGAGAAAAAACTAATAAAAATGATTTTCTCGAGGATAAAACCAATACAAAGTGCATGATTCATGGTGATATGTAAAAAAATCTCCTCATGTGAAGTTTGGTGTGAAAATAACCCTTCTCTTCCTATCGTCGATCGCTAATACTACCACTTCCTGTTTCCGAATTTGCACCAAAAGTTGATCAATTCATCATACTGATGCATTAAGTGAATATACCAAATTTCATCAAAATCGTTGAGCCGTTCAGGTTGTGCACATCTATACGGACGGACGGACAGACATCATGCTAAAAATACTTTTTACCGACCGACGATAGTAAGGGAGGTATTGTTTTCACACCAAATTTTACATGTGGAGATTTTTACATTAACAGAAAAAAGTATTTTTAGCATGATGTCTGTCCGTCCGTATAGATTTGTACAGCCTGGACGGCTCAACCGATTTTGATGAAATTTGGTATATTTACTTAATGCATCAGTGGGATGAATTGATCAACTTTTGGTGCAAATCCGGAAACCGGAAGTGGTACTATTAGCGATCGACGATAGGAAGGGAAGGGTTATTTTCACACCAAATTTCACATGAGGAGATTTTTTTACATATCACCACGAATGTATTGGTTTTATCCTCGGGAAAAATCATCTTCATTATGTTTTTCTTAATTTAAAATTATGTGACGTCACCCAGCCCTTCATGACGTCACAGTCTCCTTATTATGGTCACGGGCAACGCCGGCTACTTCAGCTATATATTAAAAATAAAATAAAATTAAAAATATTTATGTTATATGCCTATCTGTTTTTTATTAGATTAATAGATATATTAAAATTATTTGAAATTGTTTCTGTAGCTGGAAATTAATTTATTTCAAACCGTCTGTCGGTTCGGACCTGGCCACAGGTCAACTTATTTCTGTTAAGAAAATGCATGATTCGTGGAGATATGTAAAAATCTCCACATGTAAAATTTGGTGTGAAAACAATACCTCCCTTACTATCGTCGGTCGGTAAAAATTAATATAAAAAGGTATGTAACGCTCTACTTGTATAAAACCATTATCTTTAATTATATAAGCTACTAATCAGTTTTTTACAGTTACATAAAAAAAAAACTATTTTGTCCCCCTTTTTCAGTGGCGCAACCAGGGGGGGGTTTTGGGGGTCAAAACCCCCCCCAGGAGAGAAAAAAATATACATTGCTGTATATCATGTACTATATTACAAATAGAAAAGAAAAAATATAATCCTTCTTTTTATTTGAAAAAAAAATAATTCATAAAGTATAATTTAGTGTATAATAAGTAAGTTTATTTTATTTTAAAATAATTTTAACAAAAATAAAAATTGCTTATTTTTTCGAACAGAATTAAATATAAGAAATAAAAAATTATTTTATTATTTCTCCTAAATCATAAAAAACAAAAGACTTAATATAAGTTTACTAGATGATTGTGAAATTTTCCAATTTGACTATTATTTAAATATAAAATAAAGAAAAATATTACTCAAATTCTAAATATTTCATAAAAATTATGAAGCGAAGACTAATTTTTTCAAAATGGAAACGGGTAAAAATCCCTAAAGGAAAAAATCCATAAAAGTCAAAACTCTCTCTCCCTAAAACCAAATATCCCTAAAAAGAAAAATCCTTAAAACCGAAAATCCCTAAATAAAAATGTCCATGACTCAAAAAATCCCTAAAAGAAAAAATCACTAAAAACAAAATTTTTCATTTTTGTATTAATTTTAATTGTGATTAAGAAAATTTAATTACAAGGTGAGCATGACACCCAGTTGCCTGAGACACGACCTCCCAAGGAGGTAATCGAGCCTGGACCGAAAGTAGGGAAAAATAGGTAAAAAATACATACATATGGCCCAGACACGTGATTTTTCCAAAAAAAATAGGGGTGTCAAATTCGTATGTAAAATAAAGGGAATTTACTCAAATTTCGTTTATTAGCATACGTTTTAATAGCTTAATGATTCCAAATACAAAATACACCATTTGCACCGTATATTTCACCAGGGAATATATAACGCAATTTGTGAAATTTACAATCATCAGAGGTTGTCTTTTTCATTTTGCTCAATGCATTTATAGAAACATCAAATCAATGCCAGAAGTTTTGAAGCTCTATAATGATATAGATAATCCTGACAACTCCACTCATTTACAAACTCTTGCAGCTTTGATTTTGGTACCACCATCAAAAGTCATTGTAGCCTACCAAGCATTAGCTGGACGACCAACAGGGCAAAACTTCGTGATCTTTTTTCTTCCTTCGAGCGCACTTGGCTAAATGAACAATTTTTGGCTGGCTTTTATGACCCCGAATTCGACATTGGAACATTGGAACATCTACGATGCCACTTTGATGGGTTTACCTCGAACAAACATTGCATTAGAAGGTTATAAGACATCAGTATGGGTCACCTGATTAAGCAAATCCATATTGAGCATAACCTTATCTCTTTGGAAATCTGTCGTGATGTTCTTGGTAAGAAGCCTGATCCACCAAGGAAACGATTCAGCGACTCGCATGATGAGCTTCTGACCATAATGAAGGCAAACCATGAAAAATGGGACGCTAAAAAACCAGATGGAACAGATGTGATGACACCAAGCATAACTACCTCATTCAAGTCTCTTCGGCTTTTCATTATTAAATAAGTAAAAAAAAATTAGGGAAATTTTTTATTTAGGGATTTTTTCTAAGGGATTTTTACATGATTTCTTTCAAAATATCCTGCCACTACGGGCGGACGAAAAGCTTTCGAAATCTTAAAGTACTTGGGGTGTCCCATAAGTTTCTTCGCTTTTTTTGATGCGAAATGAATACACGATATTTGTTGGTTAAGGTTGATTTATTATGTTATGTATGAACCATTCTGTTCTATAACCTTCTTCCATCTCCCAGGAAGCCTGATTATGCCCTCTTTCCAAAATAGTTGAGGCTTACTTTCAAAATATTCATTTAGGTGCGTTTTTATTTCGATTATGGATTTGAAAGATTTACCACGGAGAGAGATTTTTAAGGAGAGGAACAAGTAATAATCGGATGGAGCTTCCTCCAGGTATGGGGAGTATGGAGGATGAGGTAGAACGTCCCAATCAAACTGTAATAATATTTGCCTTACGATCAACGCAATAAGCGGCCTTGCGTTGCCGTGATGGAATATTACACCTCGTCGGTTCGCCAATTCTTGCCGTTTTTCTGCTATGGCGGTTTTTAGTTAATTGAGTTGATTGCAATATTTGTCAGCATTGATCATATCACCTTCAGGAAGGAGCTCGTAGTACAGTACACCCTTCCAGTCCCATCAAATGCACAAAAGAACCTTCTTCGGATGAAGCCCAGACTTCGCAACAGTTGAAGGTCTATTTTGTTTAGACCAAATCCGTTTTCGATCCACATTTTGATACAAAATCCAAGTCTCGTCTCCAGTGACAAGACTCTTTAAGAAATGATTTCTTTTGTGTCGCTGTAGAAGCAAATCGCACGTAGGGAAGCGCTTTATAAGGCCGGTCTCCGTCAATTGGTGTGGAACCCAAGCTTCATATCGACTCGCATATCCCATTTTGATTAAATGCTTATGTGCCGTTGTTTTGGGAATGTTAGTTTCACCAGCTATCTCGCGCACACTGTATCGTGGATTTTCAGCATGCACAGTCTTGATAATATCCGTCGTTGCTGGGTGGCCAGCTCTAGATTTTTTAAACCAATTGCGGACGGTCCTAATAGTCGAAGCACCAATCCCGTAAACGGTGCAAATCTCTTCTGCCGCAAATGATCTTTTGGCTCTCCATAGTAGAAAAATTTTAAAGAGACTTTGTCACCAACGAAACGAATTCTGAAAAAGCTCTGGGATGATTAAATAAGATGCCATAAACGGCTAAGAGATAAGCCTGCATGTTTATATATATAAACATAGGCAGTTAGATTCATTCATAGCGTGACGCGGAAAAAACTTATGGGACAACCTAATAGTTTTTTATAAATAACTCCTTTATTATTAAGATTAGGTAAAAATGAATATAATGAAACTTTTAGTAAATTCGATTCCCTATAAATTTAATACGATAGTATGATAATTCTCATAAAAATCGGTATTTATTGAGAAAATCAATAAAATATGCTTTGACACATCTTTAAACTACCCTTACTTATGGTCCGATCTTGTCCAACAACAATCCAATCCCCGCCCATCATATCAAATTTCAATACAATATCTCATTTTGTTTAGACGTAATCTCGGTAACGAGCCGGTTCAAAAATTTTTTTTGCAGTTTTGGATTCAGAACCGTCTGAAAAGTGAAAATCTCAAAGAATCTCGGAGCAAAAATTTTCAAAATTTTCCGATCATCGTATAAGCTATCCTTATTTCATGAGGAAAGCTAAAATAATTTACTTATAGCTGGAAAAAAATATTTTCTTTCTAAAACTGTGAATACGAGTAAATAAAATACAAAATTAAATTTTTTTGCCAGATTTTGTAAAATCAGTGTTTCATTTACAAAACTTTTTTAAATATTTAATATAAAAAAAAATCTTAATGAAAATTTGTCTTTGAGAGAGCCCGGGGGGGGGGGGGGGCGCCATAGGAAGGTGGAGCGGCTAGTCAAAACCCCCCCCAGGATCAAATCCTGGTTGCGCCACTGCCCTTTTTAGTTTATTTTTTCCCATATTTGAGTGTTAAGATAATGTATATTTGAAGAGATGGGGGTTATAATTACTCCTGCTTGTGATTTACTTTCAAGCTACACTGATTTTGTCGTTATTAATTTCTAGTGTCATACAAACTAGATGGCAGATGTATTTTCATAAAAGCGCCTAACAAAACCTACTTGACCCCTGTAATTAACCATTTAAGAAAGACCAAGAGATTATGTCCTGGGAATTGGATAAGGTACGGTTCGAAGGGATAAGAAGGGATACAAATGTTCCCTGGGGAGCTGAAGGGCGGCGGTCAAGTCCCTCCATCTTAGCAAAAGCGGCCTGGGGCACGTTTCCTATTTGGCACCCCGCCTAATTTGAGTCATTGTTCTTTGAAATTCAAAGTGATTACTGGAAAATTACCATATTATTTTTGGTCAAACGTTCTCCAATGCCAAATTCTATCAGCCAATTCCCAAAACAGCAGATCTGAAAATCTACCCTTAATTATTTTCATCAATATTATTCCAATATACGCTCTAGAAACGAAAACAACAAACGATTTCTCAATTCTTTTTTTCATTCATATTCCAATTAATTTTTAATAGTGAAATAAAATAATCAATCAATACATTTTATATTTATTTCCATTAGCCATTATTGAACAAAGTTGAGAATATACTGTATATATTTATTACTTTTTTTGATGTTTTATATCAATATATACATATATATATATATATATACTTAGTTTAAAAAAATCAGAAAAAACTTAATTAAAATCGAGATTTGTATGCACACACATACAATATTAAGGATTGTTTTAATTATTTCAAACTTCTTTTATTATTTTTATTACTGATAAAACTAGTATTTTTAATAATACACTGTTTAAATTTTATTGATTCATCAGATGTGGCTGCGTTTATTTTAAAGATGATTCTTTTTCGTGGGGTAGATTTCTTATGAATTCTATTTTGTTTTTGGCATAAAGACCCTTGGGGAGCAACGTGCAATCGCACATTATGGCCCCTGCGAAATTAGTTGGGTTTCTATCTCTTCTTTTTGGATGTTGCATTGAATGGTCCCCATGTTAATGAGCAGTGACAAGGAAGGCTGTAAAATTAATTGTGCTCTCGCGAGCTTGTTTTATACATGAGTAAAGATTTGCGGTTTGCTTCTCATAAGACAATAAAACTTAAATGATTTTATTCAGCAATGAAAATTTTCTTTGAACAAAATTAGTTTATGAAAGATATTAAAACAAGTGATCTTTAAAACTATTGAATTTCATGTCCAGAAAGAAAAAAAAGAGATGAATGACTCGTTTGAAGATGTCAATCAGCAAATTTTTGTTATCTTGTTTTCTTGTTTCTTCGTGTTTTGTTTTGATTGATCAAAGTTTACAAATCATTAATCAGAATATTGTTTTCCTAAGTTTAGATAACCGATTCGAACTTCTTTACTTGTTTGTGTTTAGAACATTTATAATTTGCAATATTTTTCCAAAAATTCTTCTTTTCATCCTCCAAAGGATTTATTCACTCCCTCTATTTCTACAAAACATTTCTATTTTTTCATCTACTAATAAATAATTTTTCTTTTTAACAAAATATAATTCGTTTAATTTAACGCCACGAAGCTTGGGAGGCAACACGTATGACTCTCAACCTCCTGGTCCCGGGTTTAAATCACCTTGACAAGGAAAATTCTTTCTAGTTAAAGTCATTGGAAACCAGGTCTAACCAGTTTAAGTCATCAAAATTGGGAATCTATAAAAACAAATAATTAAAAATTAACTACCTCCGATCAAAAAATTCAAGACAAAGGCTGAGAGGATTCATTGTGCTGATCACATAACACCTCTACCACGCGTATGTGGCGACTGACTTGATAGCCGCTGTTATAGGGTGACCAAAAGCCAGAGGTTTATATATATATATATTTATAATACAATTTATGATGTTTAATTATTATATGCTGATTTTGAATATATATACATATATACATTTATGTTTTGTTTTCAATCAAATCAACAATATTGCATAACTCTATCATTTTATTTCCTAACCATTTTTGTCCAGTACAAAATAAGAGAGGTTTGTTATGTTTTTAAGCTATGATGGGGCGCAATTACCCAGGTAGAATCGAACCAGTATTCTTTTCATGTTGAAATGGGATGAAATAAAATCTTATCGATTTAATTTTTGTTTTCTTGAATAAATTGTACTTTGGTTATTTGTATTGGTTAAGATAAATTTGTCTTAGAATTGATATTTATAGAAAGTAAGAATACTTTTTGGAAGATTAGGTGTTATTTGAAAAAAATACTAATAATATAAATCTTATAGTGGTTATTATTATATTAGCTCAAACAATAGAGTTATTTATTCATTTTATATAAATATTTATTTTAAAAGTTATATTATATTAAGTAATTATTTTTAAATTTAATCTCTCTTTTTATGTTATTTAAATCATTATCTTTTTTTAATTTTCTTTTCTATATTATGGTAATTATAAATCCCGGTGTATATTTAATTAATTCTCTATATATTAAAATTGGTTATCTGTATGTAATTTAGAATCTCTTTGTTAACTAATATCTTTTAACTTGATTAATTATTTTTTTGTCTATAAACTAAATTAAAAATAATTGTTTTGTAATGAAAAACGAATTATTGTTCTGTTAATATATCTTGTTTTTTACTTTCCCGCATACTTCGTATAAGGGAAGTATTGGAATCGTCAAAAATTTCGACTTCGAGATTTCGATAGATCTTGACGTTTTAGACCTCCCTGAGTCGGAAAATACCATTTTTCGAATTATGTCTGTGTGTGTGTATGTATGTATGTATGTATGTATGTAATGTCTGTAAGCAAATTTACTCAAAAACTAATTAAGCTAGGACTTCGAAATTTGGTACACCGATATTATTCACAGTTTGTAGATTTCTATCAAAATTTCGTCAAAATCGGTTAACCGGAAGTGGTACTTTACCTACACTGGTTGCGTTTACCTTTCAAGTAAAGTACCAGTTTGCTTCGAGATATTTGCTTCCTATTTTGTATATAGATTTACAAATATGAAAAAAATTCAGATACCAAATTTCATCATGATCTGACTACCGGAAGTGACATTTTACCTACACAAGTAGCGTTTCTTTTTTACCGACCGACGATAGTAAGGGAGGTATTGTTTTCACACCAAATTTCACCTATGGATATTTTTAGGTACATATCTCCACGAATCATGCATTTTCTTAACAGAAAAAAAGTATTTTTAACATGATGTCTGTCCGTCCGTCCGTCCGTATAGATGTGTACAGCCTGAACGGCTCAACGGATTTTGATGAAATTTGGTATATTTACTTAATACATCAGTAGGATGAATTGATCAACTTTTGGTGCAAATCCGGAAACCGGAAGTGCTAGTATTGCCGATCGAAGAGACGAAGTGAAGGGTTATTTTCATATCAAATTTCACGTGAGGACATATCACCACGAATCATGCACTTTGTATTGGTTTTATCCTCGAGAAAAATCATCTTCATTAGTTTTTTCTTAATTTAAAATTATATGACGTCACCCAGCACTTCATGACATCACAGCCAGCCCTTATATATTCTAAATAAAATAAAATTAAAAATATTTATATTATATCCATATCTGTTTTTTTTTACATTTAAAATATCAGTTAACCGGAAGTAGCACTTTATTCTATATATATATATATATATATATATAAATGTTACCAAATATCAAATTTGACACCAATAAACTAATACGAACTGGCTCTTTATCAATACCAAGTTTACACATTCTAAATATTCATTCACAACTCTTTATACCTATTTATATGCGGGAAAGTCTAGGGGAGGACACTCCCGGTTATTCATCTAATAAAACTCAAAATGTAGTACTTTATTAAACGAATGTATGTTTTTCCTACATACTTTTCTTGTTACTTAAATCTAAAATATTTGAAATTTGGATATATTTCAATTGAATTTATTAAAGCTTTTGTGGTTATTTTGATAATTATTAAGGAAATTTTTATTAAAAGACCACATTGTTTGTATAAAATTATTACTTGTTACTTTAAAACGACTGCAGAATAACCAGTCGAAACGTTGTACAATTATTTTAATTTAATAAATAATTTTATACAAACAATGTGGACTTTTAATAAAAATTCCCTTAATAAATATTTCAATTGACTTTGTAAATGTAGATATTACCGGTTATCATAGAAAATGTCTTCAGGTGATTTAGAAAACAACATTCTTAAGATGTAAATAAGAATGGATTGACGATGGGGGCGTTTTGAAGCTTATAAAGTTTAGAAAGCACGAAAACTCAACAACGAATGCGTTATTGATACACGGAAAAGTTTGCCTTCGATTCACATTAGGACCCAACTGAAAACAAACAATAAAGTTGAAAAGCTAATGGGATTAATATGTTTACTTTGGTATTAATCGCAATTAATTTTCAAGGCGAGCAACTAAATAGTTCTTAGTCTTCTTTCCCTCGGATAATTAATTAATAGGACAGATTGAACAAAGATGAACAACGGGCCGACAGGACCAGGGATGTAGCGGATTAAATTAGTTGCTGCTATTTTGAACAATCGATAGAAGAGATTAATTTCTCCTGGCTTGTCAAGACAACAGTAGAAGCAAACCTGGCCGGAATCAAGGCCCAGTCCTCTCTCTCTCTTTCTATTTACATACTTATTCGCTTAGTAGATCAACATTTACAAAACAAATATCATTGAAACGATCTCCACTGAATATGAATAAAATATCTAAGGTATATAATACAAAAAAAAAAAAATAAAAAATAAATAAATTTTCAGAATGATTAAATTAATCTATTATTAGAAACATTAATGATACTATCTATATTTGTACAATCATCATTAATCCAATTGACAATTTAACTCAAAACTCTTATTTTTAAATGCGATCTCAATTCTTCATATGAGAAACTTATTTCACACCATTAAATTAATTATATAATTTAATTCACGTGTACGATCGTTGTGCTTATTATAGCTAAAAGATAAGTTATCGTTTAGAAAGTGAAATTATATTGAATTCTTGTACATCACATCACTTTCAGCAATAAATTTTATAAGTTATTTTTTAATTTTCGGGTTTAAAATAAAATCAACAAATCACTAGGAAAACTTCATTTTTAAATATATTGTAATTTGATTTAATTAATATGATAAATAAATATTATTAATTATGATTTAACACTTATCAATTATAATTTTTTAATGCAATTTACTTTTGCTACTTTAAATAATTTATATACTTGTTTATGTTGTATTAATTCAATTTTTTTTTTATTTTGAAGCCTGTCCGACAATTATGTTGTTTAAATATCTTGAAAATTGGCTTGGCTCAAAAATTAATTAATTTCTTATAAAATAATTTAATAAGTAATTGAATATTGTTGTTCTAAGATTAAATTTTATGTATATTTATCTTAAAATTAAGATCGAGGTTTTTCATTAAAGACAAGGGTGCAACCCATCAACCCCTTGAGACATAAAACAACACGTTCCAAAAAAAAAAAAAAAAAAAAAAAAAAACAATCGGGGATTTATTCATGTCTCTTCTAATTGAAAATTATATATAAATTTTAAACATGTATAAAAATCTATTAGTGTACACTCATTAAATTATATATATCGAAAAAAGCGGTAACCAGAAAAATTGGATAGAAAAAACGATATATACAAGACAAAGCGAAAAAAGTTGAAAAATACGAAAAAAAATATGTTGAAAGGCGAATAAAATCGAAGAGGAATGAGTATAGTGAGGAATACGATAGTTAGGTTAATGGGTGAAATACATAGATCTCATTGGTTACATCTTATCGCAGCTGGAAAAAAAAACCAAGTAAGGTATTATGGCAAATGACCACAATTAAATAAGACAGGCGAATATATATATATATATATTATTATTATTATTATCAGATTTATCAGGGATATGTTCACGTATTTTTGTGAGATTGTTTTCTCGACGTTTCGGCACCCATTTTGGTGCCATTTCCAGGAGATTATTTAGGTGGGAATATTATTGGGATTCTGGGTCTTAGTCTGTGTAATGAAGAGTCGATATCGGAATTTTGGGTTGATAGGTTGGGTGGTTTTGTACTCACTGCATTGCTGTGGAACTCCGAAGAATCCTGGGCACCTGATATCGACTCTTGATCAAACAGACTAAGACCCAGAATCCCAAAAATATTCCCACCTAAATAATCTCTTGGAAATGGCACCAAAACGGGTGCCGAAACGTCGAGAAAACAATCTCACAAAAATACGTGAACATATTCCGGATAAATCTGATAATAATAATAATAATAAAATTCACGGAAATCTCAACTAACATATATATATATATATATATATATTCATAGGCGTCGGGCCGGGGGGAGAGGCACGTTCCCCCCAAAAAATTGTGCAAAAAATAAATTTAAAAGTGATTAGTTTTGTAACTGAGAACCCAAAAGTAAAAAAAACATGTTTAAATTACCTATAAGTATAGTCTAAACGTTATGAATAAATAAATAATTTATTTTGTCAACATTTTTTCCGGGGGAGGCCCCCGGACCCCCTCCTGAGGGGCCACCCCAGACCCCTCTGCCCCCCCCAACATAATAGATCACGCTACGCCTATGTATATATTTATACCTATATTAAAACATATTACATAGGAGAGTGCAAATATTTTTATACAATAAATTTTATATATAATTACTTGAAATTAAATTTCTTTAATAATTTTATTATTGATCAACATCTAAAAATAATATATAATTATTATATACATAAGAGAGAAAAATAGACAGAGAGAAAGTAATATTTAATATATTTTGAGCTTATCGTCTTTATAAAAATATATAGATTACTTAAATTAATATCGTTAATTAAAGACTAATATTTAAGTTTTTTTGTTTCATAATATTTTGAAAACATTCATTCTTTAAAATCTATGGATTCGATTCATTGATGAGTTTATCTCTATTTTCAAAATTTAGTCATTTATAGTCCTTTTTTTTTTGTTTAATTATATCTAAGCTCATTTTTATCAATTTAAATGAATAAATATCTATTGAAATTTGTTTCATCATCATTTTAGATAGCTCAACATTGAATTAGGTTAGAATTTATTGAATTAGGTTAGAATTTAATCAAACAATTTTTGTTTTTTTCTTATAATTGTGTATTGCACCTAATTTAAATTTTGTATTTCATATTGGATTATTAAATATAATTATTTTTGGGTTAAAAATAAAAGGAAAAGCGGAGGGAAAGTGATATGGGCTCTGAAATTTAAGGTGCTAAAATAGAAGTTTAAACTTTTTAACAAAATTAAATATTTTGAAAACTACTTTTCTTTAATACATTTAAAAAATTATTTTATAAATGTATTATAATGTATATTATAATGTACTCCGATTAAGAAAATAATGGCAAAGGTTGATAGGACCCGTTGTACTGATTATAGGACACCTAATTGATGTAACCGATTTGATAGGCGTTGTCCATGCATAAGACGTATATAAGTCAGAGGATTTTTTTTTCTTTATTATAATTGTATATTATTATATGTTACAGAATTGTATGTTATTAAATTGTTTCCCCTATTTTTAGTGAAAAAATGAGTCCAATATGTCATTTCTGTAATAGAATGATATAAATACAATTGATTAATTTTTGTTGTGGGGTTAATTTTAATATTTTGAAACGAGACTGGCACTTGACGAAATAAGTAACCGGATTGATTGGCAGGGAGGTGCTCCCTTCTGTTGCATATTTTGATCGAACGGTTGAGCATGAGGGGTGATTGTTTCCGGTCCACTCCCCGAGGTGGCTCGATCGAAAGACAAGCAGGGATAGATTTCATTTTAATGTACTATTCTCTTCAAAGCTGTACGAATTTAAGATACAACGCAAAGTCAAGATGTATAATAAATTAACGAAATCCAAACTGGGGATGCCGAGTAAGCAATGCCGTCAAGGGAGCGGAGGATGCTGGTAGGCTGGGGGTGACCGAGGGGGTGGGGTGGGGTTGGATGGGAGGGAGGCACAAGACAGAACAAGGACCCCGCTACTCACTGGCTTGCTTAGAGTTTTCATGTTCTTTTTCCATGCTTTTAATAAGCTTTTAATTCATTGTTTGTTTTATTCCAAGTTTTAATCAGTACTGAAATGAGTTTTTGGAGCCATTAACGATGTGGAGAAACAAAAGAGAATCGATAAAACAAACTTGTGCTCTCGAGACTGCGTTTCCAAGAGAGATTACTTGGTAATTGTCTCGTGCATTGGTAAACACCATCGAGTTGCCAGAACTGGAAGTCACCCAGGCTCCCGTTGACAGGTCCAAGCGGAAATGGAGAAAACATCGGAGGGGGCACTCCACGAGACCCTAAGAAAGGGAATTGGAAATCAGACGAGTAAAAGTGTCGACCAGCTGCCCCTCTCTCAAGTCCATTTGAATATAGACAAGTCCCCTGACTATTGAATTGTATCATGTCCATTTTTCATCAAAATCCAGATATTGCCTTTCTTATTTTCACATGTATAATTTATCATACACTTTTCACAAGCATTTTTTTTTCATCCAACGAAGAATGATAAATACAAATAAGAATCTATTTGCTGATTCACTCTACTGATCAGGGGCTGATTCCCAACAATAATCATTCTCATAACTCCATTTCTCTGGTTGAAAAAAGGAAATAATTCAAACGAAAACAAATTTAAGTAAGGGTTTATTTTTATTTTTATCCACACAAACCCATATGTCACTTAGAATCATAAATGAAAATAATATAAATATAAAAATTTTTTATAAAATAACGTTTTTCCAATGGACTAAAAAGAATAAAATAATTTTTCTATAAGCCTGATAAAGTTTATAGATGAATTGCTTCATATTCAACGAAAAACGTTTTTTTAGTTCATTGGAAAAACGTTATTTTATAAAAAATTTTTATATTTATATTATTTTATTCTTTTTAGTGCAATTTTAATTTGATAAATTTATTTAATATAACAAGAGAAATAGAAAAGATGAAGTTATACAAAAATTCACAAATTGAATAAATCAAAAAATATATTAATCTTCTAAAATTGATTTTATACATTTATGTTAAGTAAATGTTATTATTGAATAATAATTATTATATTATATTTATAAATAAATAATTTTTATTAATATGAGATATTATAAATGTATATATATAAATATATACATTAATATATATATAAATGTATATTTTATAAATAAATAAATAAATATATATATATTGTCTTCATAAAAAAATGCGGTGTACACACTGCAAAATCGGGCTTGTGTGTGTGTGGTAAGAAGACTCATAAGACTGTCCTGTTTTGTATAATGGATTTTTTTATATAATATATATAAATATATATTATATTTTATTTTATTTATTTATTTTATTCAAGAAATATATATACAATTAATCTGTATGTTATTTCAGTCCACATAATATACTATATATTTACATAAAAATGAATTTCTAAATGAAAATATTAAATACTTCTTAGTGTATATTACATTTTTTTCTATTCTTTATTTCATTCAATATCAGATAAATTAATGTGAAGTGTTAGAAGGCACAAGTCTTTATTATTTCATTCAAAACGACATATTACTAGAATAAGAGTAACTCTCCATCTATTAATCATCTTTCTCAACGATAAATAAAAAAAAAAATGCTAAAACCTAGAGGATATTGAAAGGCGGAGCCTCCCTCTTGGAACCGACAGGCCAATATATTAACCCTTGTTTATGAAAATAAATTTATCATTATGCCTTGACAAAATAAAATCTACATAATTTTGTATTCGAACCTTCTTCGAAAAGTTTATTAATTGTTTTATTTAGTAATAAATGTGCTAAAATAATAAATAAATAAATTCGTATATTATCATTAAATAATATTTTTATGTGCCTGATTATTTAGAATAATTTCGATAGGAATCTTTAAATTTTTGTCAATTTGTCTATTTTAAGAATTTAATAGATATTATTGTTAGGTATTTTTAAAGTTTATTATTATAAATATAGAAAATATTTTGCGAATGTTGTTCTAATTAACTGGTGGAGCTTAGTGAATGGGATGTATATACTACTAAATTATCTTATTCTATTTGGGGAATTGGGTATTCAGGTGGATGAAACCCCTTAGGCGATTTAAGCATTCAATATAAATGAAAGGAATTCAGTTTAACTAAGATAGTAGTTCTATATTATATATATAGATGGTCTTCTTGCCAAAAATCAATATTATTTAGAATCAATCCTACCATCGTCAAATAACCTTTATTTCACTTTTATGTGAAAAAGGACCAACTTTCTAACATCGCTTCTATATATTATTTCTTCCATTTGTTGTGTTTGCTTTTTGAAGCAATTTCTATTTCCAGGCCGGTAATCAGAGTAATAATTTGGCTATAATTATTCATCTATTTACTTTGGTTGAAAGTTGATTCTGTCCTCAAAGTTCATGTAATGATTGGAGTGAAGAAAAAAGCCCTGAGGTCAAAGTAAGGTGTGGGCTTCGAGCATGGAACTCGAAAGACTCCCCAAAGGGAGGTTTGAAGTGGTTGGTGGTCAGCAGCACAAACAGAGCATATCAAACTTTTCCCATTAGACCCTAACGTCAATTCAGATAATAAGATCCTCTCTAGGTCTAAACACACTCGGTTAACATAAAAGACCCCTACCACACATGGTGACAGCTCAGAGAACAATTTACTAGCATATAATTAACCAAGCTGGATAAACAAACAAAATGAAGTAAATAATTAATGACAATGCTATTAGCATAGCTTGGCATATTCTTATCATGGTTTGACAAACAGGGAAAGCAATTCCTATTGTCTTTGTCGACTTAAAGTTTCCTGACTTGCTTCATTTATTCAGCGATTCATGGTGAATTCAAACTTTTCCAATGGTGATACGATTCGCCAACAAGTTTAATATTGAATGCTATCTAATGTCAGAGTAGCAAAGATATTGTTCTAAACAGGTTTAATTAACATGCGGCAAATAATTGCAGAGCTGAGAGCTATCAGCCGTGCCCGACATGCCAGTCCGTAGACAGCATCCATTTCGTAACTTAATTCATTCACAGGGGCTGCCGTCTCATTCAACTTCAAACCTGGGAAACGACACTTGCTCCCCAAATAAATAAAATAATTTCTACTAATCGCTCCTCCCCATTCTTCCCTCTCAGACCTTCCATCCATCCACTCCCCTACTACACCTGGTTGAAACCATCGGAATTATTGTATCTCATCTAATGAGATTCTAGTTGTTTAAGTTTGTTTAAGGCCGTATCCACTAATAAATATATCGATCAATAGAAAGCAGTAAACGTACCAAATATATATCAAATTATTATTGATTTGTATTAAATATATTTTAATCAAATTAAATCTATTAGTAATAAAGTGATTGTAATATACAATAATTTAGAAATAGCTACTATTTGACCACATATTACTAATAGTTTATTTACTATTATTACTGTTATTATATTATTTAATAAAATTACTTGCTTATATTAATAGATTATATTGATATATAAATAGATAATCCAATATTTGAGAATTGATCAATAGTTTTAAAAATTTTTGACTCTTTATTTACCAAGATCATCTTGTTTCATTTTTCTTTAACAAAAAAAAAATATAATATATCATCTGTTAATAATAGGTTTATAATTTGACGATGACCTCCTCATAAAGCTTAAACTTTTTCCCCCTTCGGGGAAAAAGATGCTTCAGGGAGCTAGGTACAGTGAGTACGGTGGCAGAAATATATAGAATACAGTGGCATCAACATATCCTCCTGTAGTAAAAAAAATATATAAGCTTGCATTTAGACTATATGTATTCGTCTTTTGAAGAATTTTGAAGAATTAAACGTTTCATTATGTGGTTAATCATTTATTTGTATTATATATCAGGGGTGGCCACACTTGCTGATACTTAAAGCCATATTGAAAAATCCTTAAGAGCTAATTTTTTTTTTTTTTTTTTTTTTTTTTTTTTTTTTTTTTTGAGCCATATTGCAAAATCGAAAATGTTACCTTTTTTTGTGTTATGACTTTAAATTTTTTAATTTAGCCACAATAAACTCGAAAAGAGCCACGGTTTGGCCACCGTGGTTATAAGTATGACCATTTGTTTATTAAACTATTTATTTTTGAATTACTTCGTAAAATATTTTTGTTAATGAATCAAATAAAAATACACTGTATAGTTTTATATTTCCTGAAATCATTATTATATTATATTTCAGTAACATGTTCAAATATTAAATTCGTTTTTTGTTTGCTTTTTACTTATAATTTATTACCTTTTATATTATATTAGTATATGTGTAGAAGAAAGGTTTGGTTTTAATATTTTATATTTTCGATATTTTATTTATAAAAATATAACTTTGAAATTCTTGTAGATATATGGTGTATATATATATATAATTATATATACCTTTGGAATATATTTATAAATATCTAGGAAATTTGAACCACCTCCTTGATTATTATATTACAATCGAATCCATATGGTATATCTTAATATATTATAATAATTTCATTCAGAATGAGGTTTATATTTAAAATTCAAATTCGTTTGTAGTAAAAAATACTATAATAAGAATAAATCAAAATATTGTTGCCTATCTTAAATTTATTTATAATACCAAGGGTATGGATTAGCATAAAATCGATTTCATTATTTGTTATTCTAGTTCTAGCGATTGAGTTGCAATGCTTTCTGATTTTTTCTTATCAAATGTAAATTATTAATAATTTCAATGTTAGTGAAAGAAATATTTTAATCTTTTTTCTCTCATGTTCTATTTCTATAATTCTATTTTGTCTTTTTTTCTTATTATTTCTTTTTTTAAATATCTTAAAAATTTATGCATGAAAATTAATTACGCAATAAAATGAATTTATTTTTTATATTCTATGATTTTGAATTTTTATTTAATGAATTCATTTAATGAATTACCTATATGTATACATTTTCGCAATCAATTTATAAATCTTACGGAACTAGTAATTTAACATTTTCTTGATTTTTACATTTTATTAAAGAATAGAAAACCTTTCATTTTTTTCATTCTTTTTATTTTTTTAGATTTGTTTTAAAAATAAAAACTTTCTTGATAGTAGATGTTGATCCTTCTAAAGCTATAAACCGGCTTCTAAATATATTCTTATATATATATATATATATAACTATTGTGAAAATTCTTTATTTTTTTAATTAAATATGTATAATCTATTTGAGAACCTTCTCTTTGTTTTCTTATATGATTATTATTTTAACTTTTTCCTTTGAGAATTCATTTAATAATTAATGTCAAAACTTCTAACTCCAAAAGACTTGTTTTAATCAAATTTATTTAAGAAAAACAAACATTCTTGCTGATATATAAGCTTGAATATGTTCAAGTATTTATTTCTTCTATCGTTAAAGGATCTCTTAAACGTCTATCATTCAGTGGAATAGCTCCTTTTCCCCATTTGAAATTGCTGAATTTCTATTTTTGATTATTTTCCTCTAAGCCAATTTTTTATATTTTTTTCTTTTTAATATTTATAATAATAGACACTATGACAGTTTTATAAATAAATAGAAAATTATAATGAAAATATAAAAAAGTCATTTTTTTCATGAGATTGTATATGAAATTGTAGGTTTTATCGGATTCAAACGGATCACATTTTGGGAAATTAGTCTGTGTGTGATATATAGATCAAATAGATACTTTCAGGGGTAAATCTATATTTAATATAGGACCGTTCATTAAAATTTGTCAATTGGAAGTTGCCAATTTATTTTGTAATTGAAAGAGAGATTAAACAAATGTTTTTTGTTTATGTGTGAGTGTGTTTATGTGAATGAATCTGAAAAGTTTTAAATACTTAGTTGAGATTTTCTTTATTCTTCTTCTTTTCAGAATTTAAGCCTATTTTAGTCAATTTAAATATTTATTTGAAAATAGATCTTATTAAATATTTTATTATAATTTTTGTGAACTCGGTGAGATTTGACTTTTAGTTCAGTATTTCAGTATTTTCTTTCTTTCTGAGTATAATCGCAATATTTCATTAACATATTTATTAAACAATTGAATAACCGGAAGTTATTCTTTAATAAACGGCAGAAATGATTTTGTTTAAAATTAATAAAAAATCTTTGAATATCATATATATATATAATATTTTTAATTTTGTAATGAATAGAATGATTTAAAAAAGGAATTTTTTTACTAATGTTTAAAAGTATAAAAATACATTCTCATTTACAATGATAAATAAAATTTATATTTACTTCACCTAAAAAAAGGAAATCGATTTTTAAAGTCCTTATTTTATTTCTTTATATAATTCATTCACTATATAATTTAAATTTATTATTTAATATATTTCATATATAAAAAAATTGCTTTATCATCTTTATTTAGAAAATTTTACAATTTATCTAAGCTCAATGAGTAATATATTTTTTTAGGAATATAATGATTTAGAAGGCAAATGATCTCTATTCTTAAGGGAAGAAATAAATTTGTGACTGACAATACTTTTAATCAAATACAGTCCACTTTGATGCTCATCAAGGACCTTCTAATTTCTAATATTATTTGATATTATTTAACAAAGCTTATTTATCTGAAATAATATAATTTTATTTTAATTTTTCCTCATAATAATCTTTTCAATCAATTGAATAGCTTTTGATTTTTGTCACAGACAAAATCCTTATGGTCTTGTCCGGAGAACAAACCGTTTCATTCATTAAGGCTTATTTCCACAGAGGCAACTTTTAGACAATATGTGGCATACTACAGGAGTATTTCAAATGAAGCAACTCGCTGCGAGATGTAGCATGTATCTATGACGCAAGCGAAAGCACCATGTCGCACACTGTCGCAAGTACTCTAGTAGTAGTGGATCCTTGCGATAGAAACCAGGCAACATGGAGTGGAATATCGAAAAAACAACTTTATTTCTTGAAGACTACCATAATTCTGAAGAGTTATGGAACGTCAAATGTTGTGAAAATGCGCCTTAAGAAACAAATTTCTATTACTAGTCATGGGGTTGAATCTGGATGAAAGCTGTCGGAAAACTAATATTATTGAATGGATGCTTAGATAATGAATGTTATCAGATTACAGACAAAAAAACACACCGATTTCATATGTATACTAACTATCACAACAACAAAACAGATTTGTTTCAGTCATTTCTTTTTGAATTTGTCTTGGTATGATTAAACCTCCTGATTGAACTTTATATATATATATATATATATATTTATTCCTTACATTATCTAATGACTATGAAAATTTATCTATAAATAGATATATATCTCGTCAAAATTATTATTAAAGGGGATCAAAATTAAAATATATAAAACAATTATTTTGCCGGTTGTATTATATAGATGTGGAATGGTCTATGACCCTGGGAGAATAGGAGAAAGAAAGATGAAGACACAGGGGAATGTCAGAGACTGCATAACGAGGAATTGCATGATCTCTGTGCATCTCCAGACATAGTTAGGGTAATAAAATCGAGAAGACTGCGATGGGCAGGGCACGTGGAAAGAATGGGAGAAAAAAGAATGGCGAAAAATATATTGATGGGGAGACCGAGTGGGAAACGTCCGCTTGGAAGATCATGGACGCGGTGGGTGGACTATGTAGGAGGGAACGTGAAAGAGATGGAAGAGGGTAGGGGTTGGATGGTTATAGCTCAGAATATAGGAACACTTGGAGAAATGTTGCTGCTGCAAAGAACTTTCAAGTTCCGTAGAGCCACAAGATAGATAGAAATATATATATATATATAACAATTTATTTGAAAACATATATAAATCCTAGTATATCTAATAAATTAAACCAATATAATATTTTTAATTAAGAGGATTTGGTTTTATTAAATAGTAGCTTAAAAAATTAAATTGATGTCAATGTTATTTTTGGAATTCTGATTTTTGTGTAAAGTGCAATTCGTGTGGATATGTAATATGGGGCGGTTTATAGTTACGAGAGAAACGGAATAAAAAAAAGCAGCCTTGGGGAGTTGGCAGCGGCAACCTTGATTCGGTTGCCCTTGAGAGGGAGGCTGAGGGCTCTGTTTACGGCTGCCGTTAAGTAGGCCGTGTACTGGGGGCTTTAGGGGATGCGGGGACGAATGGGGTGGGCCAGACAGCCACGAGACAGCGTGTTGTTGTGTACACGGGGGATGAATGTCGGGTTGTTGTGTTGTGCCGGCGCACGCGTCGGCTGAGGGGTGTCTACCCCCCTTTCAGTTGGCGCCGACAAAATGCGCGCTACACAACACAACAACCCCATTGACGAGCAAAACAAGCGCCAGGAGGGAGCACTCCGGCCGCTACCACCTTCCAGTTATAAATTTAAAATTCGGACAATATCTAACAGATGGCCAAACACTTACCAAAGAATTATTTTTATTTATAGCGTCTTCCCCTTAAAACTTGGAAAATGTATTACCATCTTAGAAAGGTTCACAGCTACCCTATAAAACTGGGGTCGCCTTATTGGAGAATACCATTTAATATCAAATAACAAAACATCGTAATTTTCTTAACATTCAATTCATAACTGTTGTTTTATGCTTATTCAAATATATCCATAAAAATAAAAACATTAAAATTGGTTTTCGAATTTAGGAAAGTTGGGAAGTAAAGTCCTCTGGAAATAAATCCAAGGTAATTTGTGAATGGAGGGGTGTTAGTGAGGGTTTCGTTAATTCATAATCCGGAACATTTCAGTTAGTTATTGAACTCCTATAATAGATTATCGTTTACATCGTCTAAAAGACTTTTCATCTTTCTGAAGGCAAATTATGCCACCAATCACGGTTAGTCATCTTCACTTAAGAGATCAGCATACAAATTGCGAAACCGAATTCGAGGATCTTCATCCTCCCTCAGGCTAATCAACTTTTGATAAGAAAACAACTTGGAAAGTACAGTGCAAAATTTTGCCATCAAGATACTTCAATAGGTTATCAAATAAGTTAATTCTATTGAAAATTTAGAGCGAGAATACAATCTTTGCATTAAATGTTATTTCCATAATAGCTATATTACTAAAGATCGTTTGTTAATGAATAAAACGTTCTAAACTGATAAGGACTTTCACAGTAAATATCTCAAGCGCTTAAAAATACAAGATATAAAACTCACCATTGAATGTAATAATTAGAAATAAATTTCCATTTTAGAAAAATCTTAAGTTATTTTACAACTAAATCATCGTTTTCACATTTTAAAAAGGCTTCCGTCATATTTAAGCCACAAGTTTATTTACAATTGAAATTAATTGATATAAGAATATATACTATATGAATGGAAAGATATGATATGACCAATAATATTCGACACAGTTTTAATATGTTACCACTCGATAAGGTACATACGAACATAATATTATTTATATAGGTTTATTTTAAAATATTTTCTCTCCACATTTATTATTAATACGACATAATCTATCGATGAGTATTGTGATTAATTCTCATTTTAATTATGTTTAATAAATATAGCACAAAAATACTAGTGCGGCTAAATTTTTGACTATTGGTACTTTTCTGGTGAAAAGTTTAGTTTTTCAAATTTTTAAAGCTTTAGAATTTAGATTTTATTTTTGAGATAAATAAAAAGAAGAAAATAATAATAATATATACATCATGTTTCTATTGAGTGTTGGGAAGAAACTTTAGAATTAAAATTTAGTGACTCGATTAATGGTGAATGGAGAATGGATGACAAATCAAATCTTACTCTATTGGGAAAAAAATCATAACGCTTTAATATTTTGGCGGTTCTTTTTAAAGTTGATTGATAGTAGAATTATTGCTGTTAACCGTTTAGAGTGTTAAATTGAATTTAGTAAATACGGGTAAAGTCAAATAGATCTTAAAAAGGATTATAAAAATAATCATGTTCTTTAGTGTCAACTGTCAGAAAGTAACCAACTCATTTCTTTATTTTTTGATTTGATTTTAACTAGTTGAATATGAAATTTCCAAATAAACTCAAATGTATGTATAATTTTCATCATAAATATATATATTATACTTAAAATTATTTAAGTTTTATAAGATTTATTGCGATATTATGAAACAGTGTCATTACAAGTTTTTTTGTATAGTTGTTAATTAGAGAGGAATGAATTGAAATGTTGAATCTTGACACATTTATTTCATTTCAATTTTTCTGATTCGAGTTTGCTAAATAACGTTATTATTCATATTTATTTATATTCTTTATTTTAACTTCCATCTCTTTTTTTATATTATAATTTTTTTTCATTAAAAGTATTATATTCTTAAAAGAAAGAGAGAATTTTGTTTATCTTCACTTTGAGGAAATATATATTAATTGAAATCTTTCAAGATTTAATATTCATATTAAAACATTTCCTTTTAATTTCAATCTAATTCATTTTTACTACTATATGATATGGAATCATATCGTATTAAAATTACAATCTTTATTTATCATATAGGCAAAATTTATTCAAAAGAGTTTAATTTAACTTTAAGGATTTAATTTGTATACTAATAAAAAACCATCCATAACTGCTTACCGTCTTTAATTAAATTTGCCATACTTACATATTCGTAGTTAAACAAACTACGAATATTTTTCTATCTACGATTGAATATTAATTGTCTATTTTTCTTGACCATTTTAAAGCATCTTGTTACATTAATGTATAACAAGGATCAAAAGTTTAATTGTTTTAATATTTATCTCTAGTTTTCATCAAAATTTTACCAATATTTTATATAATATATTGATATAATGCTTACTTTATATGAGCTATACGATTGATAAGAATATATCCCTAAGGGCCAAGTAAAATAAACTGAGGGATTGATCCCCTTCGAGTGGATAGCTATTATCTTAACATCCAAATAAAATTAAACTGAATCATTGAGTTTTTCTTTATTATACTCCTAGTTTTATTCTTTAAATAATGAATTTATTCCTCTTAAATTTTGCAATTCTATAGTATTGAATATAATTGAAGGAAGAAAATCGATTACCTATATATAAATTTCTAAATCTTTCAGGAGAAATTTCATCATCTTGTTGACTAATAGTCCCATCTGATAATTTCGAGGCATATTTAAACAGAAAACTCAGACCAGTAAAGGGACGATTCTGAATTTCTTCGTTTAATTTTTCTCTCATTAGACTAGAATAATTTATTGACCAGCGATATATATTATTGTCCTACCTATTTCTTCCAAGTTCATAATTATGTATTGTCTTAGGGCGTAGGCTAGCACATAAAGCCAGTAAACAAGGGTTTCGTGCTGATCGACTTCCTTGCATTCGGGATGGCAGACCTTCGCCGATGACGCCCCTACGACTCATCTCGTTGCGTGCAAAATATAATTACCGAAAAGAATTAATTATTATTACTGACTACCGATTCCGGTAAACGTCGTTGTTTATTTATTTTTCATCTTATTATTCATAATGTCTTAGAAAATTGGCTTCTATCTATGAAAATTCCGGATGTTAAATGACGATCGATTTGATTTCTTGAATTTGAAAATTAAAAAAATCATTATAAATCATTATACGCCTAAGCGAGATAGAGGTGTTGTATGATCAATACAAACGGCTCTCTTACGCATTATCTCGATTTTCTTGTTTCGATACCGCTACTTTTTAATTTAAATAGCATCCCAAGGCTGGGTGCTACTCGTACCCATTGACCCAAGCTAGAGAAAAATTTCCTTGCCTGGAACTTGCATTCGGAATGAGAGTCAAGTGTGTTGACCCAGACTGCGTGGCGTCTTTAAATAATTGAATACTAATTATTTTTATTTCTATAATTCATTCATTAATGATGAACAATAAATGACAGATACAATCGATTAGAATCAATTAGGTTTTCCAAGATTAACAAATGGAGATTAGTAAATGGAGTATGCATGGAGTATTTATAGATTGAATTTTAACTAAAATAATTTATTTACTACATTAAAATTGGTTCGCTCCTTTAAAGTATTTTTTTAAATATTAGTTGTTTTCATTTTCATTAAAGAAATAATGGAAATGTGTGAAATATATTAATAAATGCATTTAGAAATTTAAGATTTGTACAAATATAATATCTCACTTCTGAATTTTAAACCATTCGCTTCCATATACACTCTGACTTATTATTTAAGTCAAGTTGCATAATTAAAGATCTTTGTCATTGGAAAGGAAGATGTTGAGGCTCGTTCGCTTTTCTAGCCAACACCAGTTATGTCATGATAATTACTTGTACAAACGGATTCCATTAAAAAAGCGTATCATGCATCAACGGCAGCCATTTTCATAGTCAGCACGCTATTCATATTTAATAAAACCGAGTCTTTTATTATTTAGGTCCTCGATACTATTCGAGATGAGTTTCGAGTGAAGTTGCCTTCACATCCTCATGAAGCAACATGTCAAGTTGGGTGTTCTTAAATGGCCGTTTGCAATCCAAGCAGAAGCAGAAGCCAAGAAGGAACTTCATAAGGAATTAAAGAACAACTCGAGAGAAGAGAGGAAATTAAACGAAAATGAGCCCAGCGGCGGTTTCGGCTTCTCTATTTATTTCCACATCTGACAGCCATGCGAATTTCCACCATTAGGATGCCTTCTTCTCAGATATATCAAATTATTCCATAATTGCAAAAGCCATATTAACATATTAAGTTAATTAATCCAACTTATGATTAGACTCAATATTTAAAATTGAACACAATATATATATGGTGTAGAAGAAATATATACTAGGTAAGTATGCTTATACACTTGAATATTTATATCCAATTAATTTTTATTTTTTTTTCATTTTCAACTGCACACCTCGCCTAAAATCAATAATGATTAATATAATAATAAATGATGAAATGAAAACAAAATAAATTTGTAATCACTAATAACCCACTGTGTTAATTTTATTTAACGCTTTTAAAATCTTAGTTTCCATAATAAATTATAACAGACTATTTTCAAAAAAATATTTTCTTGGACACATAGAAGCTTAATCCTCCCAATAATATAAAAATATGAGCTATGGCCAGGCACAGAACCGACTGACGATTTGAAATAAATTATTTTCCAAACAACATTATATATATTTTATATAAAGTATAATATAAAAATATTTTCAAAATTTGAATTAAAATGATTAAAATATAATATCTTGGTTTTTATTTTTAGTTTAATTACTAATATATTTTAAGTGAAATTTTTTGGGTCAATGAATATAGAATTAATACTTTGTAAACTACCACTTCCGGTTTCCGGGTATACACCAAAAGTTGATGAATTTATGTTACTGATGCATTAAGTAAATCTACCAAATTTTATCAAAATCCTTTGAGTCGTTCAAGCTACTATACACGGACGGACGGACAGATATCATCCTAAAAATACTTTTTTCTGTTAACAAAATGCATGATTCGTGGAGATTTGTAAAAATCTACACATGTGAAATTTGGTGCGAAAACAATATAAAATATTGTCGGTTTGTAAAAATTATTATGTGTGTAATAAAGAATTTCATTTCAATAAATGTGGATGCTTAAAATAAATATTTAAAAAAATATTTAGAAATAAATTCAATATTATATTTAAGAATTTATTTTTATGTTTCAGTTATTAAAAGTTTTATTTAAAAAATTATATATTTTAATTTAATAAAATGACTTGGATTTTATCGATGCAAGTTCACCGCAATAAAAATAATATACAAATTTATTGTTATTATAATATAAAATAGATTTGTGTTAAAATTGCTCTCTTGGTGATTTCTTTTTAAGAATTATACTATTAATGAAAAAAAATTATTATAATATAACAAAAGCGATGAAGGTAGTTAGAATAAAGAATATTAATAAATATAAATAATAACGGTATTTACCAAAAATTTACTATAATAAAAAAATAATCTAGGGACTATAATATAATTATAAATAAAAATAATAATCTCAACACACAAATTTTCATAAAGAATAAATAGATTAAAAATAATATTATAGGAATAAATATTTATAATTATCCCTCTCCCTAATTTTAATATAATGTGTTCCAGTCAAAATAATACTATATACATTATTATAATTTTATTTTTTACGTTTCCATGTAAAAATAAGTTTCAAAATTAGAAATAATAGTTTAATAATAAATTTAAAAATCTATTTATATAAAAAAAGGTTTTTGTCTGCACATTGTTCAGAATTTTTCAATATCTTCGAGTTTCATGACCTCTAGAATCCAAAAGTGACTTTAGAATTTTACATGTCTGTCTGTCTGTTTGTCCGGAAAATAAGTATTTTATAGAGTCAAAATTGGCTGAACCGATTTCTATGAAATTACATCACAATATTCTTATATACCTCAATAGTAACATAGGCTATTATTATTAATATCTAATCAATAACCGCTGAAATTAATTTTTTAATATTTATATAATGCTCCGTGATGTTCATTCAAGAGCCTCTCGCGGCTCACTGAATATAAATTATTATAAAATTCCCAAACAAAGAATTAATATTTTATTTTAAATTCTAATATTCAAATATCATTTCATTTAAATAATTTATTATAAAAGTTCTCATTTTAATTAATTTAATAAAATATTTAAATCATATTTGTATCTTATTTTTTATTTATTCTTTATTTATTTGAATATTTTTTCTTTTCTATAATATATACAGATTTATGTATTAATATAAAGAAAATGATTCATAAGTATAAATAAAATTATTCATTAAAATAAATAAAATTATTATTATATTAAATTATAAAGATTTCATCTAATTTTAAATAAAAAAAAGCATCTGGGAATGCTAGAAAGCATTACTATCAACGAACTTTTATTCATATTTATCACATAACGTAAATAATTAATTAATATTTATTATAATTTATAATAAATAAAATTTAAATAATTTATAATTATAATTATACGATCGAAAATACGTTGAAAACATCGCTTATTTATTAAATTTATATTATATTATGTTGATTTCACTTTCCAAAAAATTATAAAATACGATTTTTAAACTGATTTGATATATTATATATTTATTAGATTTTGTTTTATTTATAATTATGTTATTTTTTAGTAAAAATTATATATATTATATTAAGTATATTAAATTATGATAAAAACATTTATATTAGTAATATTTCTTTTCAGTTTAATAACAACAAATACTATTAACATAAAGATGTGTTAATTATTAAATGAACATCTGAAATAATCATCAAAAGAAATTGAGAAGATTAAACTTTACACATAGATTTTCAATTTAACTTTCCTTAAACACTTTTTCATTTCTTTAATTCTATTTTCAAATGTTTCATTCAAATTAATCCTTGTATTTTCTCTTACTATATTTTTCAATCATTATATTAAATATGATTCATATATAAAATTTAAACTGCATTTTACAAGTGCATTAAACTAAACTAAATACAAATTAAAATGAAATATACGATAAAATGATTAATTAATATTTTTTTTTTTAATTTTTAAAAATTCTATACGGAACACGTGTTTGGCATGTCTGATTTAGGTCATGTCAGCATATTAATTTACAGTAAATTTCAATTGTGTGTTAGAAGTATGTATATCCTCTTTCTATTAATAAACTTTGAAAAGTTTTAATTTTATTATTATTTTATTATGATAAATTAAATGATATGTGCAGGCGTACGTAGCACACACAACTTTTTAACAACCTAAATTATTAAGATGATTAATTTTTCAAAAAATAAAAAAAAAAAAAAATGATCAAAAATGATACTTTCATAAAATATTTATTTCTAAAATTGTTTATAATTTATGAATTCCTTGGTTATGTATTTTAGAGTTAACTCTTAATTGATTATTACCTCAGTTAATTAAAGATAATTTTTGTTCCTGAACCAAAGATAAATAATCTTTAAAATATGAATCATCAGGCCATGTTATTTCCCCAAAATGTATATTAGAAAAAACTATTAGTATTACGAGGGCAATTCACAAAGTAAGTTACGTTTTGGAATTAAGACAAAACTAATATAGGAAAATGTTTTTATTATATACATTTGAAAGAGCAACTAAAATACTATTTTTCGACATAATCGACAAAAAAGTTGAGACATTTATCGTAGCGATAAACGAGCTTCGAAATTCCTTCCACATAGAAATCCACCACCTGAGTGTTGAGCCAGTCAAGTCATTTAATGCATTTCAGGTACAGTGAAATCTCGAGTTACAAGCTTGAGTCATCTGTTTCGATTTAAGAGGGAAATTTCGGGTTATGGCTCGCATGAGAGCTTTTAGTGAGAATTTTTGCACATCCTATTCCGTGCATAATACGCTGTGCTTGCCTTAGATCAGTAACATTGTACATTGCAGAAAACTCATCCACACAGAATAGCAGGGTTTCACAAAAAAAAACTCAACTCTGTGTGGATAAAGTTGTGGCCTAAGAAAGAAACTTAGAGGACGTTGCTAATGAAAAGGAGCCTTTCGAAGAAATTGTGGCACAAGGAAAATCTCTATGTCTTGATGTTGACGAAACTGACTACGTTGCAGAATATAGCGATGACCTCATCGTTGATCAGTTGCAGAATTTCGTAGATAAGTAACACAATGATCTAAACGAGATTCTGTCGAGAGGGGGAGGGGAGAAGATAAGAGGAAGAAAAAGAAATAAAGGACACCAGAAATTCATGAACATAGTTGTGGATAAAACTAAAGACAACCATAATGATGAAGCAGCAGCTATTTGGGCTATTATTTTATTTGACAATGTTGCAATGTCACATTTCAACCCCTTGGTAAAAAGCCGTCAAATTCAGATACTAATTTCTAATGTTGTTTAAGAGAAAAGCTGATGAATGTGAGCCAAAATCATCGAGAAATATATGATTAAACAATTGTTTTTCTATTATATATTGGGTTGTCACATAAGTTCGTTCGGTTTCGGTTAATTTGGTTGCCTATTTTAAAGGAGAAATATTTTTTGATTTTATTTAAACATGCTACTTCTAAAAGTTGTCAATTAAATAGTCATTGTGTTTTTAACAAACTTAATTGTTTTGTATCTCACGTAGTGTAAAGTGAGGATTTTCGTCAACCACAAACAATATTGTGGCCATGTCAGTTGTACAGGCCGTCAGGACCGCTCCCAAACTTTAAGGCTGAGTGCTCCAATCCTGAATCTGGCAAACCACTTTTGTACGACGCGATCGGTAACTGAATATTCTCCGGAGCTATTGCATTTTTTCCTTTCCGAAAAGAATACAACATAATATAGCGAAAATGCTCATTTTGCTCTCCCATTGTACTAAACAGGAGCTGACAAATGTAGTAGCAAAATTAAATAAATTTTACATTAAAATGTAGCTAAAAGTGTGTACTACAATTGACGTTGTGAAAATATCTTCTCCAAGTAAATATTTTCCGCCCAATAGACGTCAATATCCGCGCTTCAAAATACAAACGAACTTATCTAACAACCCATTATATATTATATATAGTTAATATTGTTTGTTATTATAAGCATTAATTAATAATATTGATCATTATTGAAATAGATTGAAAATGTTATTTTTTTCATAGTAATATTAATTGCATTCACATTAGTTCATATATCAAAACCTGATTCAATTTACAATAATTTCGGGTTACTAGTTCATTTCAACAAATTAAACTCGTAACCCGAGTTTCCACACTATATGTACATTTTCATTATGTTTTTTATTCATGATTTGAAAAAGAAAATTTTTAAATGAAAAAGTTACTTACATAAATAAAATTTAAATTCAGAAAAATTTTATATGTTTATATATTTTATATATATATTTAAACATAAGATACTATTGTTTACTTTTCAACTAATAACTAACTTTTGGTTATTATTTTTTTTTTGAATCCAATTGAAATATTCAATTCATTTATGAATATTTATAAAAATTCATTGTTTCGATCTAATAAATAAGACGAAAAAGAAGAAGAGTACAAATAATTTATCTGTTTGCTGAGATAAAAGATAAACCTGAAAAGGAATTGGAGTTTTCGAAAATCCAAACCATTTTCTGATGTTTTTTATTTATTCTTTGAGCTTCGCGTGCCACCCAAGACTTCTTAATAATGAAAAATGGCACGCATACACACCTATCGGAAACCCTGTTAAGTGCTCACGAAAAAATACAATAATTTGTTGGCTCCTGACCCGCTAAATGGAAAAAGGAATTGGGGGATGGTGGATGAAGGATGCGATGCGTGAAAACCGGATATTACCGTGACCATGTTCGACAGGTCATTTCCTACCAATAAAAACCCCGGAATTGTGTTTATTGAACAATTTTTAGGCAAATTAAAATCCAGAATAATTAATTTATTTACATGGTAGCAGCGGAATACTGATCGTTTTTGTGGATGGCTCATTCTTCTATGCACGAAGGAGGGAGCTTAGAAATACTCGTATCTTGAAGATATTTATTTTCATAAGAAACGTGAGCAAATTGAGTCAAACGAATCACGTCTAACCTATAAATGTTTATCTTATGAAGCCAGGTCGTGGTAATTAATCTTTCGCAAACTACCTTCAAATATTCTTAAACTATACTAAATAGGTTTTCTTCCTTTTAGTTTTTTTTTTTTTTTAATAAAATTAAATAGAAATAATTGTGAACCAGGAAATAAACGATTATAAGATTTAAATAATTTTTAGACAAGATAAGTTTTGAAAAATCTGCTATTTCATATTTGGCACTTTTTACAATTGCCTAAGATATATATAGTCTCTAGAATATTTTCCCGATTGAGTTGAAATTTTGTAGGAATATTATATACAAAGAATACTTACTAAGTTATGGCAACACAATTTTTATTAAACAACCAAAGCTTTCACTGGAATCTTATGACACATCAATATAATATGGATCATTTATTAATCTACAACTTCTATCTCGGATAAAGGTTGCAAACGTACTGAGTACGAATCTGCGCGCTTCTCTCTTCGAGTAGCATAGCTTTGGTCCATTATGTTACCATTATAAATAAATCACAAAATAAAAATGTTAAGTGTTTTTGGGTTTACAATCCATTTATAAAATATAATACTTTTATTCTCATTAAACAGTTGAAAAAAAAACAAACTAATTTTAAGATTAATTATATTTATTTTATGAATTTATTTTTATTTAATTAACTAAAGAATTAATAATTAATTTGAGCCCATATAATCAAGAAATAAAACAATATAAACAATACATATTCTATAAATATATCATTTTTAATCATTTTTACTATCTCGCCAGAGATAGTATTGCGATCATGAAAATTTTCGATGTCGAGATTTTGATATTTTTATACGTTTTAAAGGTCCCTGAGTCATTTTCACTAAGGTTGAAAAAATGTATGTGTGTGTATGTGTGTATGTAGACAAGATTACGCAAAAACGGTTTAAGCTAGAATCATGAAATTTGGTACATGGGCATTATTCAAAATTCGTAGTTTTCTATCAACTTTTGAGAAATGTAGCTCATCCTGAAGTGGGTCATTAGTCATTACCTACCACGTTTTGGTATTTTTTCCTCTAAACTGACCGTAAAAATAAAGATATATGTTTGATAGATTTTCACATGATTAAAAAATTGTATAAAAAGCTATCTGTGGAATTTCAGCTTGATTGAATCGCTGAAAGTACCGGAATTAATTTTTTAACACTGCAAATCACGCTCCAGCAAGTGTCGTGGAGCCATCAACAAAGAGCTAACACGCGCTAGTTTAATACATATTATTTGTTAATTTTAATTTATAATTTATAATTAATTAAATTTAATTCAAATTGCGAGATAGTCGAGTGGAGACACTCCAGATTTTTTTTTAAAATTGATCATCTTTAAAATTTAGCATTATTGTGTTTCATCTCGAATTTTTTGTTAACAATTATTTCAGCTTTTATTAAATACAATGCTTATAATTTAAGTATATTAATAGTGTAATTTGTACTATATTATTTTATAATAGATATAACCATGACCAAAACCTTCATAGCTATTTGAAGTCAATATTTGTTCCTTCAAAAATGGGGGGATTAGAATAGTTTATTTTTTATTATTATAATCGATTTTTGGATAGTTGTTGTAGTTGCTGGTACGTTTTATTATTTATCCAGTTATTATCAGAATACTAATTACAACAATATATTTGACAAAATTTCACGATAAAATAATTGCACAAGTTGAATTTTAATTTTCCATATCCAATGGATGATTGTGTTCGAATGAAATAATGGATTCGTGACTCAATGAATCAACAGACCAAGTGCCATTATGACTAATTAGCAGGCGTTGCCGTGAATTGGAGGTATTTTGGTTTTATTTGCCCCTAAGGAGCTCATATGGGTTGCTTCTCCTGATTCCCACGCCTCCTTCGCCTTTCATTGCATGCTCCCCACGTATTAAACTTTTTCCTTCTTAACTTAAACAAAAACACATTTAAAATATAGCAACTTACTAATAATACACTGCCTTCCGAGGCCCACTTTAACTAGAATTTTTTATGTTGGAACAAAAAATAAGTACTTTTTTTATCAGAATGTATTATTAAAATAAACAAACCAATTTTCTCTTGATGAGTAAGTAAGAAACCATTTTATTAAAAGAAAATAAATAATATTTTTCTTTATTATTATATATAAATCAAATAGTTTAAGAACAAAAAGTATGAAAAAATATGTAAATAAAAAAAATACCTCTGGCTCAAACAATCTAAGAAAGAACAGTAGTCTAGTCATACATGCTAGATGAAACACGTGCTAGATAAAAAGTATTCAATCATGCTAACCATTACTCTGAGGTGGAGATTTGAAAATAGTAAATATATATATATATATTTAGAATCTTGATGGTGAATATTCAATCTAATTTATTTTTATAAGAATAGTGTATTTCATGTTATACAAATTCTGTTCAAAAGAAAAGGTGAATTTTGGATTTTCTCTGACTATGTAAGTCACATACATACATTCGATTATCGAAATATTTTTATTATATTGGTACACATATGTATCTCATATGTTGACATTATCAGCCATTTTGGATTAGTAGTTAGGTTTGGACAACTGAAAAAGTTAGTCACGTTTTTGTGTGTTTACTTAATAAAAATTGATAAAACAATCTATATTAAATTTTGCTTTAAAAAATGGAATAAAGTGCTCCGACGCACTTAAAACGTTGACTGTGGCATTCGGCGAGTCTACTTTGTCTCAAAAGAATGTTTATAAGGGGCACAAGCTCTTTACAGAATGCCGGAAAAAGCTCGCCAAGTTCGATCAAATGTGAAGGTTTTTCTCACTGTTTTCTTCGATTATGAGTTCTTGCTAACAAGTCGTACTGTTAATAAAGAATACTACAAGGAAGTTATACAACGTTTGCGTGAAGCAATACGGCTCAAACGATCAGTATTGTTGAAAAACAAATCATTAATTCTGCATCAGCTCCCACATCATTGCTTGTTCGTGATTTTTTGGACAAAATCAACACCTCAACCACCGTATTCACCAGATTTGGCTCCCTGCGACTTTTTCCTATTCCCAAGACCAATGAAAAGAAAGCCTTTTGTCACAGTTGATGAGATAAAGTTGGAATCGAAGAACGAGCTGATAGCCATACCGAAGTGCTTCGATGATTGGTAGAAGCGCTGGCATAAGTGCATTATATCTGAGGGGAAAAACTTTGAATGGTACAAAATGAATATTGATGAATAAATAAATACTTTTCAAAATAATTCAAAATTCACCTGTTCTTTTAAACAAACGTATAATTATTAAGTGGATAATTTTATTAATATTTAAAGTGATGTAGTCACGAAGGAGTGGGACTGTGTTTACTTAATATTTTGGTAATATATGTTACAAAATTGTGTTCGGTAAATTTATTAATTTTTGCATTTGAAAGTAAAATTAGAATCATCTTCATTTCGGAAACCATTTATAAAAGAAAACCGAGAAATTTCTCTCTTTTAAATAATTAATGTTTATTTTGTAAACCTTTTTTTTAATGAATAAACTGGCTTGTTTTCCTCTCTTTTTTAATGTAGACCACCTATTATAAAGAATTTGTTTTTTCATAATTAATCATCTTTTTTTTCAAACACATAAATATTACTTCTATTTATATTTAATATTTTTTTTATTTGTTTTTCTATTTATTTTATATTTAATTTTAATTAATTTAAAATAATAAACTTTTTTAAATAATATTATTAATAATAAATTGTAGTTTAATAAAATTTTGGACCATGAAAAAAAATTGATCGTCACATCAAGAATAAAATTTTAAAATACAAGTGTTTTATATTATTTAGATCTGAAAGAGAGAGAGAGAGAGAGAGATTGTGTATAGAAGAATAGGTATTTAACTACTCCATTCATCGTGTACTCTATTTATATAAATATATATTAAATATGATTAACTAATTTAGGGGATTGAAACGATTATTCCTCTCTAGGATTCATTTTTAAATTCTTTATCTGTACCAATTTTAGTCCGCAGTAAAAACCACTGTTGAAATTGGTGTATCATACCATTAAGATGTGCTCAAGAAAATACTCCAGAGATATAATGTACATAAATTATTTATTGTTCTGGAAAGAGGCTAACGAATGTCGTTTACTAAAATATTATTTCATCCCTTCTATTCATCTCATCTACTCTCCTTATTTAGCTTATGCGGTATTTTCAATTTGCCTCCACCGTCGTCATTTCATTCAATTAAATTAAATATTGAAAATTATCAGATGTAATTAAAAAATATTCACCTTCTATACTACTTATATTTCCTTCAAAAGAAAGATCTTGTTAATGATTTAATCTTTTTAAAGGAGCCTATAAAAATAAATTAAGATATTTATTTTTCTTTTTAACACGTTTTATTTCGAAATTCGTGTGGCTCATTAAGGCGGTGCAGTAAACGCCCTTCTTTTTCTATGTGCGACGGGGTTTGATTTCTCTCGGGATGATGGTCAACCTGAGACTGCTTCGTTGCCTTTATAGCTCTTTAACCCCGAAATGGGTGATTACTGGCGAGGGCAGGGAAATTAACTGAACCGAATCAGCCAATGAATATCCATTTTAAGTTCTTTGTGTATTTATAATTTTCCACTTTTTTATTTTTTTTTATTTTTTTTTTTTTTCAAATAATTTTACGTAATATTCCATAAAATGCAAATAAAATTAAAATTAAAATAAAATATTATGCAAGAATAAATAAAAAAAAAACAATGTTCCATCCATTAAATCATCATCCTGTTGTAGAAAATAATTATTTAAATAACAATTTCAGTTAATTGTTTTATTATAATTTAATATTTATAAGAATTAAATAATTATATAATATTTATAAATAACTATTTAAGAAAACAAGGTAATTTTATAAGAACAATATTTGACTAACATCCAAGATAGTTATGAGTCAACTATAGAAAGGTGGGTAGTAAAGCCTTCATCTTTTCTAGCTCAAGTTCATACTAAAGATGTCTTTTATATGATGATAAAGCTCATTAGAGTTTTAATTTAGATATCTGTTTATCCTCCCCTGAGCTAATAATCTGAACCCAAATTTATTCTAAAACTCTTAAATTTTTCTTATCTTTGTCTTTACTTTAATTTTAAGATGCTGTCTATTTAAGTTCTAAGTAGACTGTTAAATGCTACTTATTTGCAAGAATGTTAACATAATGATCTATTTTATTTTTCTTATGGATTTTCCCATCTACAATATATATTGCAAGGGTCCAAACAATTTATTGATACCCTTAATAGGGCAGTTGTAAATAATTATTAGGAAAATAAAAAAAAAAAATTCTTATGATTTTAGTTAAAAAAATCAAAATTTAGTTCATCAATGTGTATTTTCATTGTCAGAAACTCGAAATTCGGAATGGGTAAAAACAAGACGCATTATCACTAATTTTACTTAATTTAATATTATGTAAGACAAATTGAGGAAAAATCAAATCGAATCCAATTAAACAAAAAAATTCAAGCATTAGGTTACGCAGACGGCTTAAATATAATAGGAGATTAGGCAATTGCAATTAAAGATAGCGTAGAAAAATTATTCGAAGCTGGAATTTAATAGTGCTAAGACAAAATATTTAGTAACAGAGAGGAATAGTATTAACACACAAAGTCATAACATACAAAATGTAGATTCGAAAATATAGAAAAATCTCCTTCCTACATTGTCCACCCACCACGTCCTTGGTCTTCCTTGCGGACGTTCCCCACACGGTCTCCCCACCAATATATTTTTCGCCATTCTTTTCTCTCCCATTCTAGCCACGTGCCCTGCCCATTGCAGCCTTCTCGATTTTGTAATCCTAACTATGTCTGGTGATGCATAGAGGTCATGCAATTCCTCGTTATGCAGTTTGAGCCATTCTCAGGCTTCTTTAGCGTGTAAATGCTGCGAATAATTTTCAAATACTCTAAATCTGCTCTTATTTCGTAATGATTAACGATTCCCATTCTATAATACAATCGGCAAAATAATTTTTTTATATATTTTAATTTTGATTCCCCTTGATAATCATTTTCACGAGATAAGCCTCTTTACTGCATGATAACAGGCGTCGATTGCAACTTCGATTTAAATCTTCTCGAATATTATTATCCTTTGTAATTACACAACCTAAGTATTTAAATTTTTTACATTTTCAAATTCTATTTGCTTTACATTATAATTCAATATTCATGAAAATAAATTTCTTATTCTTTATTTGAACATATATTTTCTATTCTTTATTTTTAAAATTAACATATCAATGAACGGTACATTCTTGTTTAATAAAATAATTAAAATAACTGGTCTCAAAAATATTTGTTTGATTTAAATACTTCTATCAATGTGGAGTTATATTTTTATCAATAGTATATTCTGATAAGAAATCTGAAATAATGAGAGAGTATTGTCATAACATATTCTAATATTTTTTGGTTTATGCCCTTTGTTAGACTGAAATCTAGAAGAAAAAAAGAATGGAGGTTTTTTAGTACAAAGCGGCTAATAAGTAGGACCATCTGTACTAATGTATTTCAATATGCCAGCTGTAAGTGATTGTGACAATTCTTTTTCCTTACTTGTTGTGAGTTAGAATCCCATTGTCTATTAATAATATGAAAAATTTTCCTAATATTTCCATCAAGCCTTTTCATTGATTGTCAGTCCCCATAATAAGGTGGATTCGACTTTTGACAGTCCTTAAGTCTTTTTTTTCAATGATTTAAAACGACTCGGAAGCTTTTAATCATATCAATATTTTAAAAACACCCCCTATCTGATCTCTCTAAACACCCCTCCCTTTCAGCTATTTCTTTTTATGGAGTTAATTTATTTTTCCATTGATTTAATTAAAATTGTCACCTGCGATGGAACAAAGTATTATTATTTTTTCGCCATTGCTCTTTTTATGGGGCCTGTCATTCTTGACTTGCCTTCGAATGCCGAAGGAGTTTGGAAAGCCCTAATGGAATCTGCAGCCAAAAAGGGAAAAGGGGCTCGCGGCCCTAACCCTAGTCTCTGTGTCAAAAGGGTGAATTTAACAAATTAAAAATCTGCCTTGATATTTAATTTCGAACTGAGACAAAATCTCAAATTCAATGAATTAGATGAAAAGGGCATTGGAAACAAATGACAAAGAATCTTACGAAAATTAAGACTTGCACTTTCATATGAATAGAATTTTAGATAAACGAATGCATTAAGGGTTATTTACAAAAACCAACGGTAATGGTGTACACGATTAACCAATTCCTATCCAATTTTACTCTCCAATTAGAATGTTGTACAAGTAGAACACTGAAAGTTCTCTTATGTAGTTGTTTGAACAAAAAACTTATAAAGATTTGATTGAATGTCTTTCGTAATTTCATTTTATTTTTCATAATAAATTGGCGCTTATTATAGTTTTATATTAAGTAAAGCAATATACTATATTTGTATTGAAAGAGATAACTTATTTTATTATTTTTAATTTATCGGTGGTTTGCTATTAGAAACTTAACGATTAGTGATTATCTTCTTTCATTATCAAACTTTATATATATATTATTATATATAATATAGAAAAAATATTACTCTTTTTACTATCACGAAAATTTTCGATGTCGAGATTTTGATGTTTTTATATGTTTTGAAGGACCCTGAGTCATTTTCACTAAGGTTGAGAAAAATGTCTGTGTGTATGTGTGTATGTAGACAAGATTACGCAAAAACGGTTTGAGCTAGAATCATGAAATTTGGTACACGGGCATTATTCAAAATTTGTAGTTTTCTATCAACTTTTGAGAAATGTAGCTTATCCGGAAGTGGGTCATTATCTACAACGTTTTCATTTTATTTTCCTCTAAACTGACCGTAAAAATAAAGATATATGTTTGATAGTTTTTCACAGGATTAAAAATTGTATAAATCTGCTATTGTTATAATTTCAGCTTGATTGAATCGCTCAAAGTACCGGAATTAATTTTTTAAAACGACTGCAAATAACGCGCCAGCACGTGATGTGGTGCTATCAAAAAAGAGCCATACACGCGTTTGTTTAATCTTTTATTATTTATTAATTTTAATTTATAAATTTAATTAATTAATTTTAATTTTAATATAATATATGTTATTTAATCCAATTCAAATTGCGAGATAGTTGAGTGGAGACACTCCCGATTTTTTTTATTTGAATTCAACTCGCATTTGTCAATATATAAATTGAATTGAGTTATAATAAACCATTTAATAATCTAATTTTAAATTTTTTTTTTGATTAATTATTCTTATCTTATTTATATCACTTATAAATCCATCATTCAGAATTTTAAGAGATGAAACGATCAATGAGAAGCTCTATTTAATATAATAAAAAAAATAATATTATTATAAAATAAATTATATTTATTAAATTATGAAATTATATTAATTATAAGAACCGATAGAAATTAAAAATTTAATATATGAATGTAAATGAAATGAATGGAGATCCATTACATATAGACAATAGAAGATAAAAAAATGGTTATTTACCAAACTAAGGGCACAAGGGAGAAGACGCCTGCCTAGGAATTAAGAACGCAGGCTGAGCATCTAATGATTATTATAAAATGTTAAACTTCTTCCTATTTTATTTAATATTAAACGGAAATTTATGGCTGACTTCTTGAATGTCTCAAGTTGTTCGGTTGTGAAAATAACTAGCATTCTTGGTGAGAAGTTTTCTGCAAGAATCTGTCTTCCGTTATTTGACTCACTAATAGATGTCTACGTAGACCTATTAGCTTCGCCTAGATAAATTAGTGGCACGGCAACGATGTATAGTTTCATAACCACGAAAGGACTATGAGTAGGAAGAAGACAAAGAAATTGGATAGATACTTAAAGCAATTTGCGTCGCGCCACAAATGAAAACTTTGCCACCCCTTTCTTTGAAAAAAGAACGGTGCTCCCATAAATCGACGCCTATATATAATTATGATTCGCTGCTATCAAAATATTCTATATTCTTATTCTAATAAGTGCAAATGCGATTTCGAGTTGTATAACAAGCAACGGAAACCCACTAATAGTGTTAGGCTTAATTCGATTTTTGGATTAAAGAAGATGTTTGTGTGTAATGAATAGTGATGTATGAATTCAATTATTCTATATCAAAGCAACGCGTTTGAAGTGATTTCCTCAGGAAACTCGTACTCTCTAATCTAATATTCTCGTTTTCATTCTTTCTCAGATATTAGATCGTCAAAATGGCACCTCATTTTATAGATGGAGAAATAGATAGCTCCATTCATTGATATTTTTTTTTTTTTTATTTTTTTTTTTCTCCCCGTTAGAGAGAATAAATTAGATAAATCTTTTACAGCTATTTTAAGAAAAGTCTTAACTGAATAAAACAGTTAAAATTTAGGTTATGAGCTATTTCTAAAGCTTCCATTCTTTTTATATAAAGCTCCATTCAATGTTGACAAGTGGAGGAAGACGTGTTTCATTTTTAGCACTGCCGGAGGTGCCAACATTCATTCAAAGTGGCTTCGCTACCATGGACAGGTTAGAAAAACAACCAAGAAACAACAACCAAGAAATTCTTTCTCGTTGCGACCCAATCCCTTCCCACTCGCTGTCGGCCTTTATAATTCCATTGAAAAAATATCTCACTTTCATTAGCAAAACATTTATTAATGAATTTATACATATTTATAAATTATGAAGAAGTAAAAAAAAACTCATTAACTACTGCTTTTAACAAAATGATTACTTGTCAAATAATACGATGAATTTATTGAAGACACAAGTTGTCTCTTATTCACAATTTTAAAAGGATCAAAATTAATAAAACGAATTACTTTTAACTATTCTATTATAAATATTTGTATTTTTACGGTCAGTTTAGAAGAAATAAAATGAAAACTTGGTATCGCGGATGAGCTACATTTCTCAAAAGTTGATAGGCAACTACGAATTTTGAATAATGCCCGTGTACCAAATTTCATGATTCTAGCTCAAACCGTTTTTTCGTAATCTTGTCTACATACACACATATACACACACACACAGAGACATTTTTTCAACTTTAGTGAAAATGACTCAGGAACCTTCAAAACGTATAACAACATCAAAATCTTGACATCGAAAATTTTCGTGATTGCAATACTAACTCTGGCTAGATAATAAAAATAATGGCTAATAAATACTTGTTCCTAATATCCAAGTTCTATTTTCGAAATTAGATAATGGGAATTTATTTAAAATTGTATAATTTAATAAATTTATATAACTTATTGTATATTAATAATTTTTGTATACATATGCTTAGTATTACATATATTTCAAGTATTTAAAATTATGAACGGGGTGAATGAAAGCATTGGTCCTTCATGTTGTAACATTTTAGAACTTAAAAAGGCACATTTGGTTTAAAATTTTAAGAAAATTCTTTAAGATCAGATAGTCAGGGCCGCGGCGTGCACGTGTGCAAGGTGGGCGCTGCCCACGGGCGCCTGGTGTAGGGGGCGCCAAACTGACCATTCTTTTTTATTTTATGTATTCTGACTATATTTTTAAATTTATTAATTTATTTAGAAATATTCAAACTGTGAATTAGAGCATTGTGCGTAAAAGTGTAAATTAGTGCCAATAGCAATTAAGTGGTAAGCTTTTATTGTTCTATTGATAAAGGGGGCGCTTTTTAAAAATTTGCACACGGGCGCTTTGCACCCACGTCGCGGCCCTGCAGATAGTTGAGCGTGGTCGACTGTGAGGGAATTGGGAGAGAACAGAAATTGGATGGAGGTAGCTTATTTGGAGATATACGGCCATTTCGAAACACCACAAAGAAAAAAATAGAATGCTTTGGTGGGGTGTATTTTACAATCAAGTTAGCATTTATTTTTCTTTCGCTTATTTCGGAAATCATGAAGAGTGTTGGTCAACTTGTGCTCTAGATACCCTTTTATTTAATTCCTATACTATTTGGGCCATCAATGGAAGTGATAGTATTAGTAATAATATTTTTTAAATGACTTCTTATAACATTATATAAAATATAAATATCTAACTAATTTACATTTCGATTAATTACAATTAAAATAATGATTAATATAAACAACATCAATAAATTTAATTAGTTAATTAATTAAAATTAAAAGAGTATTTTAATTTTTTTCATATTTATTTTTTTACTATTGTATTTATTATGATTTAATAAATGATAATATAAAAATAATAATAATAAATAAAGTATTAAATTAGAATTATATTTATGTGATGGAATTTTGCCTGAAACGTTTCCAATTGTAATTAAAATGCAGCTTTTCTTGTCATTTCCTTAATTTGCATTATCTACTTATTTAATTCAAATTAACTAAAAGTTGATTATTTTAATTTAAACAAATTCCCTAGGAAGGTGCCCTTTCTATTTTGCTGGATCATCGCATCCACCCCATTCGCGTCGCTATGTCGATATTCATTAATATTTATAAAATGCTGAGAGATACATATAGATAATATCTATGAAGAGTTTGTTTATTTTATCAACAAATAAAAAAAAAAAATAAGTTGGGAGAGTTAGAAGTTATATTTATTAGCTTAGTATTTATTAACTTTTGAGTAATTAAAGCTCCCACCCCCTCACTTATGATTAAATAATTTTTAAACCTGGTATTTACTGAGAGTTTTTAGCTTTACTTATTATGAACATTTGGTTTGGTATTGTTTCAATATACAATTGCCTATATTTGTTATTATAAGAGTATTATTTATTATTCCTTCATATGCATATTGACATTAAAGTTAATGTGATTATTTATCAAAATTCTTTGTTAATCGAATTTTGGATTAATAATATTTAAATATTTTAGGTCATTAAACATTATTATTAAGATTATTATAATAATAATTCTCTAACTATATTCTCTTTTTAAGTGCATGTATAATTAGTTATGTTGTGTTTTAATTTGATAATAATATTTTAAATAATTTTCTATAAAAAAGTTAAAATTCCGTCTTTTGAATCGGTAAAATCATTTTCATCGGGTTAAAATATGGAAATGAATCGAGCTGAAGTGAATGGATGGATGTCTTTCTGAGAAGACACCGCGGCTTTCTTTCAGGCTTATATTCCTGACACGGAGCAAATTAGAAACTTATTGTACAACCTGAAGAAGAATGTTGCAACATCAAAGAAACCAACCAATTATTCAAATTAATAATTAATTTTTCAAATTAAATAACTTGATTAAATAAAAAAAGGCTCAATGTTATTGAATTTCTTCTCGTATAGCATCTGACTATACTTCAAAACAACTTCATTAGCATAGGCATCGCTATGCTTCAAAAATAAACCACTTAGCTCGCTTGCCAATACGATACTTTTCAAATTGAAAAATATTTATCAAAAAATAATGAATTTTTTCGGCATGTCTATGTAAAGGCGATTTTGAAAATTTTTTAACTTCTAACCCCCCACAAATAGGGTAATTTTTAATAAGATAAAATTTAGATCCTAATAAATTAAAAAATACATTTATGCATTTTTTCTATCTGTTTATTTACCTATTTCATTGAATGTTTCTGACATTATCTCATAATAATGTATATGATAATATTATCATTCAATTTATTCACGAAAAATAACCCTTCCGATCCCCCAGCATAATAATTTAATAATGTTATTAATTACCTTAAATTATATATGCTTTCTTTGAAAGAACTAATATCAATTATATTCTATACTGATACGATCACATGGCCATGTGGCGTTAATGGCCTGAGATGCCGATACACCCTTTAATAATAATCATCATAATATTCTATTATCCATCCATTCAATTAATAATCGATACATTATTTATTTTTTAAAATATGCTTCTAAATATATATATTATTCATTGTCACTCTTTATATGCAAAAAATAATAACAGAAAAGGGTCTGATAAGGGAACGAAATATCGACAGTATTTGAAAGAGAAGTTATAGGTTTTAATTCTTAAATTTCTGTTTTTTTTCTGTTGGCTACCCTCGGGCTCCTAACACAATATATATATATATATATAATATATTGTTTATTTACTTTTCATTCTATTCTTCCATAATTAACTCAAGGCAATTATTATTATACGAGGTGTGTTCGAAACGTAAGGTGACTTTTCAAATTTCGCGGGCAACGTAGTTTCGATTATCGATTTTTTTATTTTGTTATGTTGGTACGCTCTTTCCGAACATCTGTACCAAGTTTCAAGTGTATAGCATTATTTATTTGGTTGTGAGAGACGTAAAGGTTATATGTGTTTTGCGTGCTCGGCGATTTTTTGCTATCGAAAAATATGGATTAAAGGATTTGCATCAAATTTTGTGTAAAAAATAAAATAAAGTGCTCCGAAACACTTGAAATGTTGACAGAGGCATACGGTGAAACTGTTCTGAGTAAAAAAAATGTTTACAAGTGGTACAAACTCTTCCAAGATGGCCGGAAAGATGCCAATGGACGCTTTTGCTCACTGTCTTCTTCGATTACCATGGCGTGGTGGATCAGGAGTTCCTACCATATGGTCGTACTGTCAATAAACAGCATTATATTGAAGTTATGCGCCGTTTGTGAGAAGCAATACGAAGAAAATGTCCAGAATTGTGGAAAAACAATTCATGGTTTTTGCATCACGATAATGCCCCTGCTCACTCATATTTGCTTCTAAGAGATTTTTTGGCCTAAAACAACACCACAATCATGCCTCAGCCACCATATTCACCGGATTTGGCTCCATATGACTTTTTCTTGTTCCCAAAACTAAAGAGACCTATGAAAGGACAGAGATTTGCAACGATTGAGAAGATAAAGACTGCATCGCTGGAAGAGCTCAAGGCTATACAGAAAAGTGCTTATGAGAAGTGCTTTGAGGATTGGAAAAACCGTTGGCATAAGTGTATTGTATCTGATGGGGATTACTTTCAAGGGGACAAAATAAATATTTTTTCTTAAAAGTTAAAGTCACCTTACTTTTCGAACACACCTCGTATATTTAAATGTTAGCATTTCTTTAATTTTAATGTTTAAATTTATTTTATTTACATTTATCAGTTTCTTCCCTCAGCATACATTTTATACGAATGAAAAATAAAACTTGCAGAGTTATTTACACTATACATACTACCAATGTTAAAAAAAATAGATTAAAATAAATAATATCTGCGTTCTTTACCTGAGAAAAATAATAGAACAGCAAAGAATTAGCTGAATGGAATGTTTAAATTTTCCGGTGTGCTTCATTTGCAAAACAGGCTTGATGTCATTGGCGTCTTTTGACTTTATCAAGAATGCAGTGGAGTAAAGCAAATTTCTGCCCTTGGAGGTGTTAGCGAGGGGGAGGCAAGCACCCCAGGACTCGAAACACTCCCCTGCGCCAACCCCTTCCCTTCCCCCACTATTGATAACGTTGTGAGCCCGCCACAGTAATGTACTAAAAAATTATCAGAAATTCACCACTGAATTATTCATGACAGGGTAAGAGGCTTGTTTGAGGAACACTGATAATTGCAGCTGAAAAAACGCTTCCATTGCCACAATAATCGAGATAAAAATAAAGTTGTCGTGATCAGAATAAAACAAGCAACAGGGACAGAAAAAGGAAAATCTAGTGAAATAAATTTCTTGGAGGGTGTGTATCATTCGAACGTCGATCGCTTTTGGATAAATTATAAATTGGTCTTAAAAATACATTAGTTACAATATTGCAGTGAGTTGAAAAAAAAAATTCTCAGATCAATGACCGATGTTCTTCTTACATAAGACATTCCTATTTGGCTTCTAACTCGATAACCTACATAGGAATAGGCACTAAGCAATCTGTAATTTATAAATGTTCCGTACAGAGAGATATTTCGTAAATATAAAATAATTTTAATTTTTATAAAATACATAAAAAAACCTCTGGCTTTTGAATATTCTATGAAGGGACAGGACCTATCAAGTCGATTACCGCTTAAACGGGTAAAAGTGTTAAATGATCATTACAACGGATCCTCTCAACCATTATCTTGAATTTCTTGATCCCAAGCTTCCCGATTTTGACTTCGTTTTTATAGACCTCTTCTAGAGGGAAATTCCTTTGCCAGACTTTAGATTTTTACCCGGGTCCACAAACTTGAAAGGCAAGTACGTTGCCCTCCTTACTTTTGAAGTGAAAACTTCTTTAGCGGCGTTGAGCACTTTTGCGGGATGGGGAAAAAATATAGATTTCGCGTGAGATTCCAAAACGACACCGACCCGGCCCGACCGACCGACCGATATACGCATGCGCAATACGCCAGAATGTTAGACACTAAACTTCTGATACATTCTTTACGAAATTTTACATATTTGCCATATTAAATATTTTTATTTATATTTACATTAATAATCAGTATTACTAAGTTATGTATATATAAAATAAAATATTTTAATATATTATTATGTGTTAAATTATATTAAATTAATTTCTAATATATTTATATAATTTAAAATTAATTTCAGAATATATATATATATATTAAATTATATACTATATATAATATATTATATAATATATATTTTAATAAATTAATTTTTAAATATGTGTGTGTGTGTGTGTGACCGTAAAAATAAAGATATATGTTTGATAATTTTTCACATGATTAATAATTGTATAAAACTGCTATATATAGAATTTCAGCCTGATAGAATCGCTGAAAGTACCAGAATTAATTTTTTTACACTGGAAATCTCACGCGCCAACACGTGACGTGGTGCCATCAACAAAGAGCCAAACACTCCACTATCCACTCGACTATCTCGCAAATTTGAATTTGATTAAATAATATTTATTAATTTAAATTAAATTAAATTAATTAAATTATAATTTAATAAATATTATTTATAACATGAAAAACATCAAAATCTCAACATCGAAAATTGAATTGCTGAAAGTACCAGAATTAATTTTTTAACACTGGAAATCTCACGCGCCAACACGTGACGTGGTGCCATCAAAAGAGAGCCAAACTTTCGCTGGTTTAATAAATATTATTTATTAATTTTAATTTATAATTGAATTAATTTAATTTAATTTAAATTAATATATGTTATTTAATCCAATTCAAATTTGCGAGATATGCTGAATATGCTTTTAAATAAAAAAAATTTTCAAGAAAGTAATTGGAATTATTAATATTAAGAATCAATAAATAAATTTATTAAATATACATTTAAACATGTAAATTAATCTATATATAAATTTAATAAATATTCAAACAATAATTGAAACAATATAAATAAAACGATTCAATATTTTACTTACATTGTGATTTATATTTTTATTTTTATTACAACTATTATTATGGGTATGTTATTTTTGGCAGTTTAAAAAAAATTAAAAATATTAATAAAATTTATCAAAATAATAATTTGAAAAGATTTCCAATTATTTTTATTTATTTATTGTAAATTTTTCAATGTAACCATGGTAACCATAAATAGACTTTTACCAAAATATTACTATTTAAATTAATTTTGGATAAATTAATTTTGGATTTAACTACACTAAAACCTTCCCTGGGACGCCCACAACAATCCCTGAAAGTTTCATCGCAATCGGACGGGTAGTTTTTGAGTATTTGACAGACACACACACACACACAGACAGACAGACAGATATATATATATATATATATATTCATACACATCGTATTTTTAATATTTTTGTAATAATAATCAGTTTGCTGAAAAAAATAATTATGAATTTTATATATATATATATATATACGTATATAAATTTCATTTTTCTCGTGAAGCTGGTGCGCACCAGTCTGCTTTCAAATTTCTTACGCACAAGTTTTCACTTCTGTCGGCCAGTCCCACGACTGCCAATTCGACTTTTTTTGTTTTATAAAATATCCGAAATGTTGAAAAAAATTATCTTTATTTACAAAATATGTTTCACTATTTTTACTATCTCGCCAGAGATAGTATTGCGATCATGAAAATTTTCGATGTTGAGATTTTGATGTTTTTATACGTTTTGAAGGTTCCTGAATCATTTTCACTAAGGTTGAGAAAAATGTCTGTGTGTGTGTGTGTATGTGTGTGTGTATGTGTGTGTGTATGTGTGTATGTGTGTATGTGTGTATGTGTGTGTGTATGTATGTAGGCAAGATTACGCAAAAACGGTTTGAGCTAGAATGATGAAATTTGGTACATGGACATTATTCAAAATTCATAGTTTTCTATCAACTTTTGAGAAATGTAGCTCAACCGGAAGAGGGTCATTACCTACAACGTTTTGATTTTTTTTCCTCTAAAGTGACCGTAAAAATAAAGATATATGTTTGATAATTTTTCACATGATTAATAATTATATAAAACTGCTATATATAGAATTTCAGCTTGATTGATTCGCTGAAATTACCAGAATTAATTTTTTAACACTGAAAATCTCACGCGTCAACACGTGACGTGGTGCCATCAACAAAAAGCCAAACATGCGCTGGTTTAATATTTATTATTTATTATTTATAATTTATAATTAATTAAATTTAATTTAAATATAATATATTATGTTATTTAATCCAATTCAAATTGCGAGATAGTCGAGTGGAGACACTCCAGCTAATTTTTTTCTTATAACATTATTATTTGGTGTATAACTTTGGCTTTGTCGGATATATTTCTTATATTTCTCATTCATTTTCCATTTTCATTATCCTTTTTGAAATTTACTTTCTATCAATTATTCCTATTTTTTTTTTCTTTTTTTTGTAATTTAAAATGAAAAAAGGGAAAGGTCAAAATGAAAAAGAGAGCTTTCCACCTGATAATTAAAATAGGCTCGATTGGGTTTCCCGACCCTCTAAGCTGACCCTCCCTTATGCTGTCAATTCGATTTCATTGCCTTTTTATTTCATTCCTTCATGTTCACTGATACCGATAGAAATTCAATAAACGTCATATTTTGTTTATTTGATTTAGAAGTTGTTTTAAAAATCGATAAACGATTATAAGTTTTGATGGATTACATTCCATTTGTCTCTTAATTATTTATTGATTCACAAACTCATTGGACATTAATTTAATTATTAACAATTTTCTATTATCTCTTTAAAAATAAGATATGTGTGTTGAATCATTATTACCGACCGACGATAGTAAGGGAGGTATTGTTTAGTTTTTTAATCACTTAAGCAACCATTGACATTTATTTAAATAATATAATAATAACTCATAATGCAGTTTTGTGTTCAGGCGTTCTTCAGATATAACTATTTAATATTTTATACTAACGAACTCTTAAATTTTTTCAGATTCTGTCAACGACCAAACGACCAGATGCTCTGCTTGGTATGGTGGATAAATTCGAATCCATATATTCACAATGGATGTTACTGTCCTTATGGGATAACATACTTCTACCTAGTATTGAAAATAGTTTTTTAGTTAAAAAGGAACCAAATAACACATTTTAACGAACATTCTTATCAAATCAAACAACGGAAGACTCTTAGTCAATGGCATTATTGAAACTTCTTAGCTGGCCTAAATCACTTATAGAATCTTACCGTATAATAATTACTAATATAACCCACTTTCATCATAACTAAACATGACAACTTAGCAGTATAGAAATTTGCTTCCTTTGCTTTTCAACTTCACAAACCAAACTTAGGTAAGTCTATCGTTTAACGTGAAATGAACCATCACCAAACTTCATCATTGATCTTTCAAGATTTGGGTTTTAATGAAACTTTGGGCAAAAATGTAATATACTGTTATATTTAGTTGAGTACACGTCAATGAGAAAGAGGATCCCCGATTTTTGTTCTTATTCCCTCCCTTGACCCTCGGAAGAAATTTTTTTTACAAAAATTTTAAACTCATTTATTTTCTTTAAACCTTGGAACTTAATATATCTTCGGGCAAAAATGTAATATACTGTTAAATTTAGTAGAGGGGGGAGGTAATAAGAAAGAGGAATATTTTTTCTCTCTCTTTGTTCTTGAACTTAGGCCCTCCCTTTTCTATCTCTAAAATAAAGTTTTTTTTACCAAATTTTCAACTCATTTATTTTATTTCAATAAGCGGATGGATAACTATATATTCTTAATAATATTTCAAGGAAAATTCATATCAATTAAGACTTATAAAGCTGAAGATTTAGTTGAATATGTCAACATATTCCCATTTCTTTCTTCTTAAAACAATACATTCTCAATTCTCATTGATAGATAGTAAGACTTTTGAGAGGGAAGGTGCATTGAATTCCACTTAGAATTCAACATAAATTAATTCAGTTTGGGTGGGGGAATTTTCTTTTTCAAATAAAAGAGCATTGCTTAGTAAATTTTATCGAAATAAAAATAGGTATAGTTTGCCAAAGTCCATTATAAAAACATTAGCATCCAAAGTAAACGAAAGGAATACTTTTGCATTTGTTTTATTTTATTTTATTTTATTTATTTTTTTTTTTTTGACAAGTTGTTTTGTCTCCTAATTACATTTTAAGGTCTTCTTATTATTTTATTAATGCTTTTATTGTAAAAAAATATTGTCGGACCTTAATTTGTTTTGTTTTAATAGAAAAAATACTAACTAATCACAAAAATAAAATAAATTGGACTACAAATCAATCTTTACTAATTTTTTTGATAAAATAAATGGCAAAAAGATACCAATTTACCAACATTTACTTTAAATACAAAATGTAAATGATAAAATAAAGATTTTAAACTTAATGATATGATCGAAAATGTTGGGGTGTCGCAGCTTTAATAATTATTAAAATATTATGTGATTATATCAATTTATACTTAATAACAATGCCAACAACCACCTCCTCCATAACTACTATTTTATCATTTTCCTAGAATTTTCGATTTCTTCTTCTTTAAAAATTGATTTTCATTTTTTGAACACTTTTCCTTAAAAATATGCTCTCCTGTTTTATTATTCTCAGAAAAGAGTTCATTAAAATTATACAAATAATAAATAAAATCCCTTTGTATTAGAGGCTAAATTAATTTTCGCTGCCAATACTTTCTCGTGTTGAGATAAGAGCTTGAACGGGAACAACAGCCGAGGAATTATCTAAATTCTTCCTTGCATCTTGGAGCCCTTCATTTAAAACAACTGGAAAGTTTGCATTTCTTTGGATTTTCTAAAAACAAAACACTTTGATAAAAGATAAATAAATTTTAATTAAAAAAATGGAAACCCTCTCTGCTCCGCTCTTACCCCAATTATAATTATAAAATGCAAAGCAATTAAAAATAATATGAATTAGAAAAGCATTTCTAGTATTTATTTATCGTTGAAAATAGCAAAATTATTTATTTTTCAATTATTGTTTAATTTTTAAATTTTCAATTTTAGCAAAAAAACAAAAAAAAAAATTAAAAAATTACTATTAAACTATAGTTATTAATATTAATCATATTTTAATTTTAGTACATGCAAATTTATAAATTTTTTGATTTTATAGAGATATTATCATCTTAAATCATTTCTTCTGTTATTTACTAAAATTTGTAACTAAAATTTGATCTAAATTCTAAATATTTCTAAAAAAATAACTAAAATGAATATTATAATACAATAATAATAGACTAGGGTAATGAGTAACTTATATTTCCTCATTTAAATGAATTAGAAATAATAAATAAATATATATAGATTAATTTATTTAATTATGTTTTTATATTTTTTTCATTTATTTTTGTATTAGATACATTAACGAATAATTATAACAAATTTAGTAAAATCGAACTAATTAATTAAAAATAACAAATAAAAATCGAAATAATTATCTTGTTAAAATGTTCAATAAAATTAAAATAAAACACACATTCATTTTGGTTATTTTTCAGTAAATCAACATATTTGAAGATTATTAGATTTAATTCTGGATTAATGATTAATTAGTCGACTTAGAATTTACTTTATTAAATTAAAAAAAATTAATCATTATTTTTAATTATGATATTAATTCTATAGAATTTATTCTAATTATGATATATTTTATAAATAAAATTGTTTAGGAGGGTAAGTTTATAGTCAATCCACACAATTACACACATTAATGCTTAAAAACCGTATTTTCAAAGAATTCTAGAATTCTATTTTTTTTTCGAAATCATAACTTTTATTTATATATACTCATTATGTTAGCATCCTAATATTACAGAATGTAAGTGTAAATTAAAGTAAAAAAAAAAGAAAAAAAATATTTCTGTTAATTTTTGAATAAAATATCCCCAATGATACGATCCGTACATATTAATAAAAACAGTCCGTTCCTTCTTGGGATTAAAAAAGGAATCCTCCGAGGGGAAATAGACAAAAGGAAGCAGATGCCATTATTTGAATTAATAACAATCGGTGAAAGGGAGCCTGTCGCACTCATTAACACTTTGCGGGCAGGTCCATCACGTCTCGGATGACCGACATTTAAACAAAAGCTCGAAATTTCCTAGCTGTGACGGATTTGTATTTTTTGTCAAGGGTTTTTTTAAAGTCTGCTAGAGCAAAATCGCCTTGAGGGAAAAAAATAAAAAAAGGGAGAGAAAAGGGCGGGTGAGGCCGCTTGAAAGCAACCAGCAGACAAACATGGCTCATCTCGGTTTGATCTTATACAAAGACATGGGAAACAGTATGGCTATAGATCGCGATTGTAATGGGATATTGTGGACCTGAAACATACAAGATTATATCTTTGCCATTTGCAGAAAAATATTAAAATAAATTTAATATCAAAATGTAAATGAGAAACAAGGAAAAAAAAAGAAACGTTTCAGGATAAAAAAAATGTTCAGATAGCTAATTCAAAAGTGTCCGACATCACATTTTAATTATTAAACCAGACGATGTGTTTAAATGAGAAAAGAAAACGAAAATAACTATAATAGGTAATGAGTAGGATGACCTACTTATGATATCTCTATATTAAACACTTATTAGCAGTTCTAGACTGTTTTCTAATGGTTTTATATATATATGGTTGATTAAGTATTAATTCATTATTTATTTTAAATACTAATTAGCATAAATACAATTCTCAGACTATTTTCCAAGGATTGACACATTGTCTATAGTTAGTAAAGTATCTAAAATATTTAAAATAGGTACCAAGTATACTAGCACCAAATAATTGAATTAAACAATATGTATGGTGAAGTTCATAAGGTGTAAAATTTCAGGTTTGATTTTACTATCAAAATTATGACGCTATAAACACTCTTTAGCAACCTTCTTTTATATGATTCTGTGTTGGATTCCGAGCCATGAATAACGACATCAATAAGAACATTCATTTAAAACCCACCCTTCCTTAAACTATATTGGTAATCTGCAATCTCAATCACTTCGAGCAACCTAATATAATAATACGTTCTAAGACTATTGTTATAGAATCAAGTCCAATTGGCCTATAAACGAAACTCGGTGATTACCAGGTTTCAGTTTTAGTATCATTATAACCATATATATGGTATATTATTAATTTAGTAATTGGATAATTAAAAATTAAAAAATAATAATTTTAATTATAGTAAACGAATGAATGAATTAGTGAAACAACTTTTAGGTTATATTATTTGTTTTTTTTTTTGGACTATTTTTTTGTAACAAATAACGTGAAAAATAAAAATTCGGGAGTGTCCTCCACTAGACTTTCCCGCATATAAATAGGTAATTAGGTTATTATTATTATGTTTTAACAACAATAAAAATAAACAAACTAATTAATTTAAATTATAAAGTAAAATGGTTTAACACTATTATATATTTTTATAATTTACACCTAGCGCTACTTGTATAGGTAAAATGTCACTTCCGGTAGTCAGATCATGATGAAATTTGGTATCTGAATTTTTTTCATATTTTTAAATCTATATACAAAATAGGAATCAAATATCTCGAAGCAAACTGGTACTTTACTTGAAAGGTAAACGCAACCAGTGTAGGTAAAGTACCACTTCCGGTTAACCGATTTTGACGAAATTTTGATAGAAATCTACAAACTGTGAATAATATCGGTATACCAAATTTCGAAGTCCTAGCTTGATTAGTTTTTGAGTAAATTTGCTCACAGACATTACATACATACATACATACATACATACATACATACACACACACACAGACATAATTCGAAAAATGGTATTTTCCGACTCAGGGAGGTCTAAAACGTCAAGATCTATCGAAATCTCGAAGTCGAAATTTTTGACGATTCCAATACTTCCCTTATACGAAGTATGCGGAAAAGTAAAAATTATGCAGTGAAAATGGTACTTGAATACATTCTGTATGTTCAGGTCATAGTAGATCAATGAGGATGAATAAAAAAAGTTGGTGAAATTATTGACCAGTGTAATTAATATTAATTATGAATTGATTAGTTTATTATTCCATTAACTAAATGCTTAATGTTTCTCCTGTTTAGAAAGTTGTTCATCCTTTTAAAGAAGTTGAGCGTTGGTCCAAAGCGTGGCAGTTGGGTAAATATATTCTAACTTATTGTTAGTACTTATTAAACAATGTATGAGATTCAGTAATTGTGTGAAATATCTGATTAATTTTGTAATGGATTCGATTAAATCATTTGGCTTGACCAAAAATCATAATTTACAATGTGTTGATGCTCCATTGCAAATGAAATTAATCGCATGAAATAAATGGTTTCGTCTTTCAATTTTAGGGAAATTTCCCTTAAAGTTAATCGTTTCCGCACTCAACTCGGTCCTTTTCTGTCATTTCTTTCCTTGAAGTTCACCGAGTCGCAAAATTAATTTATTCTCTAGTACCAAATATGTGTTTCAAGATCTTTTATTTTTATTTATTATTTTTTAAATAAACATAGCTCGAGTATACGGAATAAGATTAGAAAAGTCCGAAATTTTATTTTATTGATTATCAAGTTTTATTATTATTTTTTTTTATTTTTTTTCAGGCAACTTTTCTAATTTTTCTTCCCGGATGATACTTTTTTCAGGACTCTTAGGAAGATTTAAAAAATCACTAAAAATATTATATATTAAGATACATATTTAAGATGATATATAGGGAATGAGAGAAAAGAAAGTGTTCTGCCCGGATTAACTTTAAAAATATTTTAATATAACCAAATATATATTATTAATATTCTTTAATACTCGTATATATTCATTAAATTAATTAATTTCTAATTTTATAATTACATCTCATTAATTTTTTAAACAATGAAAATAATTAGTAATTCAGTAAAATTTATTATTAATATCATAAAAATATTAATATTAATCTCAGAAACAATATTTTTTTTTATTTGTACCGAAGGATACAAAGTTTTATTATTAATTTTAAACAACACGATCAGTTTTAGGAGATTTATGAAATATAACCAATAAACACAAAAACAAATTAAAAATATATGGATTTAACATTAAAAACAAAGAAATTTAAAAATTTCCACATACACGATCCGTATAATTTCGAAGAAAGTCAAATTATATTAAAAGATAAAAGATAAATATAGCATGGTGATTATATGTATTTAATTAAAAAAATGAATAAATAAAATAAAAATAATAATAAGAAAAATAAGAATTAAACAAAATGATCAAATACTAAAGGCCAAAATACTATATACTAATTACCTAATTACCTGTCAAACTACTTTAATTTAAATATTTTCAAATTTATATGATCAATTAATTCTAGAATACATTATCAAATCAAAAGTACCTAAAGATATAAAAAAATAATAAAAATAAATCATTCTATAGTTGTAGAATAAATATAATAAAGGTTTAGTTGATGGGGGAATATTCAAAATATAAAAAAAAAAAAAATATTTAAAACCCTCACTTTGTGAAGGTAAAATTCTACATGTTTCTCAACATCTCTCGAATCTCAATTTATTCCTGATGTCATTAAACAACCCCTTTGGTAGAATTCGTGAGCTTGAGACACTTGCTACCCCCTCATTACGATAAGGTGATTTTAATTAATAAAATATATAACACGAATGTTCTTAGCTTGGATAGAGGTTCTACCTCGGAAGGAAGTTGCAGTGGCCACAGAACATCTGGCCTGGCTTAATTTGCAAACATTCATCAATTTCTCTTATTAAGGAGATGAATCCGAGATGCAAATAGGCTTTCATTAATAATTTGGGCGCTCAAAAGGGTGATAAATTGTGCACCGCGTTGCAGATGACACCTGGCCGTGTTTATTTCGTATGATTCCTCACAGTTCGCTTTTTAAATAAAAAACAAACTTTCATCTTCCGTGTGTCGTCTATGCTTCTTTTATTACATAACTTTCCTATTTACAAACATTGATCAAAAATACAAGATAAAATTTCAAGAAATGGTTTATTTTGAAATATTATTTTTTAGTAAACGCATATATATATAGGAAGGAGGGAGGGAGGAAAATCCTTACTCCACCATAAACTGTTGTTTACCAGGTTTTTGCCGGACTTGTACCGGATAAAAACCGCTCTTCCTCATGCTTGTGTTGAATGCCCCCCTGGAACCACCGTAAACATTACAGAACGATATTTGTCTTTCAAGTAGAATTATTTAAAAAATAAGATAATCAAAGAAAAAAACTTTTTATTGGAAATCTATAATACTCTATAAATATGAATGATCAGGAAAATAAGTCATCCTTGTTTTGTCTATCATCTACAAGTATTATATAGATTTATCAGTTTTATTACTATACAATTAGAATTTTAAAATAGAACTGTTTCATAAGTTTTCGAATTAGAAAAAAAATTAAATTAAGATGTAAGAATCAGGAGCATATATATATATATATATATATAAGCTCCGGGAGCTTGGTTGGGAGGTTCTTATGCATCCACCTTATAGTCCAGTCCTAGCACCAAGTGATTACCATCTGCTCCTGTCCATGGCGAACAATTTTGCTGGTGAAAAATTCGCTTCAAGAGAGGCTTGTGAAAATCGACTGTCTCAATTTTTTGCCAATAGGGACAAGGGCTTCTAAGAGAGAGGCATAATGATATTACCTTCAAAATGGCAACAAGTTATCGAACAAAACGGAGCATATTTGACCTAAATTATATCATTCTAACAGTGCTAAATAAAGTCTTCAATTTCATACAAAAATAATGGATTTCTTTTTACTACACCTTATATATATATAGAGAGAGAGAGAGAGAAAAGAAAAAATAAGATGGTAGGCAAGAAACAAGCATGGTTACTAATTAAGTAGTAAATTGTTGTGAAAACTAATTTGTTCATGAATCTAATCTAATTTCAAACCATTTCTATTAAACAATTGTTTAATTGGGTGTTAAAAATTTAAAATCAGTCCCAGGTATTGAGAAAATGAATTGTATCTCTTTATCCTACAATCAGCAACGTTCCATTGCCAACATCCAGCAATTTTGTCTAATATAAACAGTTCATTCTTCTATATATATTTTATTGAAAAAAATAAAAAAAAAAACATTATTATTATTTGCTTCCAAAGAAACATTCATCATCAACATCTGCATATAAAAATTAATTTTATTCAAGTCCCAATCTTTTTGATAGATCTAAGAGGGTTTTAATTTTTTTGCAAATGGTATATTTTTTGGTCAGAACTAATAATCGAGTGGAGTGGTGGAGCGGAAAAAAGCAATCGCGATCAGCACTGATTGGCTTGGGGTGTTTATGCGTTGACTTGTGGGCCCCATCTAGCCGGCGGCGACCTCGCCAGATTACTTCCTTTACATTCACGTCTTATTTTCGCCTTTTTCTCTTATATTCTTACTTTTTTCACAGTCGTCTTAATGAACTGGGGGAGAATGGAGATGCAGTCGGCATTTCTAATGTGACTCGAGCATTGCTTGACTCACTTTAGTAGCACATCTTCAAATGAATACACATAAAAAGCTTTTTTATTGAGCGAAAATTCATTCGGCCAAGTTAATTTTTTTTTATATTTCTAAAATTTAATTAAGGTCACCGCTATCAGCCGAGGTAAATCTAATTGAGCATGAGGAGTATTTTATTGGACATTTCAACAGTGACATGGATTAGGGTCTTTGAATCCACCCTAAAAATAAATGAATTGCCTTACCTTCAACCCTAAAAAATATATAAAAAAATAATAATAATAATAAGTCATTAACAATCATTAGCATTCGTGTCAATAAAACATGTTTCGCTCCTTAAGAAAACCAGCCATGAAGAAATACAGTGAAAAGAAAAAAGCGGAGAGCTTGAATATGACAGATAAACAAAGAAAAAGGGAACGGAATGGATATTAAAATAAATGATTGGATTATAGAGGCAACGGAATCTTTTATGCGGTTTAGAAGAAAAAAAGAAAAAAAAAAGTTATCGAAGAAAAACAATTTAGATTTGTTTGAAAAATCAACAAAACGCTATAATAGGCCAAGCAATTTGAGCGTCAATTTGTTTTCGTGTTTGGCCGAAGTAGGGGGCAGGTGAGAAAGTTTTCTTCCGGTTTGAGTCTAATCTAAACGAGGGATCGCAGCTCAATCACCAGTCAAGCTGAAAGAATGCTCGATTTCGTTCTCGCCTTAATATAGCCAATAGATACAAAGGGAATGGAATCTCAATTCACAATCTGCTTTCACCCTTCCACCACGATGTTGGTTCAATACAACAAAATCTCCCTCCCCCTTAACCCCGAAAAATAATTATACCTATCATGGATGTAGACAATGGGGCACAGTTACCTCCTCTCTTAGACCTTTGAAATCTTTGATTTAATTAAAATTAAATGATATAAAATAAAATTAAAAGTTTCTTAAAATAATTATATATATTTTATAAAAGAATTTATGAGAAAAAAAAATCGGGAGTGTCTCCACTCAACTATCTCGCAATTTGAATTGGATTAAATAACATATATTATATTAAAATTAAAATTAATTAATTAAATTTATAAATTAAAATTAATAAATAATAAAAGATTAAACAAACGCGTGAATGGCTCTTTTTTGATAGCACCACATCACGTGCTGGCGCGTTATTTGCAGTCGTGTTAAAAAATTAATTCCGGTACTTTGAGCGATTCAATCAAACTGAAATTATAACAATAGCAGTTTTATACAATTTTTAATCATGTGAAAAACTATCAAACATATATCTTTATTTTTATTTATTTTTATGGTCAGTTTAGAGGAAAAAAAATGAAAACATTGTAGATAATGATCCACTTCCGGGTGAGCTACATTTCTCAAAAGTTGATAGAAAACTACAACTTTTGAATAATGCCCGTATACCAAATTTCATTATTCTAGCTCAAACCGTTTATGCGTAATCTTGTCTACATACACACACACACACACACACACAGGCAGCCATTTTTCTCAACCTTAGTGAAAATAACTCAGGAACCTTCAAAACGTATAAAAACATCAAAATCTCGACATCGAAAATTTTCGTGATCGTAAAAATAAAATAAAATAAAAAATAAAAATATTTTCCTTTATGTAACTATCTATTTAATATTATAAGAGACAACAATTTACTCTAACCTAAGCTAAACGGGTTAAATATTTATTTATAACTCATAATTATAACCTAATTCTATTGATGACAGGGCGGAAGAGGTAATGAAATTGAAATACTACCCCGGGGAAGGGATATTAAGGATTGTATTGGCATGGATGTTTTTGGATGAATAGGTCCCAATCACTACGACTATACGGATGTCATTCGTTTCCTCATCCTCCCACCACACGATAATAAGGAAAAAGGGATCTTTAAAAGAAAATATTGGAAGGATGTTTTTGAAGAAGGAGACTAACGGCACTAAATATCGAGTGAAAAGGGGAGCAGTTGACAATGGACGTGTGGCATTTCAGTTGTTCACTTAAACCAACCCCTCTCCAACACAAACAGGTCAACTATTTATTAATTAATAAGTAACCGAAAGCCTTAATTGATCTCCATAAGGGATTTTCTTTATATTCCTATTCTTATTGATTTATTTACTGAAAAATTATTTTCAATTTATCTTTAACCAAAAAAAAATAATCTTATTCATGTGAAATTATGTTATAAATTAATTAAGGATAAAATATGAATAGGCCAAAGGCTCGGTGAATAGAATAGTAATAATAATAAGGTAATTAGAAAAGGATACGAATTGGATGGAAGTAGTTTGGAATAGAGATATGGGGCTAGAGGGAGTTGCTGCGTCCAAAAATTTTCAAATTCGTTAACGCCACAGGGAAAGAATTTATAATATATATATATATGTATAATAAAATTGAATCAACACACGACAAGTCACGTTTTCTATTCAATTTAAAAAATAAATTATGTATTTACTATTCTATTTACTCATATATATATATATATATATATATATATATATATAATTGAAAATAAATATAGATGTTCTATGTTTGAAATTAATAGAATATTAATAGTATTTCATATTAATATTAAATATATTTATAATAATATCAGTTCTAATTTGTGTGTGTGTGTGATTTTGGACAATAATAAACAAATAAAGATTATCACTATGATTAGTGAATTATTGAAATCCCCTAATCGTCAATATCGATCCCATGATCTGCTAATGTTCATATACTTACAAATATTAGTATTACTATTATTAAAAATATTAATCTGATTGGTATAAATTTTAATTATGTTGATAGAAGAAATTCACATTTTGTGAAAAGCATCGATTGGGTTCATTATTTTTCTTTTTCTATTAAAATTGAAAAAGTAATATATATATAATATTTCTCAAAGCTTTGTACATTTTTTAATTTATGTCTCTTAAAATAACAAGAAACAGAAAAATAAGCGCGAGGAGGCACCAAGCAATTTCAATATTCGCCTCAATGATAAATGGCTTAATAATTTTCCTTAAAGGAAATTAATTTGATTTCCGTCATAATAATATCCCGGGCATTTTTAACTGAGATGTAATTAGTAGACAAGATTATAACTTTTATTATTTTGTTATCTAATGTTATTTTCTTAAAATTTATATTACTTTTCAACTCTCATTTATAAAAAACAGCAGGCTTGTTAATTACTTCATTCCTTTTTCTAAGCATTTGTTATTATATAATATGATTTGATTTTTAGTTAAATATTATGCATTCTATTTCTAGTTCGATTCTATTTTATTATTTTTATGATGATGATGATGATGATTATTATTATTATTATTATTATATTAGAAGGGGCGTACAGCATTTCGGGCAATAAACTCCACAATAACATTATAGTATCCATATATTGTTCTAGTAAACATATTTATATGAAAATGTATCAATAAATAATAATAAATATATAAAACATATAAACAATAATTAATAAATTACCCTATACTATTAAAGAGGATATAAAGGAGCCACGTCAGATTTCAATCTAAAAATAAATCAATCATATCTTTATATCGATTAAGAAAACCTATTTATTTACTAATTAATCACTAATTAATTATCAACTAATTAAACAAATAAACAATATTAAATAATTAATTAATAAAAAAATTTTCAAATTGCTATTGAAGTGACTGTAAATGAGCCAATTCAAAAATCAATAAATATTAGTTTTAATAATCATAAACAATGGGAATAACTCTGAACAATTATTGTTAATAATGATTATTGTTAATAATGATCGCCACCACACTCCATGCATTCGATTTTACTAATAAGATCAGTACTGATATGAAGATTGTGAACAAATCGAAACAGATGGTGTCGTTGTCTGCTGATTATTCATGTCTCTTTAATTTCAATTATTAAAGTCCCTTCTGTGACCAAGAATTGTTCTCGAATGGTGAAGGTTCTCCTAAATGGAATTTGATCGTACTTTCTCTTATGTTACTTGAAATCTAATAGATAAGACAGGAACCTTATTCCCTTCTTAATAAAATATGGAGAATTAAAAAAATAAATGCATTTAAATCAATTTATGTCAAATTGTCAAATTTTATATCAGTAAATAGGAGATGATAATTGCAATTGATTTTCACTTATGGCATATATCGAATAATAAATAATCGACTCTATTTAAGAGGGAAAGATGCCAATGCTTAAAATTGGTTGTCTGTATTTGCTATATTATAAATTGACTATTATAATAAATTATTTTAGTTTCAAATTAAAATTTAATTGTGAGTCAACATGCAAATTATCCTGATATTCTAACTTATCGATTATGGCATTTAATATTGAAATCCTTGTTTACTTAATTCCAAATAGAATTTAATTATCATAATACATATTGATTTTCTTTTAAGGAAGGTTTTACCATTTTTATTTTTTAAAGTCAATCAATATATAATTCTAGCTATCCGATAATGAATTCTACTTTTAAATCTATACAATATAAGTATTATCATAGGCATTTTATGGTATCATCATTATCATCTTTTCGAATGCAACTCCAATATTTTCTGATTAAATTTTATCTGTTTCATTTTATAATTTTTTTAAATGTGACGTCTCCTTTACTCTAACCATCTACATTCATTTTAATATAGCCTAAAGGGTGTGCGTTGACTAGCCAATCAGGTAGGATCTTGTCAAATTTTTAACGATTTTTCTTTCCATCCAATTTTCTCGATAAATTTCTCTTGAAGCAAATATGTAATGCGCTGGCGGTGTATAACATCATTGGCAATTTTATGAGGTATCTTGTTGAAAAATGTGAACATTTTGCGGCGAGACGTGGCTTGTTGGATATTGGCACCCTCTCTCCATGTACACTATTGGAACTCGAACTAAAAATCAACCCCATCCCTCATCCCCACTTGGGGCTTGGTCGTTTGATTTCCTCTACAGATTACGAGAGCTAGAAAAGTGCGCCTCCTCCCCCTCCCCGAGCCCTTGTCCCGTACGACCCTTCGAACACGAGATCCTCGAATATTCCGACGTTCTATACATACATACATACATACACACACATACAATCAAGCCCGATTTCTGCCCACCCTGTTTCTAAACTCCAATATTCACAGTGACACGGAGAAATAATTAAAGCGTGAATGGAACGCCGGGGTACAGAGGGAGGGGGGGGGGTGTCATCCTGGGGAGCGCGTCGCTTCACCTCAACTGACTTGACTACAATGATATCTCGACCAAGCAAAGTGACCAGAACCAATTTCATCAATTTGCTCGTTATTTAATTGCATAAGTCAGCAGCTTTCAAATCAAAAGATTTTTTTTAATAAAAAAAAAAAAAAACTAATTCATAACATGGGAGATGGACTTAAAAATAAAATATTTAATTTTTTACGTTGAATTTAATAAATGAATCATAGTTTTAGATTGTTCTAATATTTTACATTCTTCTTTTCTGTTTGTTCCAGATAAATTATCAAATGGATACGGTCTATCATAATTTTATCTTTTAATATGAATACAAAAATAATTTAGAAGAAAAATTTATATAACAAAATGATGAACCAAATGTTTGGTTGTTATGTATTCTCTTTTTGAATACTAAGCTGGAAGGTTTAAATCTCAACACGCATTGTGATATTTTTAAAAGCCTATCAAGAAGGAAATATAGTATTGATCGGAAGTTTCTCATTTTATCCCTTTAAACATTTGAATACCATTATAACATTCAGGTAGACGAAACATTAAATATCCTAAATTATTAATTATAGATCAATTTAGAAAAATATTGATTTTTGCAAGTTTACTTCTACACGTTTTTACAGATAAATTTAGGATAATAGAGAGTTACTTCAATGTCCTTTATAAATATATATATATGCATTGCGAATAAAGTGACAATTACTTGTATTGTCTTGAATGAATTACTATTAATAAATAAGCGAGTGTTTTAATGACTTGGTGCCTCACTCGTTTGATAATTGCGCTGGGGGTTGATTCGATGGTTGTTACGGGTACTGGGGTTGCTACGTGCCAAGGAGGCCGCCTCCAGCGATTCCTTATAATTGTCTCTCGATTTATTAACTCCCCCCATCTTCCTCCTGTAACCCCAAATAAACCAACAGGAAATCTTTCGAAAGAAACTTATTTCGTAATGTATTTTCGTTATCATTCTCTGTGGTAATTTAAAACCTGTGTGTCACGTGCGCGTTCTGCCAGCTACTTTTGCTTCTGTTTGAAAAACAAAATAACTTTACCTTTTAAAATAAGAGGCGTAGCATTTAATTCCGTCAAATTTATTTGAATGGTTCGGCGCTTTGTACGCGATCGCACTTTGTATCTTTGTGAAGTTTGGAAAGGAAAATAAGCTCGGGAAACACAGCGATTTTCAATGAATTACAAACCATTTGAACAAGTTGTCTTAGTTTTCTATAGGGAGAAAGTTTTTCCCTGTTTGTTAAATAAATTTTATCAAATCAAATATAGGCTTATTTACAATGTCCCAACAAGGTATATTGATTTGCATTTTACAAGATGCTACTTGGAGTTTCACTTTGGTTTAATCCAATGGATGCTAAGCCTATTCATCGAGTACCCGTATTCGCCATTTGTCTTGTTTGATTATGCGTAAAGCTCTGGCATCCCCCGTGGACTCAGCAGCAAACTTTTCAAAGAAAGCATCCTGTGTTTTGTCCGTTAGATACACCCTCCTACCCGTCCATTTGCTTGATTGTATTAGCTAACCGATCTGTTGCCAGTTATATTTAGGTTTTTAGATGTTCTTCATGGAACATTTCAATAAAATCGAATCGACTCTTTAATCAATTTACTGAGGTGAAAGGGGAGAGTAATAATTTAAAAAACTGATAGATAGTTACATTTAGAGAAAATTCCTTGGCTTTTACTCATTTGATTAATTTCAATAGTAATTATATTTTATATTTATCTTTTTTTTATTATACTTATTATTATCAATTAGAAAAAATTTTCCGATCATCATTCATTTTATTTTTCATCTTATTCATTTTCGAGTTTGATTTTGTTTTTGAAACTAATTTTAATGATTTGAATCGGTATGAGATAAAAATTCAATTGAATCTAAATATAAAGTATAAAAGAGATAATAATTTTGTTAACCCTTTTCCATTCAGAGTTCAATAAAAATTATATGAATGAGTAAAACTGTGATTCGAAAATTTTCATATGTCATTTAATAAAAAATTGTTAAGGAGGAGTTTTTGTTATATTGCAAGTGGAATTAATTTAACTTTTCGATTTTTGTTGCTTTATTGATCTTATCTCTTTGATTGTATAATGTTTTTTTATCAAATAATAATTAAAATTGATGATAAATTTTCCATTAAGAATAATTAATTGGAATGAGAATTGTTTTTAAATAAACAAAACAAAAGGAGATAAATACAATAGAAAACATGGACAAGAATAAGATTAGAAAATAAGTTTGTTGACAAATGGAATAAAAGGGGAAATAAATTACTTATGTAGATTTGCGGAAAGATCCAGAATGATGCAAGCTGTTTTAAATCAAAATCTCTATTTCTGTAATAATAGTGAACTTATAAGGTCTTGAGAAGTCACATCTTAAAGCTATCCATTTTCTAAGTTAAATTAGATATATAAATAAATCTTCTGACTTTTGTAAATCTAATGAAAGCACAGTGTCTATAAAGCCGAAAACAGCCTAAGTGAGGTAAATGTGTTGTATAATCAATACAATGGATCCTTTCAACCATTATCTTGATTTTCTTGATCTGAGGCGCTACTTTTTATTTCATCTAGCATTCCTATTTTAATTAATAGGCTTGGTAGACCTCATTCCGATAGACCCCAGTTAAAGAGAAATTCGTTTACCAAGGTTGGAACCACGAGGTTGAGAGTCATGCGTTTCAATAATAATATTTTTGTTTAAACTATTCATTATAATATTTGAACTTTTATGAAAGACACTAATGGCATTGTATTATATATATATATATATATATATTATAAAGTGAAAAATATAAAAAAGCATTGATTTTAAAAGATGAAATATTTAAATAATTATATTAGTTAAATTTCAATGTAGTATTTTTTCCAATTTGTTTAATTTATTAAGTGCGACATATTCAACGGTTCAGACTTGTTCATTGATATTCTAAAAAAAAATTAAAAAAAAACGGGTGAAGTGAATATCTGACTAGTAATTAGCTGGGGCCTATTAAAGTCGATTGGTTTCTTTAGCGAGGGATTGGGACAATGAAACCATTATGATTTATTGGGATAATAAATTGGATCGTGTGCATTATTTGTTGTTTAGGCCATGAGGGCGATTCTGCAGTTTTTCCGGGTTCGTTGCGGAGAAGGCAGTTGCGATGTCAGCTCGGAACTCGGAAAAATCGTCCCTCGCGATCCCAGGAGCCATAAACAAACGGGCAGAGGTCATTGCTTTAACGACGGAATGGGACTTGAGGCTTGTTTTTCTCCTGAGGCTATTGTCTGTGCATGTCCACAGCATTTATTGGACTTCGGATTTCGCAAAGTCAATTACGAAAAGTTCTCGAATAGAGGATTGCCGTCATTTATTTTAATCGGATTGATTATTAGTCCGTTCTGTTTGGGTCCGAGCCATCAAGCCGACGCTAAATGTCTTGCTGAGTTGTTTGAATTCGGAAAGTTTACAATCCATACAGGAGCAAGTAAAACTATTTTTTTTTCTCTCTATAAAATAGATTTAAAAATTATAAACAATTGATTGTTATTAAATCAGTGTATATTAGCTGTATTCGCTTTAATTTAGAGAATTTTTAACTTTATTTATTAAATATTGTGTTAAAAATAGTTATTTTCTATATGCCATTTTTGTTATTTTAATATACTTACCGTCGAATTTTTTTTTTTAAATATTTATATATAAATATCCTTTCCCTGATTTATCCATTTACTTCCAAAGTCTTTTTATTTCCCTTTATATGGTCAAGTGCGTACTTGGCCTACCCATGGGTCGTTTCTAAATTGATTTTCCTCTAATCCATTTGAACCACACATCCTATTGCAACCTCCACGAACTTATGATTTGAGGATGCATGGAGGTAATGAGATTCCTTGTTAAACGATCTTTATTTGGTTCTTAAATTTTATGAAGCATTCTATTTTCAAAAACCCTGAAACTATTTTCATCCCATAAAGTCATGAACCACGTCAAACATCCATACAATCCCGCCAGCAATACTATAGTTTTAAAGTTAATGTTAATAAATAGAAATAAACCTGAGTGATTGAATTCATTCGCTATTTTTAAAAACCGAATAGGGACATTTCCAAGTATTTATATTTAATTCATTTTTAACTTAAAACAATTTTTTGAATGCTATTGTGTTAGGATGTAATTACAAAAAATTAATTATTAAATTTTAATGTATAACAGGGGTGTCAAACTCATAGGTACACTTGGGCCACACAAAGCAGTTTTCACTTTAGGCTGGACGCAAAAAAACAGTTTACCTTTTTACCGACCGACGATAGTAAGGGAGGTATTGTTTTCACACCAAATTTCACATGTGGAGATTTTTACATATCTCCACGAATCATGCATTTTCTTAACAGAAAAAAGTATTTTTAGCATGATGTCTGTCCGTCCGTCCGTCCGTCTGTCCGTATAGATGTGTACAGCCTGAACGGCTCAACGGATTTTAATGAAATTTGGTAATGCATCAGTGGGATGAATTGATCAACTTTTGGTGCAAATCCGGAAACCGGAAGTGGTAGTATTAGCGATCGACGATAGGAAGGGAAGGGTTATTTTCGCACCAAATTTCACATAAGGAGATATTTTTACATATCACCACGAATCATGCACTTCTCGAGAAAAATCATCTTTATTAGTTTTTTTCTTAATTTAAAATTATATGACGTCATCCAGCCATTCATGACGTCACAGCCTGGTCTTACATATATATTATAAATAAAATAAAATTAAAAATATTTATGTTATATCCATATCTGTTATTTATTACATTAATAGATATATTAAAATTATTTGAAATTGTTTCTGTAGCTGGAAATTAATTTATTTCAAACCGTCGGTCGGTTCGGACCAGGCCACAGGTCAACTTATTTTTTTAGAGACAAATTGAAAATTTTTTAAAAAAAGCGAAAGTCTGGTCGCGAAAAACATTTTACCTTAAAATAGTTGTCGCGGGCCGCGAGTTTGACACCCCTGATGTATAATATCATTCTTTCTTCTTTTTATTTAACCACGTTATTTTGAAATTTATTTAAATTTTTTTTTTTTATTAAATTTTAAATTTAAATTTATTTATTTATTTTTAAATTTGCATTTTTATATTGATTGATGGAGTCGAAAAAGATCTACTTTCAGCCACGGCCGGAGTTCGTTCCTCCATTACGATCTATAATACTATCTCTAACTCGAACTATATTGTTGTTATTGTATTTTTACGGGGGGAAGGTGGGGGAAGAGAGGTGTTCCCCTTGTTTTTGTTACATCCGAGGGCTGTTTGGCTGAGGGTAAATGTATTTCATTCTGATGAATTTTGTCTTATGGAACCTAAGGGTTTCTGACAATTTCCAACCACATAAATAATTATTTATGAAATTCAATATTCGCGCAGTTTATAGCTTCTTCTCTAAATGAGAAATGCATCGGTACAATTAATTATTTCGTATCTAATTTCGAGAGATAATTAAAATCACTTTGAATGATTTTAATTAAAGAACATAGGGTGGTGTATGTGTGTGGTTGGAAGACAAATATATCCTCCAAATCGAATATCTCTTAGCCGATTTTGACAGAAGAATCCCTATCCCTTTTCCTTTACCCCTCCCACCTATTCATTTCTCTCTTTTAACTACAAAGTTGTTTTTTAAATAAATTCAATGACTCATTGTATAAGATGTTAAGGTATATAAATGTCTCTAATTTTCATCAATTTACAATGATGAACAATTTAATAAAAATGAAAAATAAAAATATGAATGTGTTGGTGTTGATGAAATGATTTTTTCGTATAAATTTCTTTGAAATAGAATATTCAAATAAAAAATGAATTTGAGATGAAAAAATGGGTTATCTAGTGTGTAAGTTGTATAGATATTTAGAAAATCAATAAAGAAAATACTGAAGCCCTGCCCTCGTAATATTTATCCATATATTTTATTAATTTATGGACAATGGACACATAAATAATTGAATTTTATTTTAATAATAATAGTTCCGATTTTGTAACATTAATCAATACCAATTTTTCATTAAATGACAATCGATTAATATATTATTGATATTTATTTATTTAGAAGTACGAAAAAGCTTTCCTGGTCCAATATTGATAGATTATTTAATTAAATAATTGTTCTATTTTTGGAAATAAATTGTAAAGATAAATAATAAATCCAAATTATATTAATATTTTCACTATTAATTTATTATAATAATAATTATTACATTATTCTATTATTCGAATAAAAAAAAACTTCTATTGTATTCATTGAATGAATATATTATTCTCATTGGATTCACTCCTCTCTTTTCCCCCTCTCTTCTTCTCTTTATTAATGGAATATTAATCGGATAGAAATATAGAAATTGCAAACCGATGGGATAGGCTTTCCATTTGTCCATTCTTCATTTCGATGATCGGCTTTCAAATTTCACTTAAGCGATCAATGACTAATTTTGCAATTGTTTCACGGACGGCTTTGTTTATCATCTTGTTCGTTGCCGCAACCAGTGGGCTGGATAATGTAAATATAATTAAGAGCAAAATAGGCCGGATTAAGTGCGGTTATCTCGAGTGTGTTTAAGAGATCTTGAAATGGGGGATTAACACCAAGAAGCCAGTTGTACCGTCATTAAATGATGCAACTCAAAAGGCGATTAGAGGTTAAGACATAGAAACAACGTGTTGACCCCGCCGCTTTCTTTTCCATAACCATCAAATTAATTGAACGAATAGAGGAGCCAATGGGATTATCCGGAGTCAATTGGTAGAGAATCCGAGGTGCCGTTGGAATGAACAGACACCTTTAATCGTGCTGGGATGAGGGTGGATGAAACAAAGAAAGAGGGAAAGCGAATAGAAGCTGTTTAATAAGTAAATGCAACTTTGAAATGAAGAGAGAAAAACGCTTATCTTTTATTCGATAAGAGACTTACATGTTAATAAAGAAAATAATCCTATTTATACATATGATATATAATTAATTTAGTATCAAAGTTGTCTGATAGGTAAAAAAATTTTAAAAAATATCAATGCTTCTTTGAATTTGACCCATCTTTACGATTTTAGCAAAGGTTTTATTACTATTGTACATTCATTTATTACTTACCATAATTTAAAACTATAATGTGTATTTACTATATATAATTTCAAAAACTTAATATATTGTAACATATTATATTAGTACCTGGTTCACCGAGCCGTCGCTTAAAAATAATTCCTTATGAACTATGAATATTTAAGATTAAGATGATTATTTAAAATAAATAAACGACAAAATATATGAAACAATTTCAAATCATTTAAAAGAATATAAATTAAAAAAAAATAGTCATAAAACATACAGCCATTAAACGTACGTATGAATGCACTGAAAGACAGAAAAGTATGACCTGTGGATATAATATATATATATATATTATTAAAATAAATATTTTTAATAATATTTTGTAATCAAATTACGAATTAAAAATATTTATTTTAATAATATTTTGTAATCAAATTACGAAATATATACTATGTTATATCCACAGGTCATACTTTTCTGTCTTTCAGTGCATTCATACGTACGTTTAATGGCTGTATGTTTTATTTATTTAATATTTATTTTAATTTTATTTTATTTATATTATTTTAACGCAACTAGTGTTCGTATGTCGACTAAAATAAAATAATTTTTCTATTCATTTCCACACTTCCTTTCTCAAAATATTTAAATGATTAAATATTATCTTATTATTTCTATATAATCTATATTGGTTTATAAAACTAATTTCATAGTGACCTCTACAATAAATGGCTTTTTTAATCAAATTCAATTATTAAATAAGCGACTGGTCATTGGAGATTTATAAGTTACATATACTAATTGAACTCAATTGGAAAAACGGTGTAGATGCTTGAAAAATCTTCGACACGCAAATATATATATGTAAAATAATAATAATATTATTATTTATATTAGGTTTGTGTGTTCATGAAGGTTAAAATATATTAATTCATTTCATTCAAACAATTTATAATAAGATAAATTTTAATAGTTAAGTTGTTTTTTAGTTTTTAAATTATTTTATTCACATAAAATTTTAAATATAAATAAGTTGGGGTGTCTCCACTCGACTATCTCGCAATTTTGAATTGGATTAATTAACATATATTATATTTAAATTAAATTTAATTAATTATAACTTAAAATTAATAAATAATATTTATTAAATCAGCGCATGTTTGGCTCTTTGTTGATGGCGCGTGATTTGTAGTATTAGGTTGTCAAATATCTCCCTTCCGCCTTTTTGTCTTATGAATTTCGAGGCTATGTATAAAGCGCTACAGAGCTCGTATCTGGTAATACTATACATCATTTGAAAGGTCTTGACATAATCTACAAAACGACGCTATGCATGATTAGTTTGGATATTGCGTTAAACAGTTTTAGACGCGTAAACATGGAGTTCACTAACGCCGAAATTCGCTCTATTTTAAAGTTTTCCTTCGTTAAAGAAAAATCCGCTAGAGAAACGTTCCGTGAGATTAATGGTGTTTTGGGGGATGGTAATCTATCACTTCGAACCGCGGAGGAATGGTTTCGACGATTCAGAGCCGGTGAAAACGACACCATGGATAAGCCACCCGGCGGAAGATCCGTGACGACGAATACCGATCAAATCATGAAAAACATCCAGTTAGACCGGCATGTGGCATCTCGTGACATCGTACAGGAGATGGGAGTTAGTCACCAAACCATTTTAAACTATCTGCAGAAGTCTGGATACAAAAAAAAGCTTGATGTTTGGGTGCCGCATGATTTGACGCAAAAAAACCTTCTGGACCCAATCAACGCCTGCGAAATGCTGCTGAAACGAAACGAACTTGACCCATTTTTGAAGCGGATGGTGACTGGCGACGAAAAATGGATCACATACGAAAATATCAAGCGAAAACGATCATAGTCGAAGGCCTGTGAATCGCCCCAAACAGTGGCCAAGCCGGGCTTGACGGCCAGGAAGGTTTTGCTGTGTGTTTGGTGGGATTGGAAGGGAATCATCCACTTTGAGCTGCTCCCATATGGCCAGACGCTTAATTCTATCATCTACTGCGAACAACTGGGCAGGAGATCGACCAGAAGCATCCAGAATTGGCCAAAAGGAAGGGTGTAGTGTTCCACCATGACTATACACTTCGTTGATGACTCGTCAGAAGCTACTGGAGCTCAGATGGGAGGATTTATCACATCCACCATATAGCCTGGACATACTGCCAAGTAATTATCACCTTTTCCTGTCCATGGCGAACGCCCTTGATGGTGTAAAGTTAGACTCAAAAAAGGCTTGTGAAAAGTGGCTGTCCGAGTTATTCGCAAATAAGGAAGGGGGTATCTAGGAGGGGGGTATTATGAAGTTGCCGTCTAGATAGAAACAGATTATCGAACAAAATGGTGCATATTTGAACTAAATCCGATCATCGTAACATTTTTTATAAAGCATTGAATAAAGAGCAAAAAAGCGGAAGGGAGATATTTGACAACCTATTATTACAAAATTAATTCCGGTACTTTCAGCGATTCAATCAAGCTGAAATTCTATACATAGCAGTTTTATACAATTTTTAATCATGTGAAAAACTATCATACATATATCTTTATTTTTACGATCACTTTAGAGGAAAAAAAATCAAAACGTTGCAAGTAATGACCCACTTCCTGTTGAGCTATATTTCTCAAAAGTTGATAGAAAACTACGAATTTTGAATAATGCCCATGTACCAAATTTCATGATTCTAGCTCAAACCGTTTTTGCGTAATCTTGTCTACATACATACATACATACACACACACATACACACAGACATTTTTCTCAACCTTAGTGAAAATGATTTAGGAACCTTCAAAACGTATAAAAACATCAAAATCTCGTCATCGAAAATTTTCGTGATCGCAATACTATCTCTGGCGAGATAGTAAAAATATAATATTTACTAAAGTATTTACCTGAGCAAATTGGTTTTATATATATATATGTAAATGCCGCATTATGAGTGAGTGGTAGTAGCTGAGAATTTAAGTGTTAAAAGGGTTACACAAAGAAATGTTGCTAGGTGATGACTGTAATTTAAATATACGTTTAACTTGACTTATTGGAAATGAATACTGTAGCAACTGATAAAATAACATTCAATGGGATCTTCGATCTACTTAGACACTCGAATGTTGTTTACAATGACACTATTCTCTTTGAAATTGACAATTAATTAGTTATGAAAAGTTTTCATTAAAATTGTCCAACTGGAAGAGCAGCTTTAAAAAAAAAATGACTCCAAAGAATGTTACAATAAAGGTTTTATTTCTTTTATTATTAAAATACATTATATAATATTTGTATATATTTTATTCTATTCTTCATTGTTTTAAGCTTGTAGCAGAGATTTTGATTATTTTTTACTAAACTCATACCAACCTTATTTGTATTTTTTTGTTTATTGAAATTTTTTTAAGTGATTTAATAATATATATTATCATTTCATCAAATAATTTCAATCAATAATTTTGATGTATGGAGCTTCAAAATATAATTAAATTTTTATTTTATTTGAAGTTAACTAACAAAGCAAATAATTTATTTTTTATATACTAGTTAATTTCTTTGCCAAATAAAGAACAAGAGAGAGAGAGAGAGAGAGGGAGACTCAAGAATAATCCAAGTTAACTCTTACAAAAAGCACAATTTATTTACTTTTATATTTGTTTGACTTTTTGTGAATTCTTATAAAAGCTTAGATATACAACATTTGCAAATAGGATTGTTTTCTTTTCTTGAGTTAAAGCTTTATTCTGCAGTTAACGGCAGTATTCGGCTTTTGTATTTAATAAAACATTAATGTTTTCTTTTGTTTACAAAAATTTCAGTAGAAAATCTGACCTGGCCTTCTTGCATGCATTAGAGAATGTCGAGTAATACCTTACCATTATTTACTTCAATTATTTTTATTTATTTTTTATTTTTTTATTTATATAATTATTACAATGCTATAGGTCAACATGACCCTTTCGTGTACAAGTATAAATCAACAAAACAATACACAAACAAGCATTTATATATATATACTAGCTGCTCAGAGCGCCTTCGGCGCTCTTCACACCTAGACGGGGGCTCCGCCCCCTGTACCCCCGAGTTGTACATAGTATTTGGTGGTTGAAAGTATTAAAAGGTTTTCATCCATTTTGTTTCAATCCGTATATTACATAAAACATTCATTTCTTTTTGTGTTCTTATTTAAAAAATATATTTTAATTTAATCACTATATTAATTATATATATTATTATTGTATATGTTATATCTATCTACCTATGTGGCTCAAAGATACTCTAAAGTTCTTAGCCGCAACAACCACATTTCTCCAAGTGTCCCTATCCTGAGCCCTTATTCCATCTCTCTTACGTCCCTTCCTACGCGTCATTGGTTTTCCAAGCGGACGTTTTCCAATCGGTCTTCCCACCAATATCTTTTTCCTCTCCCATTCTTGCCACGTGCCCTGCCTATCGCAGCTTTTTCCCTTTTATAACCCTAACTATTTCTGAAGATGCAGAGAGGCCATGCAATTTCTTGTTATACAGTCTCCCTCATACCCGGTGACCTCATCTTTCTTTGGCCAATAAATGCAGGGAAGAATCCTATTCTCAAATACTCTGAATCTACTCTCATCTCCAAGGGTCATAGACCATGCCTCCCACCCATATAATGCAACAGGCAAAATAATCTTTTTATATATTCCCTTTGATAATAATTTTGAAGAGATAAGCCTCTTTATTGCAGATAACAGGCGTTTCCCGATTGCAACCCCGATTTAAATTCTTCTCAAATATTATTATCCTTCGTGATTACATTCAATTTTTCTACATATTCAAATTCTACATTTTGTATCTTAAGATTTTGTATGTTAATACTCTTCCTCTTTGTTACTAAATATTTTTTCTTATCACTATTAATTTCAAACCTCCATTAAATTTTCCTCGCTATCTGTAATTGCAATTGCCGAATCTCCTATTACAGAGGTTCTTAAACTTATGTACTCCGCGGACCCCCACTTGAGAAAATTCTTTTTGACGGACCCCATCCCAACTTTAGGTACTTTACGTCATTTTATTAGTTAATTTCTGGCTTAAGATCTCATAAGAACAAGGATATATGGTGAATATTTCTAACAGTGATTGGTGAATAACGATTTTTTTGCATATTGTAGAACAGATTTTATTAGAAAATTCAGCTAAATATGAAGATGGAAACGGTAGCAATAATTTTCTTGCACATTTCGTTGAATTTGGGTATTTGATCTGTTTCCTCACAAAGCCATGCCATCGCTCCTTTTATATTAAATAAAGTTTTAACTGACTCATCATTTTATCGTGCACCTGTACGATGGCTTTGCGGACCCCCAGTAAAGGCTTCGCGGACCCCCAGGGGTCCGCGGACCACAGTTTAAGAACCTCTGTCCTATTATATTTAAGTCGTCTGAGTAACCTAATATTTTACAATTGATTTCCGCATCTTATTCTTTCTTTACTACCTTCAAGAGAAATTTGAAGATTGAAAATTTGAAAAAGTTTATCCGGATCTATTGAGTTATGCGTATGTTTTACTAAAGTCTACAAATAATTAGTGAACAGAAATATTGAATTCGCGGTTTTGTTCCTAATATCTGTCATAATGAAAATATCTTAATTAATGTTGGTCGATTTGGCCTGAACCCGAAATGATATCTCCTAATATTTCCTCCGCCTATAGTTTATAAGTATTATATATGTTATAATAGAGTATAATATTTCTTGATCATTACATTTTGGTATTTTATTTTCATTGCTAGATTATTATTGAATATTTTTAATTATAATGAAACTTGAGAAAATGCAAAAATAGAGACTTGAGACAATTTATAAAAATTAACGGTATAAAACTATAGATAAATGACCAATATATACATTCATTAATAGTATTAATTTAAATTAATTGATTTATTTGTTTTTTTATTATTAAGTTCATTTATTAATTTTTTTAGATCATAGTTATTTTCCTTAAAAGAAACTTAAATTCTGTGGTGCTAGGGGATTTGAAAATCATTCGTCGAAATATGAAGATTTCGCTTACAGTTTCTGTCATGTCCGACCTCCATCCAACAGTTATTTTCTGTCAAGTTTTTTGCTTCTCTTAATCATGTGATCTATATATTTAATTTTTTTTGATTCATTATAATAAAATTTAAACAAATAAAAATTTTTACTTTGTTAATTTATATAAATTTCAATATAAACTGATTGTGAGTGATACGCTTAGCCAATACTCTGAATAATTTGTGTACAAAAATATTGAATGTTCTTAGCGAGATTTGATATAATGTTGTACGATTTGTCCTAAATCTGAATTAGAAGAAAATTATAAATTGCCTCCTCTTCCAGCCCAATTCATTTACCCACCCATGTTGCATATGGCATCTAAATTTCTTAAAACTCCGTTTTTTTAATTTAAAATAGAAGGAGAGAAAGAGTTTTAAATTATATTCGAATTGTCTATATATTCTATATATCAGTATTTTTTTTCTGAATTTAATAGCAAGTTGATTTTAAAAATTTTTCATTCTTAATGCATATGATTGATTACTTGTGTTAAAATTTAAAAAAATTCAAATATTCTAATTTTTATATTTATATACAATTTAATATTATTTTTTATTAATATCATATCAAAAAAGAGAATTTATTAAAAATTAAAAATAAAAAAAGAAGCCTATTAATAAAAAATTGAATGGTGATTTAAATATTTTATTAAATTAATTAAAATGAGACCTTTTAGAATAAATTATTTAATTGAAATGATATTTAAATATAAGAATTTAAAAAAATATTATATTCTTTGTTTGGCAATTGTTATTTAATTATGTGCAACATGATTCGACTTGCACAGAGCATCGTTATTTTTTATTAATATCACATAATAAAAATGAATCTTTTAAACATAATAAATAAAAAAGACATTTTAATAAATTTAAAAAATATACCCAATTTAAAAATGTCAAAAATTTAAAACAACTTTATATCATCATATTTTAATTTTTATATAATATATATATATATTTAGTAATTAATAATAGAGTAATTAAATTAAAATAAAAAACAAAGATAATATAATTCAGTCATTTTAATTCAGGTTAAATAATATTTTTTTTTATTATTCAATGATAAAATATTATATATTATATATATATTATAGAAAAGAAGAAATATTCAATTAAATAAAAAATAATTTAAGATAAAAATATGATCTAATAAATATTTTAATTAAATTGAGAACTTTTAGAATAAATTATTTAATTGAATTGATATTTGTATATTAGAATTTAAAATAAAAAGGGAAATATTATAATAATTCTTCGATTGGGAATCTCTATGATAATTCATTGTTTGAAATGATTCCGCTAGGCCGACAGTGAGCCGCGAGCTGCTCTTGAATGAACAACACGGAGAATTATATAAACTTTAAAAAATTAATTTCTGCGGTTATTGATAAGATATTAATAAAATGTATAGCCTATGTTACTCTAGAGGTATATAAGAATATTGTGATGTAATTTCAAAGAAATCGGTTCAGCCAATTCTGAGTCTATAAAATAGTAATTTTCCGGACAGACAGACAGACAGACAGACAGACAGACAGACAGACAGACAGACAGACAGACAGACAGACAGACAGACAGACAGACAGACAGACAGACGTGAAAAATTCTAAAGTCACTTTTGGATTCTAGAGGTCATGAAACGCGAAGATATGCAAAAATTTTTAAATTCTGAGCAATGTGCAGACAAAAACCTTTTTTTATATATATAGATATATATATATATATATATATCGATTGAGTAAAGCCTAAAATATGAATTAAAAATTAATTAAATATGATATAAAATTTTGACGTTGTTCGGTGGAAGAATGGGAGAAAAATCCTATGAAATTTAAATTTTTTTAAAATATTCTGTTTATTTATTTATATTATATTTTTATAAAAGCATTCATTGGTATACGTGTTTAGTAATAGATATGTCACTAAATATTTAATTTATTGATATTATATAATTTCAAAAAAATAGATAATTTAATTTTTTTATAATTCACTTAAAAGGGCTGAACAGATGGTATCAGTCGGTAAGAATCTGTTACAATCTCGCGCCAATGAAGCTGTCCAACACGTCTTAAAAAAAATTATAAAATTTACATTGAAAGATATTATAATTTTTCTTTTGGTCAATAAATTCAACATTGAAAAAATTCAAACCTTACAGGAGAATATATGTAAGTGTATCAATCAACTTGAAATTTACCGGGTGTTATTATTAATAAAAATATTATTTTTAGTAGTGATTATTTTAAAATTCACTTTTAGTTTAGATGAAGGTATATGTAATCTATTGTCAAATAGAGATGTGTCCAGAGAAAAAGGTGCTGATAAAAATATTATCAAATAATTTTTCAATTTAATTTATTAAATGTTATTTTCAAAGAATATATAAAATATTGCTATTATTACTTCTAACTTTATAATATAATATAATTATATATATATAAAAAATATATATATAGTTCTATTTTAGAGTACTAAATGATTAAATTATTTTCAAAGTATCGATTTTTTAAGCCAATTTATTTAATAAAATAAAATTATAAAAAAAAAAAAATGTTTGCCTTATTTTAGGAAGTTCAGTAATTTTCATTTTATTTATTTGACTATATCATTATTTTATTATACAATACAAATTATAAATTTCACAAATCAAATAAGCAATGCAATTTTAATTACCTCGATAAATTTTAATTATATTCCTGGAATAATTTTTACATATGTCTATATACTCGTATTATACTTTCAGTGGGTCCAACGAGTGTCACATCTGTTTGCTGCCAAACAATTATCAAAGTAAAAAAAAAATTAAAACTTTTAACATTTATTTTGAAACAAAAAACTTTTTAATATATGTTATATGAAATAAATGACAACGTAGCTCATTAAATCATAAATAATATATATATGTAATATTTAGTTTTAATTAATTAAACATAGAAATACATTAAAAATGAAAAGTAAAATAAAAAATAAATTGATAGAAATTAAGTTTCTAATAGGTAAAAGGAAACGAAATAAATGAAAAGCAAATACATACAGACTTTCAAAAAGAATATATATATATAACCACTTCGGGGGTACATTTTTAATTTGAGGCCTGGGGTAGGTAACTAACTTGCCCTCGCTCTCCACTTATACCGTCAAAACTTTTATCAACATTCTTATATTTTTTTGAAAATAATTATGAGTACTTTTATTTTAAATTGTTAATTTATATAATAATAAAATCAATATATTTAATCTATAAATGAATTAAAATAACTTGCAAAATGTGCTAAAATTTTGATATTTCATTTAAACCAGCTATTCTCAACCGGTGGTCCGACGGACCATTAGTGGTCAGCGAAGAAATTTTACCGGTCCGCGTCATTTCCCCTACCCACGAAAAAAATTACTTTTTAATATATGTATGTATAATTATATATCTTTACATTTAAATATTACTGTAGGCAAATGATAGTAAAAATATTACAACTAACTTACGTGGTAGTTGTAATATTTGAAACATCACACATAAGAACATTTCTTATTTAGAGTTGTTTCATCATATTCTTTAACAAGCAATTGATGCTGCAAATTTCTTATAATTAAAGGAATAAATCCAAAATTTCCTCATATGGTACTTTGACTTGACACACACACAAACTTACAATATAAAAATTCCTACATGCACTCACTAATAATTAACTATGATTTTACTATCTCACGAAAATTTCCGATCGAGATTTTGATGTTTTTATACGTTTTGTTGTATTTGGATTTTTTAAAATCCGGAGTGTCTCCACTCGGCTATCTCGCAAATTTGAATTGGATTAATTAACATATATTATATTTAAATTAAATTTAATTAATTATAAATTAAAATAAGTTTAATTAAATTGGTTTAATTAATTAATTAGAAAAATTTTAATTTACAGTATAGTATTTTTATTAAATTAAATTAATTAATTAACATATATTAAATTTAAATTTAAAACCTTAACCTTCATTTTTAAGTCAAAATTTAAAAATTTAAAAAATTAATTCGCGTGTTTGGCTCTTGTTGATGACACCACGTCACGTGCTGGCGCGTGATTGGGAGTTAACGTGTTAAAAAATTTAAAAAATTAATTCCCGTACTTTCGGCGATTCAATCAAGCTGAAATTCTATTTGTAGCAGTTTTATACAATTTTTAATCATGTGAAAAACTAAGTCTATCTAAGTTATCGGATTTAAAAAAAAATATGTAAGAAATTATCATACTAAATATCATAATCAGAATATAATTTTTAATATAAAAAATATTCTAAAGGAGAGATGGAAAATCTAAGACACAAAAGAAACAACAAAGGTGTGTGTATGTAGACAAGATTACGCAAAAACGGTTTAAGCTAGAATAATTAAATTTGGTACACGTTCATTAATCAAAATTCGTAGTTTTCTATCAACTTTTGAGAAATGTAGCTCTTTAGGAAAAGGGTCATTACTTACCACGTTTTCATTTTTTATCCTCTAAACTGACCGTAAAAATAATGATATATGTTTGATAGTTTTTCACATCATTAAAAATTGTATAAAACTGCTATATATAGAATTTCAGCTTGATTGAATCGCTGAAAGTACCGGAATTAATTTTGTAACACTCCAAATCACGCGCCATTAACAAAGAGCCAAACACGCGCTCATTTAATAAATATTATTTATTAATTTTAATTTATAATTAAATAAATTTAATTTAAATATAATATATGTTAATTAATCCAATTCAAATTGCGAGATAGTCGAGCGGAGACACATCAGATTTTTTACCAGGAGTTCAAACTTAGGATACTAAATCTCACAATATATAGGTATATATGTGACAATTTCAATTTAACCTTCAAATGAGGGCGTCTTTTGTCAACCAGTGGAAATCTATTTGTATTCGTAATTCAGAATGTTTGCGACTGATGTTTAAAAGAATAATATATAGAATACCTATAAACTTAATGCAAACTTCAGTTACCTTAGCTGTGATTTTATATATATCATAAAAGAAACGAAATTGTCTTCGACAATAAATCTTTGCATGCATTTACAACTTTTACCTTAGTTTAATATTTCATTTTGAAGTTTTAAATCACATCGAGTTACTTTCATTTCTTTTTACCTTATATTAAGTTTATCAATCATCATAAGGCTTTTTGTTTCTTTTCTAAATTTTATATTATATGTTATACAGAAACAATACCTCTTTTTCTTTAATATTATGCAAATGTTATTTAATAGAAGGGATTTGTAGATATATTTCTAGAATTTTACAAATAAAGCAATAAATATAACCACCACCAACCACCATCTTTAAACGATCAGTAATCGGCTCTTCGTTAAATTTATTGAATCTCCCTGTGATAGAATAAATAAAGCAAACATTTTGAACAAAACCGAGCTTTTGATTTCGTGACGAAATAAAGACCCCAATTTATTTCTGTCTAATTGAACAAGTAGGGCTAATCGCGTCGTTTTCATGGAATGTCGCCATTTTAATATTCCAGATATTAAACATGATAGTGGCCGTTGGCATTTACTTTAAGGGCTTTCTTAAGATTATTATGGGTTCAATTAAAACGGACGCCGATATATATATTAAGGCACTTGGCTTTTGTCCGAGGATTAATTTAATATCTCCATTAATTAATCGACTTATTAAAAATACTTTTTTTTGCAATTCTATTCGTAATCCTTTTAATAACCCCTTTAAGCCTTTTAAAATGGTTGCAAAATTAGTAAAGGGTTTGTCATCCTAAATAATATGTTTTTTGGGCGTTTAGGTTTCTTAACATAATTATAAAATTTATTTGATCGAGTGAACAAAAATATTTCAATGCCGGTTGAAAAAAATTAATAATATTAATTTAAAACATATCTAAAATTAGTCGGTTTCTTTAAATTATCTTGTTTGATATATATATATATATATATATTTGATGATAGTGAACTTGAAATTTTTTGACCGCAGCAACCACAAACCTCCAACCATCTTCATCCAATCTTGTTTGCTGTTTATATAAATAGTACATTTATTTTTGTATTAATATATATAAATATGTAATAATTATTATTATTGAAATGAATTATTTAAATAAGTCAAGTTTTTTATTCAAATATGATTCTTAATTCATTTCAATATTTATATTATATCAAAAAATCTAGTTTCAGTTTCCAACTTTACAATTTAGAATTGTGCTTTTGTATTTATATTCATCTTTCCTTCTCTTTCTCTCTCTCTCTCTTTCTCTCTTTCTATCTCAAAGATAAGGAATTGAAAACAGAGGCATTTGTTCGTTTCGTTCTTCTTCCTTCTATTATTATTATTTTTGTTATTTCTTAATTAAACTCAATGAGTGCTGTTAGTAAATTATAAGAATATAATTGAAATGTGATGAGAATTATTAGCAAGCTTATTTTGATAAACCGTCGAATTTCATCCACTTAACACACGCATCACTCGTTTATTGGAGATAAAACATTTTTCATTTATTCGATTCAGTGCTATTATCCCATCCCCGTCACTCATCCCACAAGCCATCACCCGGCCTGATCCCAGGCTCCTCTGGGCTTCTATATCATTTTATTTTATATCTCTCAAAAATGATAGTTCATTTGTAAAGCAGAAAAAACGGGTGAGGGAGTAGGAGAGGGAGGATTAACTTTTGAAAAATTAATAAGAATAGATGTAGTTAAATCATTGGAGGATTAACTTTTGGAAAAATGTTAATTTCTCCCAAAGTGGTCATTAAAAAGTTAGTCAGCAGTTTCCACAAGGACCATAAACAGAATAGCAATTTTGTTTGACTTCTGAGAAGGGAAATCCTTCATTCATCGACGATGGACGATAGTAAATAATAAATAGACAGGACACTTCCCTTGGGGTTCCAGGCTCGATAAAGGTCATGTCAGAAATTTTATTTCAAGAAATTTGTTATGAAAGTGATAAGGTAATCCGGGGTTGGAGAATGTCGTCCTCGAGATGGAACCCTCTCGGATCCATCAGACCACTGGAAAATCCGAGGACAATTGTGAAAAAGAAAATCAGAAACCATCGGAGGGTTGAATAAGAAAAATGGACTTGGATTTATAGGTCAAATTTGAAATTTGTTTAACGGGTGATAATAAAACGATAATGAAGTATAAAAGATGTCGAGGTGAATACAACAAACGGATTCTTCCAGAAAAGTGGATGATTCTTTTGCATTGTAGAAATGTAAAAGATAATTTATAGCATATTTTAATTTCTATTGTTTGCCTATTTAAGGAATGTAAATGTGATCAATCATTTAGGTGTTTTTTTTTGGCATGTTGTTTATTTATCTATCTACCTATCTATATATCTTATATATAAAATTCTCGTGTCACAAAACTTTGAAATGATACTCCTCCGAAACGGCTGGACCGATTCTAATGAAATTTTTTATGCATATTCAGTAGGTCTCAGGGCATGTCAGACTTCTTTTATTAAACCGCTAATTGGTAAGGTGTGACCAGGGGGAGGTATTTAAATAAAATTAGTTTAGTTACAATGCTAGATCATAGAGGCGCTGGTGGCGATAATTTGGCGGTAATATAAATTCTGAGCAATGTGCAGATAAAAATCTTTTTATTTATATATATATATATATATATATATATATATATATATATATATCGATATATATTTTAATATTTTATTATTAAATTTTATTTAATTAAATTAATAATTATGTCAATTAATTTTTCCTGCATAAATAAACATATATAAAAAACTATAGAGATGGGACAGGGTAGGAGTTAGATGATTATAGCTCAGAATAGGGACACTCGGGGGGGTACAGGGGGCGGAGCCCCCGTTTAGGTGTGGAGAGCGCCGAAGGCGCTCGGAGCAGCTAGTATATATATATATATATGAAAAGTTCAGAAAAATATCTGAGATCCACTTCTTAAAACTTTCTTGAAAATAGCGCCAATATGGGCGCCGAAACGTCGTGATCCAAATTTCACAAATCAAAACTTTCATGGAATTCTAATATATATATATTTATATATGAAAAAATTAATTTTATTATGAAATTCATTTTACTTACATAGTATATATTTATATATATAAATAAAGTCAAGAAAGTTTTAAAAATAGAATTAATCTATTCAAAAAAAATATAATTATTTCTTAATTAATTAAAATTAAATTAAAATGTAGTTCGTTATAAAAAATAAAACTCCTATTACTTTTTTCTATACTTATTTCTTTATTTATTAATTATTAAATTTTTCAACTGAAATATTAATATTATTTATATATTAATGTGATTATTTTCACTAACTCGGTATATATTTAAAATACATCTACATACATTCAGTTGCATATACACCAGGCGTTTTTTATATATTCTGCCATCTGATTGATATAAACTAGTTATAAATAAAAAATGATTGTGTGCCATATTAGTAATTTTACTATTATATAATAAATTTGTAATAGAAAAAGTTATTTGAACTTGCTTTAAAGTATACTTTTAATTATTTGAATTGAAAGTTACAATTTTCTATTATTATACAAATTAATTGATAGCTAAAGCGTTTAATAGATCGTTATTTAAATGACTAAAAAAGTGATGTGTTAATTTTTTACATAATGTCGAGAAGGATCACATATTTAATACAATAAATCCTGTTAGTTTTTTAAAAAGAAAGTCTTTTTTCTTTTTTCTATTATTTATAAATCTTTAATTTTACAGACATTGTCTATATAATTTATTTTTAATTATTTTGATTTTGGTATTGTTTATGTTATTTAATTCCATTAATTTGTTTTATATATATTAATTTTAATTTTGTTAATTGTTTTTTTTACTCAATTTTTCGTTTCTTTAATAATTTATATTTCGAACAGATAATACTTTATTTTAAATATTATTTTTTTCTTTTTACAAATTTCTTTTACAAACATGCATATAAAATTAGCTGGAAAACAATCCTTAGGAGATAAATAGAGTGACTTTTTAAAAATAACACACAAGCACCGTGAGCTCTTTTCGTCATCCTTCATTTATAATAAAACCAAGCAATTTTTCAAAGTTTACAAGGCAAACAAAACGAATATAAAATAAAATAACAAGTTAAAAGTTTCTAAATGAACATCCCTTGTGTTTATCACCAGCGATCCAGTGCAGCATATTGTAATAATTAACCGTGTATGAAGATGAGTAATTTAATTAACTTTGTTCTTTTTTACAATGATGTTGATCGCGACATGTGCGCGAAAAGCAGAACGCCTGTCTTGGATAAAGCCGTGCGTGAAAAACAGAATCGCGCAGGCGACAGGTTTTGCCGAAATCAAAGAGGACAGCAAGTAGGCAGGGGTGCAAAGGGGCGCAAAAGGGCAGAAGGCGCACGCCTGGACAGCTCCGGGCAAAATTCCATTTCATACAGCTTGTTAGGTCAAGCGAATGGCCAGCAAAAGGGCTGCCAGTCCACTCACCCTCTTGCCTTAATCACTCCATGTCGGCTCAAGGTAGAGTCATGAGTTCATTTTTGTCCATCACCAAGAAGAGTATCACTCCAAACAGATGCTCAGGTTCAACTTACCAAAGATTATTAATAATATAATCTTTCAGAATACCACTATTTCAGATCAGTATTCGAGTGGAATTGATTTTCTAGTAATAATTGATCATAAGTTTTTTGTGTTTTTTTTTTTTTTTTGTTTTTTTGGGTTTTTCTTTTATATCATACTTAAGGTTCTTACTCAGAGTATCATAATTGGATTAAAATAATTGTAATTTGGTAATCATAAGATTCGTTTGCTTTTTTATTTATTATATAATATAATTAAGGTCCTTATGCCAAATATATTCCAAACATTGTTAAATTTATTTTTTTTTAAATTGTTTTATTTTTTATTTTATTTTATTTAACCCCTTAGAACCGGTCAGGAATTCGAGCTAAATTATCCTCAAAAGAGTAACAATAAAACTATTGGGGGTAATAAGAACATTTTTCAAATTTTCTATTTTATAAACTGTTATAATAATATTTCTATAATCGGTGAACTCTTGATAGCTTTCCAAATCCAAATCGTAAAATTATTAATAGATAAAATTATATAAAAAAGTTTAATAACAGTTACGAAATCTTTTTGGGTCGTAGTAATGGATTTTCGATCTTTCTCAAATAATAATAATAATAGTAATAATAATGACAAAAATTGAATAAAAAAATTAAGAGTGCTAAGACAAAGTATTTAGTAACAAAGAGGAATAGTATTAACACACAAAATATTAACATATAAAATGTAATTCGAAAATGTAGAAAAATTTAAATACTTAGATTCTTAGGATAATAATATTCGAGAAGAGTTTAAAGCGAGGTTGCGCCTGTTATCATGCAGTAAAGGGGCTTAGAGTATTTGAGAATAGGATTCTTCGCAGCATTTATGGGCCAAAAAAAGATGAGGTCACCGGGGAATGGCGGATACTGCATAACGAGGAATTGCATGACCTCTATGCATTTCCAGATATAGATAGAATTATAAAATCGAGAAGGCTGCGATGGGCCGGACACGTGACTAGAATGAGAGAGAAGAAAGAATGGCGAAAAATATATTCGTGGGGAAACCGAGTGGGAAACGTCCGCTTGGAAGACCAAGGACGCGGTGGGAGGGTAATGTGGGAAAGAATATGAGAGAGATAGGAGAGGAGAGGGACTGGAAGGTTGTGGCTCAGAATAGGAATACTTGGAGGGGTGTGGTTGCTGCGACCAAGAACTTTCGAGTTCCGTAGAGTCACAGAGATAGATAGATAGATGCACAAATTGAAATTTATCATTAATCAAAACGTTTCAATTATGTTAATAAAATTAAATTTTTAATTACTTACACATAGTTTTCTTGTAAATTTATAATTAATCAATAAATAATAAATAATATATATTTATCTTATTATTTGTTTTTTTTTACCTTTTATAATGTAGGGTTAATAGAGACCTAGGCCTTTCTTTCTATCTTTTCATTGACCCTTGATTTTGACAGCTTTTGTTGTTCCTAATACCATCCACCACTCAATCCAACTCAAGATTCTCCTTTATTTCCTCTTTCAATCTTATTCATTATTTTTTTTTTCTTTCTCTCTTTTTAATTTGTTATTTTAATAAAACAATAATTGAATTTCGCAGTGACTATAATTTGAATAATTTCATTTATTTGCTTTAAGTGTAGCTTCGCTCTGGCTTAAGTAACGTTGATTCTATTATTCTCATCGAATAAAAGTATACATTACATTCTGTCTTTTTTATAGAGACGTATCTCATTGTTGGTGATTTGGAAATACTGGGTGTAAGATGAGCTTTATTTCGGCGAATGTGACATGGGGGTGACATTTGGGTTTCGAACCCTTTTTGCTTTTCGTCGCTTCTCTTTCACTTTACCTCCAATGAAATATTCAGTGCTAAAGCTCAGGACGAGGTTTTTTTCCTGTGTGCGACCTTTTTAAACCGTCAACGACTCGCCGCGACAAACATTCCATTACTTGTCCAAAAAATGCATCCGTTTGATTAAATGGAACGTTATTAAGCCTCTTCGAGCAAATGGCAATTATCCACCGACACTTATTGAAAAGAGACGAGTATTTAGTACATCGAGACTGACCAATTAAACCACCCTCGTATGGTATCACCCACCAAGCCTCGTCAGGGAATAATTTCCCCCTCAGCATAAAAGTATATTTAGTAATATTTATAATTTATTGTGTCATTGACCAGGTGCTGGAAATACAGAATGATAGATCAAAATTATTTTATTGGTTTTATGGTTCTGAAAATAATAATATAAATAGTCATACAATCTTAGAGTAAGCCTTTTTGTCTTTTATATTTCAATATTTCATTAACAATTTATCGAGGATTAAAATATGATTATGTGATTCTAATAAAAGTTTTATTTGAAAACATAAAATGAATGATATATTAATTTAATACTTTAAATTGAAATAAAGTATATAAATATACATAATAGTCAGACTATAAAGGAATATAAATAATTTATAAAAAAATATTTTCAATAGAAAAATAAAATAGAAATAAAAATAATAATATTAATTTAATTAACGTTGGGGAGCTTAGAGAAGGGGGAGTGCTTAAGTCCGGTTCTATTTGTATCATCTATTGAAGTTATTTTCAGGACTTAATATGATTATAATTTTTAGATTTAAACAATTTATAATAATTTATAATATATTAATGGATGTCAAACAAAAACTAAAAGACCCACCTGGTTCAAATTTCGACAGAAATCAGGTGATAGTTGCCTGCTGACAGGAACAGTGTATTTTCGTTTTATTTTAATTAAAAATTCTAACACCTTAAAAACGATTTTTAATTAATTTATTTTTACAATTATTTCAATTTCTTACATTGAATTTAATCGATTTAATTTGGTATATTAATACGAACTTTATTTAAATTAACATTATTATATCATTTATTAAATAATTTGAATATATTAATTAATTAAAGAAAATGGATAGTATAAATACCATAAATATTATACAGAAAATGTAAAATAATTATATTATATTGAAAACATTTTGTTTAAATAAAAAAAAAAAAACAATAAAAAATAAATACAAAACTTATTTTCTAAATATTTGTTAAAATTCTTTGTTTTCGATTTTAGACAAAGTGTTTTGTTAAGTTATTGGACCTATCATCTTATATTCAAGGTTGAAATTGAAAAAGAATATTTAGAAGATAGTTTGGCTATTTAATAAATTTGTCTTGATGACAACATAAATGACGATTAGAAGGTGATACCGGTTGTCTGTCACTCACTCACTACCTGTTCTCTTTTCATTTCGCTTGGGAGATGTCCGCCTGTTTACGGTCTAATTAACGAGCCGGAGGGCGGGCTTCACCCCTATTTACCCGGCGAGGTCTGTTGTGTTTTGCGATCCCTCAGTCTGTACAAGCCCTGGAAAAGCAACAGGTTAAACCCCACCACTCTCACTTCTCTAAGAAATTGACAAAGTTGTTTTTCACCATTTTATGTCGTTATAAATCTAGTCATGTATAAAAAAAAAACAACAACAACAGCAACAACACTTATTATAAGAAGAATAAACGGTATCATGAGCTTTTTGCATTTCCTCTGCTTAACACCTTTTCCTTCATTAATAATTCGAAATGTCATTGTTCATTGTTTGTCACTGATTGTATTAACTTGAGATCGAGTTGATGCAAATGTCAGATGGGATCGCAAAACTTGTTAAATAGGAATGTTATTCCAAGTTTTCCTGGTTGACAATACATAATAAGCTTCTAGTTTGGGTAGAAAATACATTATCAAACTTTAGAAGATGGTATGTTCCAAGATAATACAAGGATTTCCAAGTCATCCTTTTCCAAAAAGGGTGGATGAGAGGTAGTTGATGGAATAACGTATGAATGAATTGGAATATAAAAATATCACTTAATTATATAATTTTTTTTTTTTTTTTTTTTTTTTTTTGACAAAACTCTCTCTAAATAAGCGGGTTCGTAATAAATCAATGAAAGTGGTTCTCTGAATGGATCCCTCGTCAGCTTGAACATTGCTTATATTTTCAGTTCAATTAGTAGCATATACTATTTTTGCTGTCTTTTGAAATTCGGTCGCATTGCCAGGCTATTTTCATGTCGCGGAGGACAGTTGAGTGCCATGAGATGGAATTTAACAAAAATATATTTTTATTTCCAAACAATCTATCTAACAAAGTCGATTAAGCTTATTGTTTGAATGCAATGACATGTCACCAACGATGACACCATCCTTCCTCGTCATCTAGTTTATCCTGATTGTCTCTGGATAAAAAACCAAAAAAAAAAAAAAAAAAAAAAATTAGAAAAAAAAAAGTTTGCTTATTGGTAAATAAGCTACCAGTCTGTCAGCAGAGGTTCTTGTTTTTATCTACCTATTTTTACTTTTGGCAACATTCTTTGTTTTATAAATAGTTGCGTTTCGAGGCAACTAGACCCCACGATTGATACATTCTATGGTTGTTGTTGATACACCTGTTTGCAGCTTCTTCGCCCACCTGAGTAGGCCACTTATTTTACAATCTCCTATTCTATTTCATTTGGAATAAAAATAATTACACAATAAAATATTTCTATTTTTAGTAACTAACTGTGTTTTTTTTTTGTTCTTTTATTTTACTTATTTAACTGACAATTAGAAAAAAAAAAGAAATACTTTCTACATTTGTTGAATATAAAAATAATCTTTATATATGGAAGCTAGGGGTTCACCTTTTGAAAAACAGAGAGTGAATTGCCAAGCAGATAAATTTAAGAGGCGGGTCAGTCTTTTGCAAAACAAGAAACGGATTAGGCTGAACAACAGAGGGAAATAATGCATGGCTCATAAATCCCTGTGACGAGACAAGTCCTTCCATCTGAAGGGGCTTTTAACAGGTGTTAGCGCTCTTTGTGCATAGGTGAGTAGTTAACTCATTTTAAGACTCGGACCTTAAACGAGCAACGTTGACAGTTGGAAGCTCAATTACTCGGAAGCATCAAATTTTGATAGAATCCTACATTCGGCCAAGATTCTTTCACTATCAAATAAGATAATAAAAATATTAAATAGAATGAATTTATTTCAATTCAATAAATATTATTATATATTAAAATTTTCTTTGATTAGAAAACTGGCCAGGTTTCTTAATCAAATTAGTAATATTTATAATTATTTTGTTTTATTATTAAAATATATATATATAGAGAGAGAGAGACCACCACTTGGGGAAATTGTAAATAAACTGGTGATCACAAATCAGCAAGTTCATTTTTTTTTTATTACCTATTATTTCAGTATATTTTAACTGAATCTTGTTAACTACATTTGTATAACTAAAATCTTGTTATTCTATTCAAATACTTGTTACGAGGGTAGGTCAATAAGTCCGTGACTTTTTGAATGAAACACATGTTTTTGAGTAAAATATTATTGTATTTTGAATCCGGAGAATAGAGAGGAGGAGGGAGCAATTCGTATCCCATTTCATGGGTTTTAATGAAAATTCACTTTTTTCCATTTTCTTCTCCAATCACGAGGCAGTCTGCTATTAATGGATGTGAAACAAAAACTAAAATACCCAGCTGGTTCAGTTGATGCTTGCGACAGGAGCAGTATTGCCATTTCATTTAAGAGACGGAAAATTCCAAAAGTAACAGACTTATTGACCTGCCCTCGGTTTTTTTTATATTAACCATTTTGATTCTGAATAATAAAAATCGAAATCAAAATTTAAATATTTCTTTAGACAAAAATGGGAACCAAGTAAGGAAAGTTGAAAGATCAATTTATACATATTCCTTTTCCTTTTTTTATTAAGCCCGACATTTCGGGCTGTAGCCGTGTTCATCATCAAGGGAAAAATATTCAGAAAAATATCCGAAAAGGCGACATTAATTTTAAAAATAATTAAAAAATTAATTTTTCAACATTCCTACTGGGTTTTAATTTTTGGTTCAAAAAATATTAATTTTTTGATTTCCCCTTTTCCTTGTTAATATAATTGTTCTTATAAAATGGTTTATATTATATTTATTTGTTTTATGTTTAGACATTTTTTTGAACAACATATGTATAAAAATCTTATTATAAAAATTAGGAAATATTTTTTTTCTCGACCATTTCAGGCTCTGTGCCCCCCTTAGAACATTGATGTGAGGTCACGCCCCCCTGTTTCAGAATATCGCAAAATCATCTGACCTTTTTTTTTAGAAACATTTTGAAAGAAAATTAAAATCGGAAATGTTTGAAAAGTTTGGCCTGAAAATCATCTAACTTTTTTTCTTTTCTTTTATTAACAACAAAATTTTTAAAAGTTTGCGGGCAATTGATATGCTCGCGCCCCCCAGGTTGAGAACCCCTGAATTAGATGGTTTCATTCTACTTATACATCAAAAATATATAAGTATTTAATGTTTAATATTAATTTTTTAAATATTATAAAATCATCATAATTTTTTTTTCGAATTTATCCATTCTTTTAGATCACTTTGAAGAAAAAAGGAATTAAAACCAAATCTCAGCCACATATTGAACACATCTTAAAATCAATGTGACTAAAAGAATAAAATGGAGATTGAAAAAAGGTACTTATCTATATTTCCTATATAATTTTATATATATATATATTATATATTTTTTTATCTTTAAAAACTTTATCAAAAGATCAATATCAATACCAGGAGAAGCAAAATTTTTATAAGAACAAATTGAACAAGAAAAAGAATTTGATTAGGAAAATATAGGATGGCATCAAACAAACAAAATACTCGAATATTAAGATAATTTTATTTTTAAATTACATGGTCTTTTTAATCTTGATTTTATTTTGCATTTAAGAAAAAATAAAAAAAATTTTTGGGTATCATCCATTGAGTAAAATAAATGCTTGGATGAACGAAAATAACGACGAGAAAAGAAAAGCTTAATTTTAAATTAAATCCTGAAAAATTGCTGTTTATAAATTTGCACCAATCACATCTGATGATGTGGAACGATTATTCTGGATATATATATATATATATTATATACATTGGAATGATCGTCAACATAATTTTTACTTGATTTATGAAAATGTTAATTGTTGTAAATTTCAATAAATTTTTATATTAGAATTTTTAGTCATTTTTTATATTTGATAATTTTTTTATTTTTATTATTTTTCACAAAATAAAGTTTTTTACTTGATGTCAATGATATTTTTTAAATTTAATATCAAAAATATATATTTATTGAATTTAATAAGCCACACTTTTAGTAGACATTTCAAAATAAAATTAATATAAAAAATTCAAATTATTCTTAATTTTTCACTTAAATCTAATACAATTTATAAATTTTTCTATTAATTATAATTGTAATTCTAATTATACTTCGTTTTTTTTTTATTTTTTTTTTAACTTTGTAATTATGTTCATGTTGTCGTTGTTCCACCGATTTTTCTAAAAGCGAAAATTGGATCTTCTCTCCCTTCTCGCTCCATTGATGGTGTAAAATAATGTATGTGTAGGGTGAGTTGCATACCCCGTCTCGATCTCACCCTCCTCTTTTACTCTGTCAAGTTCCCTCTCTACTCCAGTTCCTATAATTTGATAAATTTCTACACGTTCAATACACCGCATCGCTTCTCTTTTGATAATTACCAATTTTAATATATTATTTTTCTTTTAAGTTCGAAAGAATAAAAAAAAATCGTTAGAAAAATCACAAGGAATAAATTTTCATTAATATTTTATATTCTTTTTTGTTTTTTTATTTTTTTTGTTTTTTTTTTTTTGACTATCTGTTAAGTATATATGTTTGTGTAACTATTAAAATATGATATTATTTAATGAATCAAAGAATGTAGAAAGGATAAAAAACATTTAATTATCCTAGTAATAAGATAATTTTTTTTTTTTAGATGAATATTAGAATAAATATAGAAAACAGATATTTTAAAAGAAATAATTCTAATTTCATTTTTAATTTCTTGCCTTCATTTACATATATTAAAATATTTACTTTATTATGACAATTAAAAATAAGTCAAATATAAATAATAATAACTAATTTAATATTCTCTCACTTTTTTCACTCATTTCCCGGTATATCGACATTTATTTTATATTGTTCAAATATCATTTTGAATATAAAGTATGTCTAAATGGAGTCTATGGAAGGAGATCCACCCAGCAAACATGATACAAATTAACAAGGTACTTGAAATAAATAGTAGCGGTCTCCAAACAAGAAAATTAAGATCAAGGTTGAGAGGATTTAAAATACTGATCATACAACAGCTTTAACCCGCTTAGGTGAAAAACGTTGTCCTTTCGTAGGAGGTTATATTTATATATATATATATATATATATATATATATATATATATATATATATATAATGTTTTATTATTAGATGAGTTGAACGATTATTTCTCACCCTTCCCCATATTAAACAATAAAAATCATTTTATGATTATTTTCAGAAATGTTTCTGATATTTTCAATTAACTCGTCTTCTAATATTAATCAGAATGGACATTAGTGACCCATAATATTTTCGTCCTGTACTTCCGAGAATGTTGATGAGTATTGAACTTATTTTAAGGATCAACGAACACACCCGCCTCCATCAATGACACTTCATTATTGAAACCAACAGTGAAAAAACATCCCCTCTAAACTCTAATCATACCTCTAGATATTTTTAAATAATTCTCAAATTTTTTACTAATTCCAATTTTGGTTAATTTCAGAATAAAACTGGAGGGTGTCCATTCGACTATCTCGCAATTTGAATTGGATTAAATAACATATATTATATTTAAATTAAGTTTATTAATTAAATTATAAATTAAAATTAATAAATAATATTTATTAAACCAGCGCTTGTTTGGCTCTTTGTTGATGGCACCATATCACGTGCTGGTGCGTGAGTTGCAGTGTTAAAAAATTAATTCCGCCACCTTTAGTCATTGAATCAAGCTGAAATTCTATATATAGCAGTTTTATACAATTTTTAACCGTGTAAAAAATTATCAAACATATATCTTTATTTTTACGGTCACTTCAGAGGAAAAAAAAATAAAATTGTGGTAGGTAATGACCTTCTTCCGTTTGAGCTATATTTCTCAAAAATTGAAAAAAACTACGAATTTTAAATAATGCCCGTATACCAAATTTAATTATTCTAGCTTAAACCGTTTTTGCGTAATCTTGTCTACATACACACATACACATACACACATACACATACACACATACATTTTTCTCAATCAGTGAAAATGACTCAGGGACCTTCAAAACGTATAAAAACATCGAAAATTTTCGTGATCTCAATACTATCTCTGGCGAGATAGTAAAAAATCTTGCTTGGACTCTTTTCCCCCTTTAGCTGTACTTTTGTTCGACCATTAAAATTAGATTGAAAAAGTGAAATCGAGATAAACCACTGAATGATTTATTGAATGATGACCCTAATGGCTTTTTGCCAGTTGTCTCTGAATTACTCCTTTATTTACTCTTGCTTGGTAATAATGACTTGAGGAACATGCCTCCACGTTAATACCCGACCTAAATATTAATTGAAAAACGTAAATGTCCCAATGAAAAATCGAAATCCCTTCATTACTGTGAAATTATTAATCAGATAATAATGTCGACTTGGAAGAAATTAATTATTTATCTATCAAGTTAAATTTATCATTTTTATTATATGTTTTCTCACTAAATGAAAATAGTTTCAATTTCGTTCACTGAATAATATATTGGCCTTTCAATATTATACCCTCTAATTGATACTTGCCTAATATTCCTTTATTCTGATATGAATAAACATTGTAATTCAGGGCTGTATTTACTTATCTTATGAAAAATGAGATTCAAGAATTCTACAGTCTAATAATTGATTAGATTAAAAATTAAAATACTTTATTATTTATATTCATGTCTTAACTAAAATACTTGATGTACATTTATATACAGATTATCTAAGAGAATTATTTTTGTCCCAGACCATGGTTAATAAATTATTCTCTTTCTTAGCCACAATCGGTGCCAGTGAATTTGTTCTAACTTCTTTTGTAATAATAAGTCAAAATATTGCGAGATAATTTCAAAAATTTTATTTGAATAATAATTATTATTGTACAAACTTGAAAATTAATTTTTATATTCAAGGATAATCAAACATTTTTGGTCTGAAAACAAATTTTATTTCTATTTATTTTATACTAGCAAAATGTAATATATATATTCGTTACATGCAAATTCATCGATAAAAAAATATTGTTTTTCCTCATTTATGTATATCTATTGATAATTTTTTATCAAACAATTCTGTAAATCTCGTATAAACATTCTGATTATGATGTGATAGTCTGATAGAACTTGATAATTGAAAGGGTAATGCAAATGGCCCGGGGTTTAATTTTCATTAACTATGAATTTCCATCTCTTGATATAATAAAGATACGAAAGCGCATCTTGTTTCTAATATCAAAATGCGCTTCAAGAGGCTAAGTAATTCGAAATTAAGATCACTTGATTTTATGTGCCAGGACGGTTTCTTAGCGAAATACTCAAGAAGCCAGTCATGCTTAAAAAGTGGTAAAAAGCTTCCCTGCATTTGATTTAATGAGTTTAATGTCATTATGGTGCGATGATTTTCCTCGTTTATTTGCCCATTGGAGGCAGTTAGTGAGGCATTCAGGACCAGTCGACTGGAAGAGCACCTTAAGGCCCTGAACCCACCCTCCCAGTCAATCATGTTGTGGCCTTATTACCTCGTCGACTTATCACTTTCAATTAATGCATGGGCCCAAATTGCTAATCATATTCGATAGAGCCTTTAAAGCATTAACACAGCCGACACGTCAAGAATAACATTTTTATTATTAATTTTGTAGTCATCAATCAATTGAATTGCAATTAAACTTGATTAAATCAGGTTAGAATGGGAGGAAATCCATCCATCCCCTTGGCGCGCCCCTTTCAAGTTTTTATCGAATTCTTTCTTTTTTTTTCTTCTTTATAACCCTCTTAAAAAACATGTAGCGGAATTTTGCTTGGGTGAAGCAAAGATTGACTCCAAATCATTCTTTTATAAGGAATATTCTATTTAAAAATTGCTGAATTGAATTTTCATCTCGATTATCTTACACTGAACAGAAAAACAGAGATGGATTTTAATTCTATAAATTTTTTTTTTAGTTAAATAACTAAATTCTAAATACTATGTTTTTAAACTTGATTTTCAATAACTTCTATACGTAGATTATATCTAAAACTTATTATGTTTATAAACGACATACGGTAATGAATTTGTCTTTGTGCCCATGGAGGGCTGACGCTCAGTTCAGTAAGAAACTGGTTGCCTTTATCCCTTTATTTGGTCAAGTTGAAATTACTTGAACGACCTGCCGCCCTTATCTCACAAGAACTCGAAACCAGCAAATGTTGTCTTTAAGTCAATCGTAACTGCGTCCGGCAGAAGATACCATCGAAGCAAGATCAAAGGCTTGCAGGTCCAAAGGACGAGAGACCAAAGAGACAAAGATGCTGAATGCCCTACGGCTGTGGATGAATCGCGAATGCGGGTTTCTCTTCGAATTACCGGTCATGACTCAAGTGCAGATTCGACCACAAAAGGATGTTTTTCCCAGACTGCACCCCGACAGTTCTATGACAGTTAATATTCACCATTTATAAGTCCCAGAAATTTTATGTACACAATTCTAGCAAAAAATGAAACTTTTACAATTTCATTCAATCTTACAATATATCTATATAACAAAATAAAATTATTTCATATACAATATTAGTAGCTGGATATTAATAAAATTTAAATAATATTTTAGTTTATAAATATTAAAAATTATAAAAATATCAAAAAATCCATTAATAAAAACACAATGAATAAATAAATATAAATTAGTAATTTAATAAAAAATAAACGGGAAAATAGATTAAAAAAACATAAAATTAACTAATAAAAATTTATAAGAATTAACAAAAAAATAAAAGACAAAACATTAAAAATTTGTTTTTAAAATATCATAAATAAACCTACAATGTTTGCAAGACAAATAAATTTTAGATATTTTTAAATATGTAACGTCATATAAATTTAAATTAAGAAAAAACTAATGAAGATTATTTTTACCGACCGACGATAGTAAGGGAGGTATTGTTTTCACACCAAATTTCACATGTGGAGATTTTTACATATCTCCACGAATCATGCATTTTCTTAACAGAAAAAAGTATTTTTAGCATGATGTCTGTCCGTCCGTCTGTCCGTCTGTCCGTCTGTCCGTCCGTCTGTCCGTCTGTCCGTCCGTATAGATGTGTACAGCCTGAACGGCTTAACGGATTTTGATGAAATTTGGTATATTTACTTAATGCATCAGTGGGATGAATTGATCAACTTTTGGTGCAAATCCGGAAACCGGAAGTGGTAGTATTAGCGATCGACGATAAGAAGGGAAGGGTTATTTTCGCACCAAATTTCACATAAGGAGATTTTTTTACATATCACCACGAATGTATTGGTTTTATCCTCGAGAAAAATCATCTTCATTATGTTTTTCTTAATTTAAAATTATATGACGTCACAGCCTCGGGTAACGCCGGCAACGCCGGCTACTTCTGCTATATATTATAAATAAAATAAAATTAAAAATATTTATGTTATATCCATATCTGTTTTTTATTACATTAATAGATATATTAAAATTATTTGAAATTGTTTCTGTAGCTGGAAATTAATTTATTTCAAACAGTCGGTCGGTTCGGACCTGGCCACAGGTCAACTTATTTTCCAGGTTGAAAAAATACAGATCGATTTGTCTTTATAAATATTATATATGGTGTGAATTTCAAAAAAATCCTTCGAGCGGTTAATTAATAAATTAATTCTAAAATATACAAATGTATATACACACACATATAAATATATAGTATATATACAATTTTGCGAGTATAAGATAAGATAAGATATATACTCACCCATATATAAATATATATATATATATATATATATATACTTTTATTCTAGTTATTAAGTGGAAATATGTTTTGATATTTTAATTGCACCCCCCAAAAATATTCTTCTTTATTTCTGATTTTTTGATAAAATGATGCTTTCTAAAATTTTATACTAAACTTAAAAAGAAAAAATATAAAACATTCATCGTAATAAAGAAAAGTACCGGGACCCCGAGCCTCGGCTCGGTACTTAAGTTAAAAAAAATGATTCATTATTATTGGGTTTGGCTGGTAATATTAATACCTGGGATACCGAGCTGTCGCTCGAAAAAATGTTTAGACATTATTATAGACATTTTGATTCTGTAAATTAAATAATTTTATTTCATTTAAATAAATATCTATTTTTAAATAATTTTTCTCTCTACATTATTTATCTAATTCTGACAATATATTAAGATCACACCGGGACCCCGAGCCTCGGCTAGGTAATTAAGTTAAAAAAAAATAATTCATTATTATATTGGGTTTGGCTGGTAATATTAATACTTGGGACACCGAGCTGATATACAATTCTTTAATTATTTATTACAATTATTAAATGTTGCATCATTGCATGGAACTTGGGGTCCTCAATAATACATAAATATGTATTATTAGATATGTTTCTAAGTGCATGAATATTTTTTTTTTATTGGAAGAATGATAAATATATATCGTAATTTATAATTATAAAATATTATTAAAATATATATTTTTAATTTTATTTCGAAATTAAATAAAAAATTTTAAAATATTTTAAATATAAAAAAAATATTAAAACAATATCTTTTGAAAAAAGGCGGGAGTCAAATTTCAATATGAGTGTCATTAAAAGATAAGATTAGTTAATTAAAATATATATATAAACAAAAGCAAAATTAAATAATAAAAATTTATAAAAAATAAAAAAAAAATTTGAATTAATATTAAATTATTAGTTAATGACTAATAAGTAATTAATAAAATAAAAAAAATAAAATTTATTACAATATTACAATTATTAAATGTTGCATCATTTTAATTAATAAAATAAAATAAAAGAAATTAAATTTAATCAAAGAACAATGAATAAATAAATATAAAATAATAGATAAAAAAAAAAAAAAAATTTTTTCCCGCCGGTTTCGATCCTGCTAAGTTGACTATTCAAAACAGTCGCTCTACCCATTAGACTAATAATAGTTAGATGATGAAAACGACATTTTTTAATCTCTTAGCAGACGTAGATGTTTTTTTGTTTTTGTTTTTGTTTTTTTTGAGAGTGATTAATAAATATATATATATATTTTATTAAAAATAAATATTTTTAATTTTATTTTGAAATTAAATAATGAATTTTAAAATATTTTAAATATATAAAAAAATGTTAATACAATTCATTTAAAAAAAAGCGGGAATCAACCAACCGTATTTTTTTGTTAATAATTAATTAATTAAGATTAATAAATATATATATATATATATATTATTAAAAATAAATATTTTTAATTTTATTTCGAAATTTATTTTATTTTAAAATATTTTAAATATAAAAAAAATATTGAAGTAAAATTGATGACGTCACACCCATATATAATTTTCAATTAAGAAATTAATAATGAAGCTGTAAGTTTCAAGAGATGTGATCAATAAAACTCAATTTTTCTTTATAAATACTATATCTAGTGTGAATTTGAAAAAAATCGTTAGAGCGGTTTTTGAGAACCAATGGTTATATATATATACAATTTTAGCTAGCATAATAAGATTAGATATAATATTAACTATATCGACATGTTTAATGACAATTAATGATAATGATTTAATAATAGAAATTCAAATATATAACTACAGATTATTAAATAAATAAATATATAAATAACTAAGAGACATGAAATGAAAAAACAGAGAAATAAATCAATATCAAATTATACCTTATGATTAAATTCAAATTTTATTCTTATTAATAGTTTATTTTTTAAGTCTAGTTTTCAATTTTACAAAATAAAAGAAATGCATGTCTTTTATAATAATTCCTCATTTTTTTTTTTAAATTTTTATTCTACTGAAATAATAAAAAAAATATTAACATATAAAATTTTTAAATGGCTGAACAATATATTTTAATCTTTAAATTAGATTATAATATAAAATAAAATCAATCTACTGGAGTAAATGTTGGAGCAACCACATTTCCCCTACCGTCTCTATTTTGAGCCTTCCTTCCTAATATGTTTTTTATCTTCTCACCGGATCTTGTCCCCACTAATCGTTTTTTCAATTCCTCATTAACCTTTCTTCTTCCATAAAAGACATGAAAAAATTATTCAGTAAAATAAAATAAAGAAATTCTAAATTATTTTTATATAAAATTCAAGATTACCATAGATCAGTGCTTCCCAACCCTTTTTTTATCATGGACCACTTAACTGAGACCAAAACATAACATTAAAGATACATGTGTCAATCTAAATATAAATATTAATCAAAATTCAAATTTAAATTCTCGTTCCAAGAAAATAATTATGTAGAATGAATAAAAATTTTAAATTCAAATTTCAAAAATAACATTTTAACTCTTGGAATTGGTTAAGTCAGACAATGTTTGTTTACACGGTCAACTTTATTTCCTGTTCTGGACTACTTTAACAGATTAAAATCTATCCAATTTGTTTATTAAGAAATATATTAATTTTCTACCATTTTAGATTTTTATGTAAATATTATATAAAAAACTGGTTGATTTCATAGAAAACTTACCTATTACTTAATATTCATGGATCTCGTATATATTACAATGAAAACACTTTTAATAGATCCATCATCATAAGATGGTAAAAGTTTTGGTATGGAATGAGAATATTTAGCTCTTTACTGTTTGTATGGATTGTCATTGTGACATTTTTACAATTTAATAAATGTCGGATGTGTTTGAATAAATTCCGAGAGTAATTAAGAATTTCGATACCCTGGTTAGAGGAGAGTGACTCCATAGTAAAAGTGATAAACTTTATTGATTTTTTTAGATGTCTGAGTTATTTATTTGAATAGCTCTCGATTCAAAGGTGTTATCATTTTGATCAACTGAACATGGAAAATTTCTAAATGAAAATTAAAAAATATTTTCCCTTTTATTTCAATCGTTTTTTTTTTTATCTGAATTTATTGCTTCCTATAGTCCCTTTTTGAGAGGATAATGTATATCGAATAATGGTAAAAACTTTTTAATAATTAATAATTATTTCTGACGTGTTTTATTGACGATGGTTCACACTTCTTCTCGAGCCAAACAGTGAGTAATTAAAGCTTTTGACTTGGGGCCTCCGAAGGAGGGTCCTCACTCCCTATTTGTTCAGATTATGCGTCCTTTAGCTGGCTCGCATTGATTATATTTATTCCCGCTTCGAGTTGCCAGTTTCCAACTTGCTATCGTCTCCCCATTAATCATCTTTGTCCGCTTGAAAAATTAAATTTTGTTTTTATGAATAAATGGAAACCTAATGTCATATTTTTACTCTTAACATGGATGTTCATCACGGGGGTGTTTTGCTTTTTGTAAATTAATTCTTCTCTCCAATTGGATGTCTTATGCAGGAAGAGGTTGCAACTTATTACCTCATGATAGGTGAGTCCGGATTTCGGATTTAGGGAGATTATTATTTAATAGGGCGAACCGGACGCGGGGTTTAAGACGCGTAAATTTCCCGGAGCCCGCAGACCCAATGTTCTTATGAGCAGACAATGAACGAACGCAGCCAGATAACATTTCCGCAGGATTTATTTTTAATTAGAACTGGTGCGAATCCTGAGATAAGGGTAGTACACAAACACAAGGAAAGCCCCCAAAGCACACACCACATAACGTTTACTTCCTATCAACTAATTTGCTTAAAGTCCTTGCAAAAAAAAAAAAAAAAGAAAAGGAAAAAAAAACGGGAAATATCTAACGATGTCCTTAATTTATTTTGGATTGCAGCAATAATTCCTATTCAATATAATTTATTGAAGGCTGGAAGATACCATGTTTGAAATTATTTATATATTTGCTTTGAGTCTCAAACATCTCCCCTTTATCGCTCATCGGTTAATGATTTAAAGAAAGAGTCAAATGGTGAAGGGAGAAAGAGAGAATACAGAATATTTTTATATGGCATATGGCAAAAATAAAAGTCACATTTTGAAAGAACAAAAAATAATGAAGTAAACAATCAAGAAATGGTTAATCAATGAAAAAATAAAACATTAGTCTCTCTCCAAACAAATGAGAGATAAAATAATAACCACAAAGACATTGGCAACTCTAAAAAAAATAGAACGAAAACGTTAGAAAGCGGCTTTAATTTGCATGTGAGGCGACATGCTGTTTAATTGGCCAAAGAAGGCTCTAGGTAATGCCCTTAAGCTAAAAAAACAGCAGATGCTGCTAAGCTGATTGCCGAGTCACGGCTTTCCGAAATTTAATTGATCCAAGGCGTAGAACCAACTTGAACTATAAATATACCTCTATTAAAACTCATTGTGAAAGCTATTTCTGATTTTTTAGTTTCCAACTATTTATTTTTGTCCCTGCGATGAACCACTCCTGAGTTATGTGTCATTCACACTCAGCTAACATTTATTTTCTCAATTCTTTGCTCTCATTGATCGATAAACCAACTTTTGAAAAAAATTGTAGCCTAAACAACAAGCTAAAATTATCATATACAATGTGAGAAAAACATTTACGAAATATGATCCAATTGTTTATTAATCGTTGGACATCATTCGGCTGTTCAAGAAAAGATGGTTCAGGATTCGCATTTCCTCAAGCGGGGATACGGGGGCGGGATAGACTAAAGGATTCGCATTCAATGTCACATATATGAAAATATACACTTGGTTAATGAATTGAGATTGATGAGCTAAGCCGATGAACTCATATTCGAAAGGGAAGTGGCAAAGCGTCATAAATAATAAACAAAAACTCAATCATGAATATTTTTTTTTTTGCTTTCAATGGAAATGAAAATAATTTTTCAATTATGGCTAATTCTGTGCTATTCTAGTTGTTAAATGACATATTAGAAATATTATTAAATAAAGTTTATTGGAATTTCACTAAAATCACATAACATTTAACTGTAAAAGATTTTATTTCATTTGTTTTGCAAGAACAATATAAAATTTAAAGATTTCTTGTTACATATCAGGTAAAATAATTCAGTTTTCAAAATAATATATATTTATATATGTATTTTCTCTCTTTTTATTTATATAGCACTACTGAACTTCATGACTCCATAACCATATCACATTTCTCCAGCCACCTCCATCTAATTCCTATCTTCTTCCTACTCCTTGATATTATTTTAACTCACCTTCTTTCTATCTATTTCACATATGACTTCTTTTTAATTGTTATTAGCTACTATTATTATTAAACTAATTTATATGAATATATATCATATGTAGATGAAAATAAATTTATATTCTTTGAATATAGAATAATAGTTAATTGAATTTTATTCTATATTAGGTAAAAGAAAAGGCGCCATCGGGTGTGTGGGTAGTGAACCTGCCTCACATTCACATGGTCCCGAGTTCAAGTCCCGGGCCTGGCAAGGGTATTGCCCTAGCTGGGACCTATGGGACGGAGTCAACCCAGCCTCCGGGAACAACATTGGGGAGAATCTACTTGATAGCGCCTCCGATCAAGAAAATCAAGGTAAAGGTTGAGAGGACCCGTTCTACTGATCATAGGACACCTCATTGATATAACCGGCGTGATAGGCGTTGTCCTTGCGTAGGACGTACAAAAGTCAGGGTTTTTTTTTTATTAGGTAATATAGAAGAAAAATAATAAAAAGTTAAATAATGTTTTAAATTAAATGGGAGAATAATTAAAGATTTTGAATCGAGTTTGATAAGCCATATAATATTTATTTATCTAAATTTTTAGGTTAAAAACTTTTTAGGAAGGGTAAAGTTATTTACTGAGAAGTTTCAAATAAAAAACGTACAAATATATCAACAATTAATTATAGCTTCGAAAAAAATACAATTTTAGTAATAGAATCTAATAAATTGATTAAACGCTTATTGGATTTAGATTTTACTATTTTTCTTTATAAATTTTCAAAAAAAAGAAATAAGATTATTAAGTAAATCAATAATCTAATATAGTATATTGTTCATGCGCAAATTTAACGTCTAAATATATAAAACAGAATTTGAGATTATGAGGAAATATTAAAATTAAAAACAATGATATTCAATATTATATATATATATATATATTTATATATAAATTAAGAATTTTATAATTTTTATATAAATAAATAATAATTAAGATGTTATTGTTTTCATTAATTTAGTATCTAATCTTAAGTATCCATAGAACGGAAGAATCCAAATATATTTTAACATTTTTCATGTTTATATTGTAACGCTACAATAGATCCTATATTGGTTGGTCCGATTAATTTTCTACATCTATTCTTATCTTATAAATACCCTTGTTTGTACATAGTCTATAGACGTTATATATAATCGAAAAACCTAGAAATTAATTTTTGTTATCCATAAGGATTTATGTAAAGCTCCACGATGTACAATATATACGAATTTTAGTGAGACAGTGATTACTCATATAACAATGAATAGAAAAATATTAATTCTAATAAAAATAGAAATTAAATTTAAATTTAAATTAAATTCATAGCAAAATTAGTTAAATTAAATATTAGTTTAAAAATTATTGTTTTAATTAAGTGAATGCAATTATTATATTATTTTTATTTGCAAGATTATTTAATATTTTAGTTAAAATATGATATTGATGTTTCTTTTATAGTCATTTTAAAAGATTAAATTAATGCAGTGGAAAGACTTGGGTTATTAAAAGATCAAAAAAGACAGATTACGAAGCCACTTGAGTCGCTGCAATGTTTTTATTTTGATATGTTTCGGTTTACTTTTGTTATTTTAAAGTTTATTCTGATTTTCTAGAAAATCGGGGAAAATATACAGTTATAATTCTGATTCTATCCTGTTACAATTTTTAATTTTTAACTATAAATCTCATTCAAATTGAACCCGATTTCGTTTGTCATTATATCACATTTAAATTAAAAAATAATTTAAAATAAACTAATTTTTATTTTGAAACTAAATAAAAAAAATTAACAAATTAAAATAAAAAATAAATAAGTTGACCTGTGGCCAGGTCCGAACCGACCGACGGTTTGAAATAAATTAATTTCCAGCTACAGAAACAATTTCAAATAATTTTAATATATCTATTAATGTAATAAAAAACAGATATGGATATAACATAAATATTTTTAATTTTATTTTATTTATAATATATAGCTGAAGTAGCCGGCGTTGCCGGCGTTACCCGAGGCTGTGACGTCATGAAGGGCTGGGTGACGTCATATAATTTTAAATTAAGAAAAACATAATGAAGATGATTTTTCCCGAGGATAAAACCAATACATTCGTGGTGATATGTAAAAAAATCTCCTTATGTGAAATTTGGTGCGAAAATAACCCTTCCCTTCTTATCGTCGATCGCTAATACTACCACTTCCGGTTTCCGGATTTTCACCAAAAGTTGATCAATTCATCCCACTGATGCATTAAGTAAATATACCAAATTTCATCAAAATCCGTTAAGCCGTTCAGGCTGTACACATCTATACGGACGGACAGACGGACAGACGGACAGACATCATGCTAAAAATACTTTTTTCTGTTAAGAAAATGCATGATTCGTGGAGATATGTAAAAATCTCCACATGTGAAATTTGGTGTGAAAACAATACGTCCCTTACTATCGTCGGTCGGTAAAAAGATATTTTTTTTAATTTGAATGTAGATATTAAATTATAATATATTTTTTTTAAAATATTAATTATAATTAATAATTTGTGAAATATCAACATAACTCAATAATATAAATAATGATGCTTTTTTGTTATTAATTCTAATGAATGAAAGTAGTATAATTATCGAAGCGTCGGATAAAGGGGCTGGCAAGCCGGGCGACGGCCCGGGCAACAAATCTTAAGGAGCGCCGATATTTAAAAATACATTTTAATTATATTTTAATCATAAGGAATTTTTACCGACCGACGATAGTAAGGAGGTATTGTATTCACACCAAATTTCACATGTGGAGATTTTTACATATCTCCACGAATCATGCATTTTGTTAACACAGAGGTTCCCAAACTTTTTCGGTATACGGCTCCCATAATACATCGGATTTTTTCCGCGGCTCCCCCTTAATTAGGGTGACCATATTTCGAAAACACCAAACCGGGACAAACGGTTTACTTTTTTTTTTTTTTTTAGAAGCAAATTGAAAAAAATTTTGAAAAAAAGTACGAGATGTTTAAAATCTTGGGTCCAAAAAATGGTTGAGCTTTTTTTTTAGAGACAAATTGAAAAAATTTCTAGTATTAGGAAATTTTTTCGCGGCTCCCCAGGGAGCCGCGGCTCACAGTTTGGAAATCACTGTGTCAACAGAAAAAAGTATTTTTAGCAAGATGTCTGTCCGTATAGATGTGCACAGCTTGAACGGTTTAACGGATTTTGATAAAGTTTGGTATATTTACTTAATGCATCAGTATGATGAATTTTTCAACTTTTGGTGTATATCCGGAAACCGGAAGTGGTAGTATTACCATCGACGATAGGAAGGGAAGGGTTATTTTCACACCAACATGAGGATATTTTTTCATATCCCCACGAATCATAAACTTATTGGTTTTATCCTTACGAAAAATCATCTTCATTAGATTTTTCTTCATTTAAAATTATATCAAGTCACCCAGCCCTTCATGACGTCACAGTCAGCGCCTCCTTATATATTATAAATAAAATAAAATTAAAAATATTTATGTTATATCCATATCTGTTTTTTATTGCATTCATAGATACATTTAAATTATTTGAAATTGTTTCTGTAGCTGGAAATTAATTTATTTCAAACCGTCGGTCGGTTCTGAGCCTGGCCACAGGTCAACTTATTTCAATTGGAATATTCAACTGTCCTGCCTCAACTTCCAATATAGCACTTGGAGTAAAAAGTTTGGACACCTGATATAGAGAGGTGATAGGTATTTCCATAATAGGTAATTATTTACATGAGCTCCACAAGCTTTATTAATTAAACTAAAAGAAAAAGTTGTTTAGAATCATACAAGGAATAAGCAGGGTAAGTTTCATGAACCCACCTAGCTGCGGCTGTCAACAAAATAATTACCTAAAAGGTAATTGTAAACTATTCATACTAAAGTTATTTAAAGACATTTTCGGTTTTTTAAATTCGGTTTATTTTATTTTAGAAATAGTTTTATCCATACTAAAGTTATTTAAACGCTTTTTCGGAGTTTATATTTTCTAAAATAAAATAAACCGAATTTAAAAAACCGAAAAGTCGTTGTGGGAATTCAACGTTGGGATAAGATACAGGTTGTTGATATAATCCAAATTTTGAATTTGATTCTCGCTCCCATCAATAGCGCCACCTGATAGTGTGCCGTGGTGTTGCCACCAACAACCATAAAAGAAAAGATAGTTAAAATGAATAGGAAAATTGGTAATTATTTCGTTGACACCCGCAGCTAGGTGGGTTCATGAAACTTACCCTGCTCTATTCCTTGTATGATTCTAAACAACTTTTTCTTATGACTTTTTGCATGATCTCTTTTAGTTTAATTAATAAAGCTTGTGGAGCTCATGTAAATAATTACCCCATAATTTACTCTTGGTAATTATTAAGATGTCTTAATTAAATAATTAATTCAATAAGAACGTAAATAAGATTTTAAGTCGAAATACTAAAAATACAGCCTAATTAATAGTAAACATTTTTATTTTATAAAAAAAGAATGGAAAAATGTGATCAAATTGAAAATTGGGAAGCAAAAACTAGAAAAACACTGTGTTTTGTCTGAAATGGATTTTGAACATTTAAAATTCGGTTTGGATATTCGAGGGCCTTTACCAGTCTCACCATTATTCTATTCTCCTATTTATTCTGTTTTTTTTTCAACCGAGTCCTGAATTTCTTCCTCTAAAGCTTTATTCTCAGTTTCCTCGAAAATTCCCCCTGAAATGTTTCCAATCCCCAGATGGTACGCATAACATTTAATAAAACCTATATCGTTGGAATCGCACTCCTCATTGATATATATTTAGTTACATAATAATTCTTTCCAAGTCCTCGATGTTCTTCCAAAAGACAATTTGAAAATTACCCTTTCTTAAATGAAATAGAAAATGTCTCGATAGAAAATTTGTTTTCTCCAACCAACATTCTATTTGTTGACAATAAAACCAATAATTTGTCCCAGTTTAAAGTCAAGCGATCCTAAGAAAATACATAAAACTATTTTACCGAACAACATAATAAATCATGAATGCCTCTTTTATTAAGTCATTGTTAATAAGGCTTTCATTATGTTCTATTCAATTTGTTTATTATTTATTTTCTTTATTTTTTGAACTTATTAGAACAAAACTAGGTATTAGATTAAAAAATAAAATAAAAATAATAATATAAATATAAAAAATTGTTATACAATAACGTTTGTCCAATGAACTAAAAAGAATAAAATAATTTTTCTATAAGCCTGACAAAGTTTATGGATAAATTGCTTCATATTCAACGAAAAACGTTGGGCGCATTTAGTTTTATTTATTCATATGAAAAATCAAGTCAAATTTTTGTAATAATAAAAATTTTATTAAACACATAAACAGAAAAATTTTTTTATCATTCAATAAAATTGATAGGTTAATAGCTAAGAGATTAATCTTTTATTATTTTACACTGTGTAATATACTTATATCAAAATTTAAAAGCATTTTTATTAAATTTACATATTATCAATCAAATCCAAAATGGTTGATTATATTAGAAGAAATAGTGTTACTTGTTAATTAATTGTTTTAGTGTGGTATATATATATATATATATATGTATATAAATAATACCTCTATAAAGGAAGATAATTGAATAGGAATCAAATGAAAACTAAAAGCGCCCTACGTTTTTAGTTGAATATGAAGCAATTCATCCATAAACTTTGTCAATCTTATAGAAAAATTATTTTATTCTTTTTAGTCGATTGGAAAAACGTTATTTTATAAAAAATGTTTATATTTATATTATTTTATTCTTTTTAGTGCAATTTTAATATGATAAATTTATTTAATATAACAAGAGGAATAGAAAAGATGAAGTTATACGAAAATTTACAAATTGAATAAAACAAAAAAAATATATTAATCTTCCAAAATTGATTTTATGCATTTATGTTAAGTAAATGTTATTATTGAATAATAATTATTATATTAAAAGTATATATATATATAAATATATACATTAATATATATAAAAAGGTATATTATATATACGATGTGTGTTCGAGAAGTAAGGTGACTTTTCAAATTTCGCGGGCAACGTACTTTCGATTATCGATTTTTTTGTTTTGTTATGTTAGTACACTCTTTCCAAACATCTGTACCAAGTTTCAAGTGTATATCATTATTTGTTTGGTTGTGAGAGGCGTAAGGGTTATATGTGTTTTGCGTCGGCGGTCCCGAATTGTGGAAAAATAATTCATGGCTTTTGCATCACGATAATGCCCCTGCTCACTCATCTGAGAGATTTTTTGGCCAAAAACACACAACACCACAATCATGGCTCAGCCACCATATTCACCGGATTTGGCCACATGTGACTTTTTCTTGTTCCCAAAACTAAAGAGACCTATGAAAGGACGGAGATTTCCAACGATTGAGGAGATAAAGACTGCATCGCTGGAAGAGCTCAAGGCTATACCGAAAAGTGCTTATGAGAAGTGCTTTGAGGATTGGAAAAACTGTTTGGTTTCCTTTCTCTCGGGGACATATATAAAAAAAAAGATCTTTTCTCTATGCCATTTGAGGGGAAGAAACCTCTCTTCATTGACGATACAACTGATTAATAAGAATTCATCATTAATTTTAATGATATAAATTTTTTTTAAATACGTTCAAAATGAAAATCTATCCTGAAATCACAATATTTATGTTTCAGAATCCGTTGAAAAAAAATTAATCGGAGCAATACAAAAAGAGTTAGTTACTAAAAGTAATTAATCGCTAATTAATTACAATTAATTAATTATAATTCAATTATATTTCTTCTATACCTTCTAGGGATCGATTGAAATATCTATAAACATTTTCAAAAGTCTATCTCAATCTAAAGATGATGAAAAATCGATTTCAATTTGTCAAAAGAGCGAACAGACAGACAAACAGAGAGACAGACGCCAAGGGAAGTTAAGAAAAACGTTATAAAAATATATTCACTTTCAGCTCAATATATATCGAGTTCATTATATAGAAACCATTATATGGATTGGAGAGGAATAAATGTGGACAGAGGCCAAGGTTCCACCCCCTAATAGATGAAATGACAATGCCAGCCGTTGCCCTCTCCATAATTAATACCTATTAATGATTGTAATCTCTTTTCCCAATTTGATTTATATATATAAATATATATATAAATAATATTTGCAATTTATTTTGAAAAAAAAAAATATAAAAAAAGGTTTTTTGTTTTTTTAATCAAATTAAAAATTAATTTCACCTAACCATTACTAATTTATAAACGTTTCCTTTTCAAGACAGAGTAACATTTATTTGAATAAAATTAATATTTTATAAAAGGTTAAGTTAAGTTAAAACAGGAAAAAAGAAAATATTTTCAATATTTTCAGGTTTGTCTTTTTTCAATATATCTTATTATAAATATTAAATTTATAATTTTCATATGGAATTTTTAAAAAAAAATTTAAATTCAACAAAATTTAATATATTTCTTTATTGATCCGGGCCTTTGTTGATCAATGTTATTCAGGTAAAGAGTAAAAGAAATAGGAGTGGTGGAGGAATGGGTGGCTTGTAGGTTTTGGTGAAATCGCTAGCGTTGCCGTCACTGCTATTGGAATAATCCCGAAATGTTTGAAGGGATATTTGCGGCCTCTTGGGCCCTGTCTTGACCCTCCATTCATCGTCAGCTTGGTTCGTTCATTGGCTCTTATTAATTGTACAAAGGCCAAACGAGGAACGTTGCCAAAGATTATTTGGCTACGTCGGGGCGGATCCGAAACGCATGTTCTCGTAAAGAGCCGGTGTCAATTTGTCTGCAAGGTGAATACAGGGCTTTGGAGAATCCGCCCCCAACTAAGAAAGGGTGGCATATGACCAACTAATTGTGCTCACTGTACTGGAAGACTTTGCGTCGTTACATCTAACAAATGGTCCACTTCCGGTAAGATCATTGCCGAAATCAGATAGGAAATATGCTGTTGATACGAGGTAAATCGTACCTTGGACGAATAGAATCTTCCTTCCGGATTGCGTTGCCAACTCAAGTAAGCAAAGGATGTGAGGTGACGATTCAAGCGAAAACCAAGAAACCAATTGGCAAGCCATTTGAGAAAACTTACACCAATCTCATTTAAAGCTTCCCATTATAAAAAAAAACACAAATCAAATTTCATTTACACATTATATATATATATATAAATTCATTTTTTTTATTTTACTTTGAGTATATTTGTATATTATTAAATTTTGATTTCTATTTATTTCTAGTATATTTATTTATTTATTAGTAACTTTATTATCATTATTATTAACATCCCAATTGTGTCATCATAAATAATTTTTATTTTTATTTATTTTTTTACTTGAAAACAAAAATTCTTATTATTAAAAATAATCTGACTAATATGAATTTTACTGTATTTAATAAAAGCAATAGAAGACGCCACAGGGTGAGAGGTTAGCGTAGCTGGCTCATATTCTCGTGGTCCCGGGTTCAAGTCTAGCTGGGGTCGATGGAACGAAGTCAACCTAGCCTCTGGGATCAACATTGGGAAGCTACTTGATAAAAACTAACGCCTCCTATCAAGAAAAACAAGGTAAAGGTTGATAGGATCCGTTCTACTGATCATAAGACACCTAATTAATGTAACCGACTTGATAGGCGTTGTCCTTGCGTAGGACGTACAAAAGTCATATTAATAGTAATACAAGTATTTACATTTCGTCTGCTCTAATCAGAAGAGATTTTCAAGAAAATAATTTTAATGTATTTTTTTTAATTTATCAATAAAAAACTTGCTAATTGATTTAAAAAAATAATAAAATAAAATAAATCATTTGGTTTAAAATAGACGTTTAGTTGTTTTATTTTTCAAGTTTATTTTTCCATTTTAAAATTTATCTTGTTTTTATTTAATATTCTTATGTATGTTGTTGTTGTTGTTGTTGATTTAAATGTTTTTCTTTTCATTCTATAAATAACAAATTAAGATAAAAAAAATAAAAAATACACATTTCACTAAATAATTAAATAAATATCTTTTCGCGACTTATAAAATTTTAAATAATGTATCGGTCGTTATTTATATGAAGAAAAAAGAGAAAAATGAATGTACAATTTAAATTTCGACTCGATTTTATTTATTCGTATATATTTGTATTGATAAAAAGGAATCCCTATGAATTGATTGGCCAACCAAAATCAGCATCTACCTTTCAAAGGGCTTTTCTTAAGAATGCGGTAGTCGACATTAATGGAAAGTTAAAGAATTCGAAATTGCTGACTGCCGCTTTTTTTCAATCAAGTGTTAATGAAGCTTTCGCCCTTATGTAAATGAACGTCTGCTCTAATTGGCACTTTCTTCGGAGCTGTTATTTGTTTATGGCCTTAGACCCGGGACAAGTATCTTGGCCCCGAGCCAGTGGTTCATCCCGGAAAACGAAATTCGCACTTCAATCCCCCCCCCCTCCATACCCCACAGGCATCCGCATAAGAAAATGGAAGAATTCTGATACTCATTTAATTTAGTTCCAATCAACGTAAACAATTATTCAAGCATGACACAATGGTATAATATTGAACTACTGAACTTATAAGAACAAAGATTCTAAACTCACCAAGTTCACAACGTATATTATAATATTTAATGATAAAAAAAATATTTCTTTTTCATCTTCTTATTATTAATTTTATTGACAAATCATAATTAATTAAATAATTTGACATATAAATAATTTTATTAATTATTATTGAAATTATAATAAGAAGAAGAAGAAGAGAAAAGGCCAAAATGCTGCGGATATGCCATATAATACGTAAGTTCTTAAATTAAAAATTATCGGGAGGATCATGTGGGGAAAGGGTGAATTCTCTACTCACAGATAATCCAATCAAAAAAAAAAAAAAAAAAAAAGAAAGAAATCAACAAAAGGATAGATTAAAGTTTATCAGCATCAAGGAATGCTGAATAAGTGGAAATAACTCGGGTACTTAAATAATTTATTTATTATCAAAATTTTTTATATTATTAATAAACGATTAATAAATGGAAATTTTTTAGAATTAAAATTAAATAATATTCTTGGAATATTACTAATAAGTTTGGATATATTTATTTTTAAATTACTATTCAATAAAGAAACCAAAAAGAAAATTGTTGGGATTGACAATATACAATGTAGATATAAGGGAATTGGAAGAGGTTAGGGATTGAATGGAGGTGGATTAGGATTGGGATAAGTGACCCAATATTGCGGCTAACCACTTTCAAGTTTAGTAGCACCATTTATATTGATAAATGATGCAATCTTGTATGATCAGGTGTCTGTCAAATGTAATTAGAACCATGATAACACATTCAACAATTATAAATGATAAAGAGAGCCTCCAATTGCAACATTCTTCAGATAATTGCAATTTAAAAAATGATTAAAAGAGATTATTATAATCATCTTTTGAATTGAGGTCAAGTTCATGATTACTATTATACTTGTATCATTTATTATTACAATAAATTTACACCTTAGTATGTATATTTGATATTCTTTTCAACCGATAAATTTTTTTCTTCATGTAACACTATTTGAAATTTGTTCGAATTTTTCTATTAAAATTTTTCATTGCATTTTCCGAAGAAGGATTAATAAATATAAAAAAAAAGTGTTTTAAAAATAACCACAATAACAAATCAGTTGGTGATTCTCAGCTCGGATCCCTTGGTCGTAATAAACAAATGGAGGGGTCTCATCGACCGTTTTGATTGATCTCGCTTTTGGATGCCGAGCGCAAAATTTCACCTCGAAAACATATAAAAAATTCATTATATTGATTGAAAATTGTTGTCATGAGTTTATACAACAATTAAAGATTTATTAAATAAAGTCATGAGTAATCGAAAATGTTTATTTTCGGCAAATTGAAAATTGAAATTAAGTAGTCACTTATAAAATAAAAAAAAAACAATTATATAATTAATAAAATAAAAATTAAAGAAAATGTTTATTGAAAAGAAAGAAGTAAATTACTATTTTTTGAAACAGATATGTAAAATAATGTATATTCATTGAAATTCAAAATTCAAATTCAAAATTATGCTTATATACTGTATAAAAGAAGAAAAAATGAAAAATAGTGTTAGTTATATTCTAACAATATTAGGAAGTATCGGTTCCCGATTATAAAAATCTAGATCAGTGTTGAGAGAATATGTTGTACTGATCATACAATACCTCTGCCCCTCTTAAACGGCAATCTGCTTAATAGGGGCTGTTCTTTTATAGGAAAAATCCAAATATTACTTTTTTAACTTCTGTTTTTACCGACCGACGATAGTAAGGGAGATATTGTTTTCACACCAAATTTCACATGTGGAGATTTTTACATATCTCCACGAATCATGCATTTTCTTAACAGAAAAAAGTATTTTTAGCATGATGTCTGTCCGTCCGTCTGTCCGTCTGTCCGTCCGTATAGATGTGTACAGCCTGAACGGCTCAACCGATTTTGATGAAATTTGGTATATTTACTTAATGCATCAGTGGGATGAATTGATCAACTTTTGGTGCAAATCCGGAAACCGGAAGTGGTAGTATTAGCGATCGACGATAGGAAAGGAAGGGTTATTTTCACACCAAATTTCACATGAGGAGATTTTTTACATATCAACAAGAATCATGCACTTTGTATTGGTTTTATCCTCGAGAAAAATCATATTTTTTAGTTTTTTCTTGATTTAAAATTATATGACGTCATCCAGCCATTCATGAGGTCACAGCCTGGTCTTGCATATATATTATAAATAAAATAAAATTAAAAATATTTATGTTCTATCCATATCTGTTTTTTTGTTACATTAATAGATATATTAAAATTATTTGAAATTGTTTCTGTAGCTGGAAATTAATTTATTTCAAACCGTCGGTCGGTCCGGACCTGGCCACAGGTCAACTTATTATGAAATATATTTACATTAAATTAAAATTATATCACATTCGACAAACAATTTTAAATTTAAATTGAACCATTTACATTAATACGCCACCTCCTTGTTTTTTTTTTTTGTTTTTTTTCAAAATATGATAATTTCATTAATGAACTTCTTACTGATATATTTATAATTTTTTTTTTAAATTTTCATTAAGATCTTTGAATAAAATTAAGCTTATTGATTTAATAGAATTAATAGAATTAAACTTATTGATTCGATTTAAGATGTATTCTAAAACACCACTAATTTTAAAAATTAATATTTGTTTATTTTATTTTATTTTAATATGTATTTTATTTGAAATAATTTGCAGTAGAGCGCTCACCTCTGCACTCCCCGCTCGCCCCTCTCCAAGCCCCTCCGCCGCCTGGCTTCAACTACTCCGGCCGGCAGGGCGACTCGTACGCATTTAGTTCCCCTCCCTGCTGAGTGTGAGACCCTGACCGGCCTCTCCACTGAAATCATCCCTTAATCAGTCGCTAATCAAGAATTAATTGTAATTTTATTATTTATTTTTATTAATTAAAAGGAAGATTAGTGAACTTTAAAAAAAAAAATATTTCAGTAAAAATTAAATTTTATAAAGTGCATTTTTATAATTTTTTTTATTCATATACCCAAATAAATTTATAAATTTTTCATTCAAATCTTTGAAAAGAATTAATCTTAAATATTCTATCAGATCTCATTAATTAAAAGTTAAATTAAAATTATTTAAAAATTAAAAAATCATATACAAAATTTTATTTTTCTTTAAATATATTTATTGAAATATTTTTTAAATTTTAATATATATATTAATCCTATTAAAACTTATTTATTTAAAAAATAGGAAGATGTGCTGATTATTTTCAAAATTCATAAAATATAATTATAAATCAAAAAAATATAAATTTCTTATATTCATATAATAATAAATATAATATTTAAATATTCTATATATTCTTTCTAATCTCATTATCGCTCACACCGTTCCTTTCAAATCTCATATGCATATTGTTTTGTCAATTTCATATTATGATATTATAACACTTTTGAAAAATGAATAATATTTATATTACCTACTCGTATATATCAATGAAACAGAATAAAATCTTCGTGAAATTAATACTAATATAATCATAATTAGTTTTCTGATGTTTTTTAAGATATTTTTATTATATGTCTATTAAATGCGTATTATAACTAACTTATTATAATCATGGTTCTATATAGGATGTAAAATAATTTTAGTATTTTAATATTACAGAAATAAGATAATATTTTTAAAAATCTATACACTTTTTTAATCCTATTAATATTATTTATTTATTTATTTATTTATATCTTTTTTTTTTTTATTTCCTGTATATAATATAAATATCTAATCTTAATTATTTATTTCTTTATCGAGGCGAGAGTGATGGACATCAAATCAAGTCTTCGAGTTTAATCTGCGAGAAATATCAACCCTTTATTAACTCCGAGGTCAGTATTAATTATTAATTTTATTTTTAATTCAATTTAAATTTATTTATTGATTATAAACTAATAAGTTATTTTTCTTCTTCTATTTCATGTTTCAATCTTTGTTCCTGCTACTGAATGTTGATTTGAATTCTTGATTATCTTCTCCATCCTTCATGACGATGAAATGATTGAAATACAGCTCTCCAAATGTAAGTAATAATCGTTATTTATTTAGCATGGCGCACTTTAAAATAGAAAATGTAAATATAATATTTAAAGTAAAGTTTAATATAATATAGAAAGTAGAATTCAATTACAATGATTATTTCTTTTTAACTTACCATATATAAAAATATTTTATTTTTTTTTATTTTGGAAATTATTTCATATGAATATAAATATATTGTAATCGAATATATCTATACTCAATAATAATTTAATATTAATAAATTATCAAATTTTTTTCTTATTATTGTACTGATAAATCATATTTAGAAAAAAATAAAATATATATAGTTAAGCTTATTTAAAAAATTAACTTAATGTATCATTTTTACTTTCTCGTAAGAGATAGTATTGCGATCACGAAAATTTTCGATGTCGAGATTTTGATGTTTTAAACGTTTCAAAAGAAGGTTCCTGAACCATTTTCACTAAGGTTGAGAAAAATGTCTCTCTCTCTCTCTCTCTATGTGTGTGTGTGTGTGTATGTGTATGTAACCAAGATTACGCAAAAACGGTTTGAGCTAGAATGATGAAATTTGGTACATGAGCATTATTCAAAATTCGTAGTTTTCTATCAACTTTTGAGAAATGTTGCTCAACTGAAAGAGGGTCATTACTTACAACGTTTTGATTTTGTTTTCCTCTAAAATGACCGTAAAAATAAAGATATATGTTTGATAATTTTTCACATGATTAATAATTGTATAAAACTGCTATATATAGAATTTCAACTTGATTGATTCACTGAAATTACCAGAATTAATTTTTTAACACGCTTTGCTTATTCTTATGTGCATTCTGTGTCCCAGTGTCCCCGCCAAAATTCTCCGGGAGATAAAAATGTCTCGGTTTACATAAATAATAATATCATCCGTGAATAAACCCAATATTATTCAATTTTTACCGACCGACGATAGTAAGGGATGAATTGTTTTCACACCAAATTTCACATGTGGAGATTTTTACATATCTCCACGAATCATGTATTTTGTATTGGTTTTATCCTCGGAAAAAACTCATCTTCATTAGTTTTTTCTTAATTTTAAATTATATGACGTCATCTAGCCCTTCATGACGTCACAGTCAGCTACTACTTATATATTATAAATAAAATAAAATTAAAAATATTTATGTTATATGTTTTTTATTACATTAATAGATCGTATATTAAAATTATTTGAAATTGTTTCTGTAGCTGGAAATTAAATTACTTCAAACCGTCGGTCGGTTCGTACCTGGCCACAGGGTCAACTTATTTATTAATAAATTCAAAAATGAAAATTTTTTCCTTATTTGGAATACTGATCCCAACTGGGAGTGATGCGTTTACGGAATGAGATGCTATTATTTAAATATTATTATAATTATTATTTTGATAATAAATATTAATTATTTGAATTCTCTACAATTGAATTATAACGATAACAATAAATATTATCTAACATTAAGTACATAATGATAACTACAATTCAGTTAAAATGTACTAATTTAAAATTTTTTTTATTATTCAACTAGTAATATAATATAACCAATTAATCATTGAATCATTGAATCTTTAGGGAGTTTAGCAATGAGACACATGCAATTGATAAGGAAATGATTACTTGGCGAACCTTTGGCTTGTGACTTGCAATTTTTTACTTTTCTCAGACAAATATCAATTTATTATTAGATCATCATTGGCACAACACGAACAAGCGTGCAGTGGGGAGTACGTAGTGCTTGTGGGGGGGGGGGGGGCAAGAGGTGATGAAGAAGTGAGGTCGGGAGACTTTTCTCTACCGTCAACACTCTCGGAAACTTTTTATTTTTAATTATCTTTATGTGAACATAGATAACAGCAATGCGTTTTATTTTTATGTTTTTTTCCCAAGTTCGATTTATTTAATACCATGGTATATATATACATAAAAATGTATTAATCCAGAAATAAGAATTGAATTATTCAAATGACTTTTTTCTTAAAATAATTCTCATTGTTTCATTGTAATTATAAAAATATATAATGAAATAAAAGAAAATATACAAACTATTCCAAATTAGTGGTGTGGTGAATTATAACAAAGAGTGTCTCCAGTTTGAACTCCTGGTAAAAAATCTGATGTGTCTCCACTCGCAAATTTGAATTGGATTAAATAACACATTTATTATATTTAAATTAAATTTAATTTATTAAGTTAAATATTAAAATTAATAAATAATATTTATTAAACCAGCGCGTGTTTGGCTCTTTGTTGATGGCACCACGTCACGTGCTGGCGCGTGATTTGCAGTCGTGCTAAAAAATTAATTCCGATACTTTCAACCATTCAATCAAGCTGAAATTCTATATATAGCAGTTTTATACAATTTTTAATCATGTGAAAAAATATCAAACATATATCATTATTTTTACGGTCAGTTTAGAGGATAAAAAATGAAATTTGATATGAATATGATAATTTAATCATCAAATATGTAGTTTTTGGTCAATAAAGTACAAACATAAATAATAAATACAATATCGATAGTATCCCATTTAACAAGAAATTATTCAGATAATAATTTATTAAGACGGGAGGGGGACCTAAAACTTTAATTAATCTATTAATCCAGGAATCGTTATTTATTTGTTTTTTGTTGTTAAAAAGTAAAAAATAAATAGAAATAGTAAATGCTATTTATTTCATAAACACATATATATTTTTGGCATTTTCAGTGATATTTAAAAAAAAAATTGAAATGATTTAGAATTTAGTTATTTTATTTTAAATCAAAACTATTTCTAGTTTTCTGGATTATTAGATTGACTAGTTATTGCTATTTATATTGGATGACGTTTTTCGTTATTTAAATGGGCCTCCTTGGTTATTAAAAGTCGTGTCAGGAGATATTGTTACTTTTGTAATAATATCCGCTTCAAGGGGGCATGAAAAGTTCACAAAGCAACGAGCTATCGCCCTTTCATCACCGATGAATTGATTAAAACTTTTTTTTTATTTAATTTTTTGTTTTGTTTTTTGAGAGATTTCAATTTTATTCTTAAAGATTTTAGCTAGGCAATTTATAAATTTTAACATTATATTAATTTTTGATAATTCTCAACATATATATATATATATATATATATATATATATAAATATTTAGTCTATTCATTTTGTAATTTATTTGTGTTTTTTTTAATTGGATTGTCAATATAAATATATTATCCTCCTTTGATATATAATTAAATAAATATTATATACAAAATTTATACTTCATACTTATCATTTGATTTTTATAAAAAAGATTAACCGGAATACCGAAAACGAGATGTTATGTTTTTTTAGATTATTTTATTCATATACCTCCTTGATATATATTCAATGTAAAGTAGATATAGGGGGTTGGCTGAAGATAGGACAACCCTAAATTCAACGGACCAGGATATGAATACTATGCGAGGACTACGGGCCACGAGAGTACACTTCTGGTCAATTATGAAAATTTAAACTATATTAAAATATAAGTATTAGTATAGAGAATTGTCTTTACTAGTTTTAATTATTATCAACTTATATTAAATGTACACTCACAACGTTTATCATTACAAATATAAGAAAATAATTAATTTGGAAGAAAAATGTGTCATTTTCAAAAATAGAAAGTTAAAAATCAAAGAATTCTATAAGTTTAATAATATAGACTTTGTATTAATGTATTCGAGGATGGTTATGATATGGGGTTCAATATAATATTATTTTAATTAAAAATACTCTATTTTGATTTAAAATAATAGAGGAGAGGATATTTATTATCATTCCATATATATATATGTAAAACATGTATATTTACCTCTACCTACTTATATCACCCTCTAGCGGACATCTAATTACTCATTTATTATTTATCTATTTATATGTGTTATCGACATTTAATTTACTCATTTTATTATTTATCCATTTGTATATATTTTATTTATAAACTTGTAAAATAATTTAAAAGAAATAAACTTGAAAATTAATTATTCCTTTTTGGATATAATAAATTCTGTTGTTATTTATTTTACAAATTAATTTTCATTTATATGCGCTACTTATGCATCGTTTTCTCATTATAGAATCCTAAATTCTAAGCACTTTTTATCATAAAATTATAACTATGTTTTCATTAATTTTATATGTGTAATGAATGAATATATATATATATATATATATATATATAATATAGTATTTATTCAGGGAAACTGCAGGGAATAGTGTCTTACTAATAGTAAATTTGAAACTTATATATATTTACTAGCTGCCCCGAGCGCCTTCGGCGCTCTCCGCACCTAGACGGGGGCTCCGCCCCCTGTACCCCCCCGAGTAAAAGGTTTTCATCCATTTTGTTTCAATCAGTATATTACATAAAACATTCATTTCTTTTTGTGTTCTTATTTAAAATACATTTTAATTTAATTACTAAATTAATTATATATATTATTATTGTATATGTTATATCTATCTATGTGACTCTAAGGAACTCGAAAGTTCTAGGCCGCAGCAACCACATTTCTCCAAGTGTCCCTATCCTGAGCCCTTGTCCCATCTCTCTTACGTCCCTTCCTACACGTCCTTGGTCTTCCAAGCGGACGTTTTCCAATCCAAAATCTTTTTCCTCTCCCATTCTAGCCGCGTCCCCTGCCTATCGCAGCGTTTTCGCTTTTATAACCCTAACTATTTCTGAAGATGCATAGAGGTCATGCAATTCCTCGATGTGCAGTCTCCGCCATTCCCCGGTGACCTCATCTTTCTTTGGCCAATAAATGCTGGAAAGAATACTCTATATCTACTCTCATCTCCCAGGGTCATAGACCTTGCGTCCCACCCATATAATACAACAGGCAAAATAATTGGTTTATATATTTTAATTTTGATTCCTTTTGATAATAATTTTGATGAGATAAGCCTCTTTACTGCATGATAACAGGCGTTTCCCGATTACAACATCGATTTAAATATATATATTCTTCTCAAATATTATTATCCTTCGTGATTACATTCAATTTTTCTACATATTCAAATTCTACATTTTGTATATAGATTTTGTTACTAAATATTTTTTCTTATCACCATTAATTTAAATCTGAATTAGAAGAAAATTATAAATTATCTCCTCTTCCAGCCCATTTACCTATCCAGGCATCTTAATTTCTTAACACTCCGTTTTTTTAAATTTAAAATAAAAGGAGATAAATAGTTTTAAATTATATTCGAATGGTCTATTATATTCTATATATCAGTATTTTTTTCTGAATTTAATACCAACTTGATTTTCAAAATGTTCCATTCGTTATCCATATGATTGATGATTACATGTGTTAAAATTTAAAAAAATTCAAATATTCTAATTTTTAAATTTAAATACAATTGAATATTATTTTTTATTAATATCATATCAAAAAAGAGAATTTATTAAAAATTAAAAATAAAAAAAAGAAGTCTATTAATAAAAAAATATAATAGAATACAATAATTTTGATTTAAAACAAATTTTAATTTTAAAAAAAAATACTCAATATAAAAAAGACATAAATTTAAAACATCTCGTAATATCATTTGTCTAAAAAACATATTTTAATTAACCAAGAAATCATTTTTGCACTTAAAATATATTTGTAATTAATAATTGAAACAAAAACAAAAATAATAAAATTTTGTCATTTTAATTGAAGTTTTGAAAATATTTTTGTATTGATAAAAGTTTAAAAATAATATATTCAGTTTTTTTAAGCTTTCACTTTCAAATAGAAAAGAAGAAATATTCAATTATATAGAAAGAATAATAAATAAAAATTAAGTTAAATATGATCTAAATATTTTATTAAATAAATTTAAATGAGAACTTTTAGAATAAATTATTTAATTTAATTGATATTTAAATATTAGAATTTAAAATAAAAAGTGAAATATTATAATAATTTTTATATTCTGAGCAATATGCAGACAAAAACCTTTTTTTTATATATAGATAGTCGAGCTGGGGATGGCAATATGGGTTTTTCCAAAAAGAGAAAGTTACCTCCCCCCCCCCCGAGGCCCTAGTAGGGATTAATTTAATTATTTATTATATTTCAAAGGAATATTTTAATATCATTTTAAATGAATGAATGAAAATTCAAATTTTATATAGATTTTTATATATGTTTATTTATGCAGAAAAAATTAATTGACATAATTATTAATTTGATAAAATAAAATTTAATATTATAATTTAATAAAATAAAATTTAATTTAATAAAATAAAATTTAATAAAATATTAAAAATTAATAAATTTTAAAAAAAAATATATAATACTTAAAGAAAAAAATGTGCCTTTGCAAGTTTCGAACTCAGGGTGCAAAGTCATAAGAAGACGCGCTAGCTCGCTAGGCCAGGAACCGCTTTTGTTTGGAAGCTTCTTATAAGGGTATATATAAGATTTCAAATTTTCGCCACCAGCGCCTCTATGAGCTAGTATGGTAACTAAACTATTTTTAATTAATTAGCATTTCCTGGACACACCTTACCAATTAGCGGTTTTCTAAAGGAAGTCTGACATGCCCTGAGACCTACTGAATATACATAAAAAATTTCATAAGAATCGGTCAAGCCGTTTCGGAGGAGTATGATTTCAAAGTTTTGTGACACGAGAATTTTATATATAAGATGTATTTATGTATATCTTATATATAAAATTCTCGTGTCACAAAAATTTGAAATGATACTCCTCCGAAACGGCTGGACCGATTCTTATGAAATTTTTTATGCAAATTCAGTAGGTCTCAGGGCATGTCAGACTTCTTTTATTAAACCGCTAATTGCTAAGGTGTGTCCAGGGGTGCTAATTAATTAAAAATAGTTTAGTTACCATACTAGATCATAGAGGCGCTGGTGGCGAAAATTTGACATCTTATATATATCCTGATAGGAGACTTGCAAACAATACTGGTTTGTGGGTAAACCAGCTTGCGCGTCATCTTAAGACTTTGCCCCCTCAGTTCGAAACTCGCAAAGGCACATTTATTTTTAAGTATTATATATTTTTTTACAAATTTATTAATTTTTATTATTTTAATATTTTATTAAATTAATTTTATTAAATTAAATTTTATTATTAAATTATTAATTATGTCAATTAATTTTTCCTGCATAAATAAACATATATATAAAACTATAGAGATTGGACACGGTAGGAGTTAGATGGTTATAGCTCAGAATAGGGACACTCGGGGGGTCGGGGGCGGAGCCCCCGTCCAGGTGTGGAGAGCGCCGAAGGCGCTCGGAGCAGCTAGTATAATATATTTTTTGACAATTTTCAGAAACACGTCTATTCAAGTTTATTCGGTTTTTACAAAGTATCGGGAAATTTCTTAAAAAACTTTATTAACCTAAAATATAGAACATATATTATATAGTTCACTGAGCCAGTTTTTAAAGAAATTATTCCTTATAAACTATGAATATTTAAGATTAAGATTATTATTTAAAATTAATAAACGATACAATATATGAAACAATTTCAAATAATTTAAAAGAACATAAATTAAAAAAAAATGTCATAAAACATACATCCAACGTAGGTATTAATGCAGTGAAAGACAGAAAAGTATAGCATGTGGATATAACATAATATATATTTCGTAATTTGATTACAAAATATTATTAAATTAATATTTTTAATTTTATTTTATTTAAAATATTTTGTATTTAAGGAATTTTTTTTATTATTAAAATCCCTATCCCTGAGACTGAAACCAATACAGATCGATTTTTCTTTATAAATATTATCTATGGTGTGAATTTCTAAAAAATCCTTCGAGTGGTTTAATATTTAAAACATACAAATATATATATATACAATTTTGGCTAGTATAATAAGACAAGATATATAAGTATATAAACATCCTGGGTAACGGGTAGTTTCTTTTCTGTTTATAATCACAACAGAAATGCAATCTACTTCAGGGAATAGCGTCCCTGCCCTCACGTGAGCTCATGATTTATCCACACACCTCCTATGTGGAATAGTCATGTCCCTTAACGTTGGACTCTTTTGAATCCATTCCCTTACTATTTCTTTCCTGATCCTAAATAAAAGTCCATTATTTGGATGAAGGAAAATACCTTGCATAGATTCATTAAAATAAAAAAAAAATTAAATCCATTCTCCAGAAGTTCTGTGTAGAGGCCTCTATCGTTATTTGAATTTATACCTCAATTGAATGATATATATGTGATATATGGGTGTTTATTATTTATTATTGAAAGCAGTTTACAATATAATTTTAAGTAATTATAAACAGCAATTCCTGTACGTTTTTAATTTTTTTATTATCTTAACAAAGAAATCATAATTATTAATTAAAACTATGAATTTCATTAATTTTCGAATTATTGGTAAAATCTTGTTGTCTTCTTTGAATTCTCATTCAACTTACTCATCTACATCTCATAATCCATTTTCATTCCATATGTATTATAATTGGATTGCATCGTTTCTAAATAAAGAAGAACGATTGACATATGATGTTATTGTGAGTCATATAATATATCGATCATCCTTAATGAATCAATTTCAATATTTATAAAACGTTAATATCTTAGTAATTTTTCTCGAGTGCTTCTCTTTTCCCCTCCTCCTCCGTTCTCTGTCTTTTCCTGTCATGGTGCTCGAGCGTTACTCTAAGTTATTTGGATATTCTCGTGGTAATCACCGGTTGGCTCGAATTTTGTGTTCTTGGCAGCCTCTATTTCTCGAGATAAGGCCTCAGCCCTTAGCTGTAATGGCCTCACCTTGTGATGTGATTGTGATGCCATCCCCTTAGCGCCCCCCTACCCTCCGTGCTATTTTGAATTTCCTCAGGGAAACCTGGACTATATTACGCTGGGCATTCTGGTAGAATAACGCGCAGGGCAATGTATAGATGTCTCTCTCTCTTCATAATACTCCTTTAAGATGTTAGTCATGCAATTCCCATTTTCTAGGGTTACAATAATATAAATCATGGGGCGTTGGACAGCAAAGACGGGATACGTGCCCGCGGTGCAAGATGCGAATTCTCCCGCACCCCGAAAAAAAGACCCATCCCTGAGGTGGCCCAGGTTAAATGTTCTTAGTGTCTCCTTCTTAATGCTAATACCCTTCATTTCGAACATAGTTAATTATCATTGGAATTAATTGAAAGCCAGCAAAAAATGGAAACACGCATATTATCTTCTAAAATTACGAGTGTATATACACACACACACACATTAAAAAATTATAAGAACAAGAAAAACCATTATAATCCTATTTCTCAAATTATTTTTATATAATACATATAAGAAGTGGAGTCAAAATTATTGTAAACAATATGAAATTTAAATTTAATTTAAAAAAATAATCTTACCTGCTAATTTTACCTATTATACTAACACGTTTAGGTGTCCATAAAAGTTTTTATTATTATGAGAAATTATTTCCAGGTTATTTTCACATTTAATTTTGAGATTTGGGTCTCGACGCTTCAGTCTAAGATACAGACTAACAAGCAGAATCGCAAATAAAATTCCCTCTTAAATAAACTCTCTTGAAAATGGCTCAAAAATGGGTGCCGAAACGTCGATACTTAAATCTCACAATTAAACGGAAAAATAACCCGGAAATAATTTCTCATAATATATATATGTACAAAAAATTTAATATACTTAATTTTAAGTCTGTTAAAATTAAAAATAAAGTGTGGAATACTGAATATCAAGGAAAGTTCAAAGCCCACCATGTTAATGAAAAAGTATAATATAATATTATATTTAATGTCACTGATTATGATGTAAATAAATGTTTAATGAGTTTAATATCTCAAGAACTAATAACAAAAAATAAAATATCTATTTATTCCTTTAATTAGATTTTAGATTTTACCTATAGATTCGTATTTTTTAAAGAAATAATATCTTTTCATTAAATTTTATCTGATATATATCTGTATATATCATATCCTTGGATTTTGATTTTATCTAATATTGTTTTTAATTTTGTTGACTCTTAATCAATTTATATTCTACGAGATTATACTAGGTATAATTTTATTTTTAATTTTCTTGACATTAAATTAATTTTTTTTTTATTTGTCTTAATTATTTATTAATTTAAATAATTATTTTAAAGTAAATAGGTTTTTAATTTGAATTTTAAAAAAAATAATTATTATTTTTTTCGTTAAGTTTTTTTATGATATTAGTGTATATATAATATCCTGATATTTGGCTTATATTAATTGAGATAGGGTGAATTGAATTTTAATATATAGAGAGATATCCTCTTTTTTCAGAATTTTGTTAGTTCAAATTATTTTTTAATGTTAAATTTTTAAATAATTATCATAAACTTTTGTTATTAAGAAAATGTATATATATTTTGGGATAAGCATAATAATACAAATTTATTTCATCCTTATAATTTGTATTCCAAATGAACAATACGAATCAATAGTCAATAAACTGATTAATGAAAGTTCAGCATCCACCATCCTTCATCCGTACCTATTCAATCCCAACCCTCCATCCTTTCCCTTGTCTGTTTTTATAATGTCTCCCTATCTCGCGTGTCTTGGTTCCCCCCTCCAGTCGTTTGTCAATTAGTTTTCCTGCAAATTTATCTTGTATTTGTAAAATAATAATTTATTGATTTTTTTTTTGTTTTTTTGTTTTGTTTATTTTTATTAGAAATTGAAAATCATCCTATGTTATTTGTTATTTTCATTTGTTTTTATGGTAATTTTAGTTTGTTTTTAAAAATGATATAAATATATATATATATATATATATATATACAGGAGAAAGTAATTTTTATATTTTAAACCGGTATTAGTAGATAAAAACATAATGATAGCAATAGAAAGTTGCTGAAATAAGGAGAAGCAATGAATAATCTCAATAACCAGTTAATTTTAAAATTTTTAACACCCAAACAATTGTTTAGTAGAAATAACATGAAATTCGAAAAAAATCCACGAACAAATCAGTTTCCTCAACCAGCGAACTGTAGATTCGAACATCATCAAGTAAATGAAATTTATAATTAAATAAAACTAATATAAAATAGAATAAAGCATTGTT